>JAJHSJ010000015.1:20745238-20802065 GCA_021015155.1 Magnolia officinalis
CTTCTTTGATTTGATGGTTTTTACTTGTTAGAAATTAAATACTTACATAATGATGCTTATTAGTTAGAATATCTGATAACCGTATACATGCACCAATCCTTGGTTACCCAGAATTTTTAATAATTTACATTATTTAAAATATTTCGGTTCAAGTGTAGTGCATCTAATAATCCGGAACAAGGCTACGATGGTGATGATAAGTTAAAATCTCTCTTTATTTTGAAATCTATCTAAGAAAATCTTGATTTGGTTTCTAATATCCCTTGCATCGTATGCTTGGAGCAAATGTTTCTAATGTCCATAATGTAATTTGTGCTGATGCATTCATCCATCTTTCCATCCTTTCCATCTTCTGTTACTTTTTGTGCGCTCTTTTGTCTCTTAACTATAATTAGATCTGGAAGATGGGCATACACTGCATTTAGTTGCAAGACAGCCGATCCAGTCAAAAACACCGCCAGGGACTGGCTCTGGAGAGATGGGGGGGGGGAATCATGACAATCGAGGTTTTGCTTTCTCTATAGATTCCCAAGGCATAGTCTGCATGTTAAAGAACCATCATCTTCATTCAGAAAGAAATCCTGCACTGTAAACTCAATGTACTACATTGGACTACAGAATACCATGGCATTCTTTCGTGTTTTAAAACCTGTACTGGACTGGGACCGGCCGAAGGAATGGGTTGGGTATCATACAAACCCATGAAGGGAAAGAAAACTATTTGTACTGTCCGGGTGAGCTGGTGCAACCATCAGGTCATTCAATTTTGTTTGATTGGAGTTTCTGGCTCAACAGGCCAGCTTTGCTATTGAGCAGTGCTGAATACTATTTCCTTGCGGTATAACATGGGCGGGAATAGCTTGGTATTTCTATTCCCCCATCCCTGGAATGGCCCCTTAACTTTCTTTTTAACTCATCATGATAGGAAACGGCCTAGTTGTAAGAGTCTTACAGTTTTAAGCATTTGCAGCCATGAGTTATTCTTTTAGAACTAATATGGAGGTTTACTATATGGAGCATTTGTTTTATTTTGCAGGAAATGATTCAACTCCTGGTGCCCCCCGTAACAGGGTTGGGCAAATTTCACACAATGTGGTTCTGGGAACTTTCAATATTGAGGACCAAGGTGAAGGCATTGTACCTGACCTTACGCGGGTATGTTCATCGGTTTTGTTGTAAGTGAATCATAATCAATTGCTCTGAAGAGTGCAATCGGTCGGCCTATGCATAACAGTCTATTTTCCAGAAATGGAGTTGGAAATGTGGCTACTAGTGGTGGGGCGAGCCATACACCTACAGCTGTGAGTAATGCTTTGTTTATGCAGTAACAGTTTACATTAAGGTTCAACTGTATTCTCATCTGGGTGTTTGTGATTATCGGGCCAATGTGGCTGGCCCACCATCCCAAGGTGTCGGAGCAGAAGCAACCCAGGGGAATGCTAGTGGCAGGAATCAAACTGGAAGTCAAGTACTGCATGGGCAAGCCTTTCCTAATGTCCCTTTCCAATCTTTGCATCAGTCTTTACAATTCCCATTTCTGGGGGCAGGGGCAATTCCTTCACTACAAACGGTACCAATTCATGTTGTCTGTCTTCTGTTTACCTTCTAATGGATTTAATTGAGTTTCTGATGTCTTGACGTGTTGTGGAGATAAGAGTTCCTGATAACTAACTCAAATATTATCATCTTATCCTTCAACCTTTTGGGGTTGGCTTAAAAAATGATTATAACAGTAATATGATTTTTGAGGATTGCAAAAGTGCAAATGGACTATTAGAAAAAGTCCAACCAATGTTCTATAAATAGTAGGCAAAACACTCCATTTGGTCTCTAAGATCATTCAACCAGAGTCATTTTTGGTGTGTGGCCTGTCCATGATTGGGCCCAGCAGACAACGGTCTGGATCTCGTGTATGCACCATGTGTATGGGGATAAAGAGTTTCAGATAACTGGCTCAAATATTATCATCTTATCCTTGTCCAAGCTTTTTGGGGTTGGCTTTAAAAATCTGAAATGGGTGATTTGTTTAGCAAAAGTTCAACAACGGGCTACACACCTGTAAGGCCCACCCCCACAGCACATGATATTGTCCGCTTTGCCGAAGCTCACGGGTTTAAAACGCGTCATTTGGGGTAAGGATACTAGTAGCTCGCCCAGACCCGGTGCTCCCGTGGTCCCGCCCACATCAGCACCTACCCGTCCGTGATATTGTCCAACCCAACTGCCATCAGAGTGCACAGCGGAGGTTTTGCTTGGCGCACAAGGCCAACGCGTCACGTCTATTAAGGGAGAAACCCAACATATAACCACCACAACTCCAGACAACTCTTCCGATGTGGGACAAGTTACGCTACAGTCAACTGCAACAGTAGCTCGCCCAGCACAGTAGCCTGCCAGCCACACAGTAGCCTGCCAGCCACACCTGGGGGCCCGCCCACATGTGTGCCCGCCCACGTGTGCCCGCCCACATTAAACAGTGACCGAGGCGTCACATTATCCCCCACCGAGGGCAGAGCCGTCCTCGGCTCTGATACCATTTGTAAGGCCCACCCCCACAACACATGATATTGTCCGCTTTGCCGAAGCTCACGGGTTTAAAACGCGTCATTTGGGGTAAGGATACTAGTAGCTCGCCCAGACCCGGTGCTCCCGTGGTCCCGCCCACATCAGCACCTACCCGTCCATGATATTGTCCAACCCAACTGCCATCAGAGTGCACAGCGGAGGTTTTGCTTGGCGCACAAGGCCAACGCGTCATGTCTATTAAGGGAGAAACCCAACATATAACCACCACAACTCCAGACAACTCTTCCGATGTGGGACAAGTTACGCTACAGTCAACTGCAACAGTAGCTCGCCCAGCACAGTAGCCTGCCAGCCACACAGTAGCCTGCCAGCCACACCTGGGGGCCCGCCCACATGTGTGCCCGCCCACGTGTGCCCGCCCACATTAAACAGTGACCGAGGCGTCACAACACCCGAAATCAGTCCTTCAACAGAGCTTGGGACCTGCTGGTGCATTTCTACCAAGCAGTGTCTAATGATAACTAAGGTACAATTCATAGGAGAAAGCTTAGAAGAAATGCTCAACATTGGGTACTCTTTTTATTTACTATATTTATAATAAATGTCTTTATTAGTAGATTTTAGGTGTTGATTTACATCTTGCTCTAGTGGCTTTCCTTTAAAGCTCTCATCTTGTGCACAACTGAAATTTCGGAGAGTCGTTATCATAAAGTTGCATTTATAGGCCTAGTCCATTCATTCTTCTTCAGAGCCATAAGCAATGCGTTGATGTAATTTGGGCATGACAAGGCATTTTCTTTCCATGGAAATTACTTTTGACTTTTATGATGCACAATTTTACACTCTCTGAATCTTTTGCCAACTAGTTTTTTGTATCTAGTTTTGCTTAATTGTAACTTTCTGCAGTTCCATAGAATATTGCAGGGCGCATTGAAAGAGAGGGGGGAACTACTGATCCAGTGACACGGGGACGAATTCAGGCAGAAGCAATGCAAGTAGGAGTGGCCATGCAACATTTAGGAGCTCTTCTTTTAGAGCTTGGTCGTACTATTCTGACATTGCGTATGGGGCAGTCCCCTGTATGATTTCTTACCTTTCTCCATATCACTGATTCAACTTCATTATAATGTTTGGGAAACTATAGGCTGAGTCTGTGGTGAATGCTGGACCAGCAGTTTATATATCTCCATCAGGCCCAAATCCTATAATGGTTCAGGTTATTATTGATTTATGGTACCTACAATGTATGATATGTCTATAAACAATGTTTTAAATCTCCACCACCTTCTCAATCTAGGTTGCCATGCTGTAATGGATAATAAACAAGCTCCCCGTTTATCAGTTGTTTGGGTGACCTTATCTTCTGAAAGAGAGAATAATTCATGGGCAGTATCTCAATTTGTTCATCTGTCTCAATGCATCTTTATGTGCAGAGGATTGCTGATCATGAAGCTAGTTTTTGTTTCTCTTTACTGTAGATAATCGACATTGGACTATCTTTCAGGGGAAAAAAAAAAGATAATCGACATTGGGCCAGTGAGTGCTTTTTGGTGCCTTCTTTATTCTATGCTGCTCCAAAAGCCATCAATTGTTAAGTGGTTGTCTTACATCCACCGAATACACAGCTTACACGTGTCAGCACAGACCGTCCAGATTGTGTCCCACAGGCATAAACCACGTTTAGCTAAGCAGTTGGTAGCAAATATCAAAAGCAAAACTGCTGGTAGCATGACATCAGTAGGAAAACCATAAAGAAGAACATGTTTACTTGGTGTGCATTCATATGTCAATAGATTGAGTTGGGAACTTGGGAGCTGTAACGCCCCGGATTTCGAGGGCCGAGCAAAGCTCAACTCCCGAGATTCAGTACATCACTTATGCAACATGGATAATGATGTTAAATGTTGTCCATATCAATGTATTACATATGAGTGAGATTATACTAAAACAACATATCATACTCCAGAGATAGTTAAATTTAGCAAGCAGAAGACTGAAACACAAATATGTAAATATCTAAGGGTGTCGCAACTTCTAGAGTATGAGTATAATACCGGGCTGAATATAACATGTATTGTTTCAAATTTTACAAAATATCAAAATGTAAATATTCAACTAATCCATGTAACCCAGTGATCCCGTCGATCAGTACATGGTCTACATAGACCCGCCTGATAGCTGTACATAGGAGAACTGCTCCTCGTCAAAGAAGTCCATCTCAGATGTATAGACTTTGTCATCACCTGCATCTACAACAGAGTCTAGTTAGTGTTTTAAAACACCGTCCCAGAGTAAGAGTGAGTGATCAACTTGGTGGTACTATAAGGTAAGGTTAACATGTTATCAATTCAGTCAAGCAGTAATGATAAAGCAGTACAACAATCATATTCTAAGTACTCTTATTAATGCAAGGATGGTATGTTGTAATGATACATGGCCTCGCACGAAGCTCCCTCACAAGCGACTTCGTCAACCGTTCGCATATGACAAACTACCTAAACGTGCACTTCCTTGCCAAAGCACATGCAATGCGGTGCATGGTCGTGTTAGCCAAGTACTTAATTAGGCTTATTCATATAGCAGATTCGGGAAGCTAAGGTACCTCCCTTTATATCACTGACCCAACTGAGGGATCCATCTAGGGTCATCAATCCTAGTTAATCACATATGATAGGCAAGTTGTAGGGCATCACCCTTAATGAAAGCAGTGGATAAGCAAATTCAAGACTTTATACTCGAGGTCACTACGGGGAGGCTTGTCACCTCAGCGTAGGCCGACAGCTCGAATACAGTGTCACATATCCCAATATTTGGCTCACGAGTTTGGGTTGCTCACTGGTTATTACGGGGAGACTCGTTACCCCAGCGTAAGCCGACAGCTCGACCACGGTGTCCCATACCATCATGCCCGGTTCATGAGTCTTAGTGGATCATGGTACCATGGTTAAAACAGGTCTTTACAGTGGTAAGTGGTACTTTAGATTCAAACAGTAGTGTCCATACATGGTAAACACACAATAGGCCAATTGGGTTATTTGACAAGTTCAACTAGTACGGGTGCACACCGACTTAATCGACATGGAGCGCACAAGCACTCCACGTGGCCTAACCACTGTCGATAATCATCGTACGACCCGAATTCATCGAAAGTATCTACCCTGGCGAAACTAGTTCGGCCACTCAAACAAGAATAATTACCGATTGCCTGGACCACGTTGTAGTCCCAATCTTACTCAGATGTAGCACGTGAATACATGTGCTAATCATATCAGCATTTGACAAACAATTCAAATCAATATCTCATTTAAGCATTTCATCAAACATAATGAACATGTTACCAAACGTTGCATTTCACCCATAAATTGCGTAGTCAAAAATTAAGATTACATTAAGGAAACTATACACATAGATAAGGTAATTGAGAATCCTATCTCAATACCCTTATTAAGTCCAATTCATCAACAATTTCTCATTCAGACATTTTATCAAACACTTAGGCTACACTTCACCAAATATATAGACTAGGTTAGTTACAACATGTATTATAGCAAATCCTTACACAAGGATGTTATCATGCATATGACAAACATGAATCCTAGATTACTAGTCATAGCAAGTACAAATCATGTTGGCATATTCATTCAAACATTTCAACAAACACATAGGATGTATATTTATTCAACATAGTTCATACATGCATAATACATCAAAATCGACGTGTCTAAGATGATGTGGTAGCAATCAAGCCAAACATAAATCATTAGCTAATATTGAAAGCCTTGAAAACCATAACCTAAACGTTTATAGTCTGCACCTTTCGTCAGAATGCTCGTTTCAAACTCTGTTCGAATCCTACGTTCCCGAAAATGGAATAACGGGTACCTAAATCATGAAATCTGTTAGCTAGGTTGACAAACAACCATTCTAGGTCTTAACTACAACATTAGGGTTTAGATTTCTTACCCAAATCGTAGTTGGAACGGTTCGTATAGCGATGGTGGGGAGGCGATTCAGTGCATGGAGTTGTGGGAAGGAATCCCGACAACAATCTCCCGAACTCTCTCCTCTCCTCACTCTTTTCTCCTCCTTTCTCTCTTCTCTCCTAGGGTTTGAAGAAATTCGTATGAGAGAGAGGTGGGGTGGTTTAAGGGCATTATATAGGCCCAGAACTGGTGTAAATGGCTCTAGGGCCATGGTATACTTGGTTTCTATCCAAAGGGCATCTGTTTCGGATAGACGGGGTTCATTTGGAGGTCAATTACTCACCTACGGCATGGAGCAAGTTCCCTGACCATGGATCTAAGCCAGGTTATGATTTCGGTACGATGGGATTAACGGATCAACCGTGGATAACCCGTGTCAGATCAACGGTCGTTGTCGCTCGATCACGGCCACAAGTCTACAGATATGTGCAGGAAAATTTCCTTGATCCACGGGTGAAGTTCGGTCAAAAACTGATGGTCTGAAATCTTCAATTTTGCCTGTGAGCGAACGGCCCAATTTACTTAAGTTTCATTACATTTTCTATAGATATTCTCATTTCTCACACACTTTGCTCAGGGCTCAAGTTGTGCATTTCTGGATACTGTTTGGGCTCGATTCCTACGATGATTGTCAAGCCCAATAAGACGGACACATCCCTATAGTTTCGTGGTCATCGGACTTTCGACGTGCGGTCCAGGTCCGATACGAAGTTTCAATGTGCTCCCGAGAGCAACCAGCTTTTGAGATTTCTCCTAGGATTTTAAGTAGCGCTGAGTTAGCAATTTTAATAGTTTTGGGTCTTGCCATTTGTATAAATAGTGGTTCAGTTGAATCCACCATTTAATTTAGTTTAGTACTTAATTAATTTTCGCCTAAATTCTACATAATACGGTCCTTAGGGAATTTATTTATTTTTTTTTGCTTCAGGTGGTACTCGAGTCTTTGTACGGATTTTTTTGAGATGTTACAGGAACATTTCAGTAATACATGGTTGTCAGCAACTAATTGTGGAAGTCCTTGCCAGCTCCAAAGATTGTGACCTTTTGTTGTGTGATGCTTATGTTTGTGCAGAACTTCTATTTTGTTGTTGTTAGTTCATTATTATTTTGGGACAGGATTGGGTGGAGACTATCTTTTATTTTTCCAGCATATATAACTGAAACATGACCATGGTGGCCAAGGGTTTGTAAATGATCAGTAGCTAGTAGTAGAATTGCTTCTGGTGAAGTCATTCTTTAATGAATTTTTGGCTGGTTGGATGACTCGATCAAAGCATTAGAGAAGTTCAGATGTGTCATTTAGGGCAGTTCAGATTCTTTGGGATCAAAGTCCTTGCATATTGTATCTACAATGTATCATTTGAATGGTAGTCCTTCAATTATAAAAAAGAAAAGGCAATAGAAAGTTATCCAACATTCTTAAAGATGACTCGATCAAAGTCTTTTCCAGTTTTTAGTTTCTTTCTTCCTGTCTTTGTTTCTCTATAAGAAATGACGTTTCTAACAAATCATATGCAAATCCCCATACTGCAACTGTGTGCCTAATCATGATTGACAACGAATGATTCATGATGCCAAGTTGCCAACTCCAAATAGCTGGGATAGGGCTATGACTACGATGAGTCTTTTGAGAAAGGTGTACTTAAGAATCTCAAAGGTATTGCTGGTTATGCTTCCAATTTCAAAGAAAAAGTTTCTTTTGGGTCTTCTTCTATTCAGAAATGAAAATTTTGAGATCCATAATCAGAGTTCAAGATGAACTTAGAATTTTCTCTGCCGTAAGAGTAGGTATGATCTTTGTTTCTTTTATTTGGATTTAAATTCTCCTTTGTTTGGGTCTGTTGTATGGAACATTAGAGAGATGAAGCAATTAGAACAGTTATTTCATTTTATTTGTTTGCTAGTCTAATGGTTTTTTTTCGTTGAGAAGGTATTCCAAAATTTTAGCAGTTAGCACTTTCGGATAAATAAAATTCTGGTTTACTTTTTAATGTGTAGTATCTTATGAGCCTTCTTTTGTGAGGGAATACTATAAGCATCAAGCCCATGGATGTTCTAGATGAGTTGTATTAGCCTCCATTTCTTTTGTATATTGCGCTAGACTTGAGGAGTAAAAAGACTGATTCTTGCGCGTGGCGCATCTAATGGAAAGCTGGGGTCTCATACACATGTTCCATATTGGCATGTGCAACTGCATGTTGATGGTCATGAATCCATATACATGTGGGCTTAGCCTCTGTTTTATGTTAACTTGATATGGTTTTTGACTTATTTGGTCCCATGATATTGTAGGCATTGCAGCATGTATAATCTTTAATTGCATAGTGTAGTTTTGTTATATTTAGAGAACTCAGTGAGGAGCCAATGTTTTTGGATTTGTTTGCATCCAATTTATGCTCTCAAGCCCATATTGATGAATATAGTTATTTCACATATTGATCAAAACATAAAACCATGTCTTATCTATTGCCTTGATGGATCTTTTTACCTTTTCCCTTTACCCTTTTGGAGTTATAAAAGAAATAATATGAGATATGGTTTATCATCTGGTACATACTCTTTTATCTATGCAACTCCAAGAAATTCATTGTTCATTTTTCTCAAGGGCTTTCTTACTGACTACAGGCCTATCTATTATTCGGAGATGAGTACTTGTTCATATTCCAGGAAGTTTACAAGGCTGCAATGCATTATCTATACCATGATCCTTAGTAATTTGTTATTATTTCTGGTCGACTAATCTTACTATTCATGTTTATGTTTCTCATTTAGATTTTCAAGTTGCAATTTTGACACAACTATAGGTACGTGGAGGTAAACAAATTTTGCTTCCATGGTGTGGCCATTATTTAACAGTCTTCAGGCATTCTGGCTTGGCCTTTAGGTACTTTTTCTTTTTTCTTCCTCCCTTTTCTGAGGATTTCTTATCTTCATCCCAACGATATGTTTTGTCCTTGGATCTTGAGTTTGCATGAGTGGGGCCCATGGACTTGGTATCCAGATAGTTGATCTGAACTCGTCCTATCTTTGACATTTTTTCCACTTAATATGAATTGTTACTATTTTTTATTTCAACTGTCTATTTTCAGGCACCAATCTAAAGGTTATGAATGCCCCATTGCAATTCCATGTTTCACGTCCAACTTGAAATTATGAGAATTGTTGCTTGGGTTAGCCTCACTTAGGTCGTTTCTTCTATTGAATTGAGTTGTTACTACTTTTGTGAATAGGATTCTTATTAAACAATTGTGTGAATTATATTTTGAATGACCATCAGGTGTAACATTCACAAAAAATAAATAAATAAATAAAATGATTGCATCTTTTTTATTTACAGATATTTTAGCGACGGACCAAATCCGTCACTAATTTCTGAACGATGAAAATCATCGACGAATTTGAGGTCCGTCACCCTACTCATTTAGCGACGGATTTTCATCCGTTGCTAATATTTTTAACGACGACTACTTCGAGTGGGTTTTTTCGAATTTCTGCGACGGATTTTTTATTTTTTGCAACGGACCTTATTCGTTGCAGATTAAACGATGGATTTTATCCGTCGAAAAAAAAAAAAACAACCCAGTAAACAGTGACAGACCAAGCGACGAATGAAATCTGTTGTTTATTTGGTTTTACAACGGATTTGGTTCGTCGTAAATTTGCAATTTTGGCGTTGTGTCTTTGGATTTTTACATGGTCCCCCATAGTGTTTATGTGAAATCCACTCCAACCATTAATTTCATTGAGAAAATTCATATAGAGTAACAATTATACTCATGCTTGATTTATGTGGGTCAAACCTAATGACAGTTTGGGTGGTGGGCATCTCCCTGCATGTTCCCCCTCATGTGGCCCACCTTAATTATTGATATGGCTGATATTTTAGCCATACAACTAAATGTTTTTTGCTAACCTTATGGATGGAGTGGATTTTACATACATCATGGTGGGCTGACCTAGCCCACCCTCTAGCTGCTTTGGTTGGGACGATATCTAAGTAGGTGGGTTACATGCTCACCAACACAGAAGCTAGAGTCGGTGGGTGCTCGTGGACCCCGCAATGATGTATATATTTTTATCCAAGTTGTCCATCCATTCATTTTTCCAACTCGTTTCATAGCATGAGCACAAATAAAGCAGATCCAAATATTACGTGGACCACACCATAGGAAAACAATGGTGATTGGACACCACCATTGAAAGCTTCCTAGTGTCTAGTGTAATATTTATTTTCCATCTAAATTAGGTCATAAAAACATGGATGAAGGGAAAACAAAAATACCAACTTGGTCCAAAACTTTTGTGCCCTCCAAAAACTTTTTAATGGTGGGCCTTCAATCACCATCGTTTCCTGTGGTGTGGGCCTTCAATCACCATTGTTTTTTGTGGTGTGGTTCACCTGACAATAGGATCTACTTCATTTGTTTAGCTCATGCCTAAAATGATCGGGTAAAATGGATGACGGAATGGATAAAACACATGCATCATGGTGGAGGCCACATATCACTTTCACCACCAACTAGCTATCAACAAGGTCTGGCATGCAATCCTCGTTTGTGACATTAAGGAGCTCTGGGCGAGCAAACCAAGAAGGGAAGAACTTGGATGGGACCCACCATGATGACTCCAGCCACAAGGTGTGTGATGAGAATTTAGTTATAGGGCTAAAAAATCAGCCACATTCATAATTCAAATGGGCCACATAAGAAGAAACAATGCAACGAATGTCCCCCATTCAAATTTTTTCACCTGGTGTAGCTCATACAAATCACCCATGGGCCATATTGTTCGTTTCCATGTATGAATTTTTTGTTTTCCATGTATGAATTTTCATGAAGAAGTTAATGGTTGGATCGAGTGTATTTCACATAAACATCACTGTGAGCCGTGTTAAAATCCAATGGTAGGTGTTTCCCTCTCCGATTGTTTACCTTGGTGTGGCCCTCCTAAATCATGAATCCTAATAGGTTTTTAGCGATATGGTTAAATTACCATCACTGATATAATAGTTGGAGTGGATTCTATTAACTCATTATAGTACATCCACCTTGTCTAAGTTCTCAATACCATCGAGAATTGGACCCAATGTCTCATGAGGGATGGCTCACAGGAGAATGTTACTATATATACAGAGAGATGAATGCTAAGCTGCGCACCGGCTCCCGCGACAACTTTTTGGTAACTCATTAGCTTTTTGGGAACTCATTTCCCGTTATATGAATCTAAAATTTGAACCGTCCACCTAAAGCAGCACCCTATGAAATCTCTAGGTCCCAACTTTTAGCCTGATCCAAAACTTTGGTGAGCCATGACGAAAGAGAGGCAAATCAAGGGAGTGAACTATTTCCTTTTGCCATGGCCCACCAGAGTTTTGAATTAGTATAAAAGTTGAGCCCTGAAGGTTTCATGGGGTGTTGCATCAAGTGAAAAGTTTAGATTTTGGGCTCATATCATCAATAATGAGTTCTAGAAAAGTTCTCATGGTAACTTTGGTAAGAACGAGTGGGCAAGTTAGAATTCCTATACGGAGAAGAATGCTCACATGCACATCAGTTCTCACTGGTGAAACTTTTTAAGAACTCATCTCTTGAGATATGGGTGCAAGATCTTAATCGTCCATGTGATGCAGCACCCCATAAAACCTCCAAAGCCCAACTTTTACCCTGAACCAATACTTTGGTGGGCCATGGAAAAAGAGAGGCAAATCAAGGGAGGAAACTGTTTTATTTTGCCATAGCCCACTAAATTTTTATATTAGGGTAATGTTGGAAAAATAACAATCTAAAACACAGAGGATAGAGGGAAAAGATAATGGGACAATCTAGTCTATCAGGTTCAAGGCTCGACTTGAATAGTTAATTTCTCAAGATAGATTTGCTACCCTTTTTCTGGTAGTTCCAACACTGCAAATGAAAGAAATCTGAAAATTGTCTTTAGGATACAATAAACTCTCAATCCGAATTTCAACACTAGTTTTGACACCGATATGCCTTTAAAAAGTTCTGAACAAACACAACAAGAAATTAGATTCGAGAGTACTTCGCAGTGGATGGTTTATCTAAAAAATGGAGAGAATGTGATATGTTTTTTATTTTTTTATTTTTTTATTTTTTTTTCTGGATTATAGTATCCATAATTTATAGCAATTGAATGGTCATGGAGTTCTTCGTGAAGAGATACCAATGTGTCTCTTTAAGACATCCACACTCATTCACAGCAAACGACATTCTTTCATGAAAGGACATGACCCTTTGTTCTGTAGTAATTTATGTATCCTTTTAGAAAGAAAAAGTCATCCAATAGTTTAAAATTGTTTCCACATGAGTGACACATGACATAGGTGCCACATGTACAACCATGTCACAGTTACTCTCAATCAATACAAAAGTGATAATACTTTAAGGTAGACCCTAGTTTAATTCAAGTTGCATCATGGCCTACAAAGTTTGAACTATGTGCCAAAAATACTACGGCTCTTTTGGCTCCATACGATGATGCGCACGTGCGAAGTACTAAATGCAAATACCCCTCTTGCCAATTAGCTATACTCTTTTTATGGAAATTTTTAATAATCAATATATTTATTTACTTACTAAAATAAACTTTTATTTTTTATATCTATTTTTGTTATAAAAACACAACAGGTAAAAGTTTGGTCAAGGAGATTTCATGAGGTGGTGCATCATATGGATGGTTCATATCTTACACTCATATCATGGAAGATGAGTTCTCAAAAAGTTCTCATGTGTTCTCATGAGAACTGGTGCGTAGGTGAGCATTCTTCTCTCTCTCTCTCTCTCTCTCTCTCTCTCTCTCTCTCTCTCTCTCTCTCTCTCTCTCTCTCTCTCTCTCTCTTTATATATATATATATATATATATATATATATATGGGAAAAGGTACTATGCGCTCGACCTCACCAGTCCGTCCCTTGAGGTCGAGCTGTGTGGGCCCCACCATGATGCGTTTCGAACATCTACCCCATCAGTCAGATGCACCATTCCATCGTGGGCCTAAGTCTCAAAAATCAAGTCAATCCGTGACTTGTGTGGGCCACACCACATATAGAAGTGGAGAGGGGCCATGCACCATTAAAACATTCATAACCATTTTTGTGGGCCCATCAAAATGTGGTTTGCAAATCTAACCCATCCATTATGTGTGTCCCACTTGAATGAGGGTTCAGACCAAGTTTCAGGCATATGTAAAACTCAGGTGGGCCCCACCAAGTGCTTTTATATGTTTTAACAGTGCGTCTTCACATAATTTTATATGGTGTGGCCCACCTGAGTTCCGTATACAGCTGATTTTTGGGATATCCCATAATTTAAAGGGTACCCATCAAATGCACAGTGTTGATGGTCGAAACGCATCATGGTGGGGCCCACACAGCTCGACCTCACTGGAGCTTATCGTGAGGTCGAGCGCATAGTACCTTCAATTAGAAGACGCTTTGTGTGATCACCTATCCACTTGGACTTGAACACACAAAAAAACCCTAGAATTAAACTAAACTCTAAAAAAGCAAAAATGTAAAAATGAATATCTGTGAAAGTAATTAAAAGAGAATAAGCTAAGGATGTTACCGATGAAGAAGACACGACTCAAAACAATCCTACAAAACAAATAGGAAACGTTAGTAACAATATACTAAATAAAGTAAAACTAAAGTAGAAATAGAAATCTTAGAAACAAAACCTATCCTAAACTATTCCCAATGCCTAGTACCTAGTAAATGCACTGAAAACTTACTATAATCCATATATTGTACAACCAAGTGTAGGTAGCAAAGTAGCAAAGTACTCGATAAGACCGAGGTCGATCCTTATGGACTATGTAAAAAGATTGCTAGAAGGGGAATATAAATCCATATTTTCCCATCAGGGCGAATCATAATTGCTTAGAAAACAATTAATAAATGACAACTAAGGGGCTAGGGATGCACTTTTAATAAATCTTTATTGTAATTCGTCAATTCAACATGATAAATCAATTGGTATCAAATAAGAATTACTTCCAATAGGAAGATAAATTAGTTTAACTAATACTTAATTTTTAGTAAAGATATGAATCTCAATTGATTGATGTACTTCATGAAACGCTAAGTAATTGATCGCAGGGCATTCCAAACATCTATTATACCCATAGTTAACAATATATCAAAGGATTTTATATACCAATACTTTCACCAATACTATGAATTCAATCACATAAATTATAACTCATCAATTAAATCATCATCCTTTAATTAAAAATAAATTAATAATAAGAATCTATTAAAATGATCACCTCTTACCCTTAGCTAAGAAATTAGCCAACCATAGCTAACTAAACTATTCTTTAAAAGAAAAACAAATAAAAAAAAAAAAAAAAAAACAACTAAAACTAAAGGATTGAAGAAGTAAAATGATATCGAAGGCACTCCTCTCTCTCTCTCTCTCTCTCTCTCTCTCTCTCTCTCTCTCTCTCTCTCTCTCTTTCTCTCTCCCCACACACACACACACACTTGATGTCCTAGGTACCCCAATTCTTGTTTAAAGAGCCTCCTTATATAGCTTTGCTTTCACCAACTAAAGTCATTCCTGCACTTACACAAATTTGCATGAATTGTTGATTAATAGCTTCAATTGATCGAGTGCAATTGAAGAACCATTGATCGATCGAAACATCTCATTCGATTGAATCAAACATGTCCAAAATCATCTAGTAAGAAAATTCAAAATTCAAACATTTTCTCGATCGATCGAACTGTAATGCTATAGTTGTTAGCTTCACTATATTGTCAAATTTGTGATGCCAAAGATACTGTATGTATCTTGTTATGAAGCTTGCATATGTGAAGAACAAATCTCTATATATGTGAAGAACAAAGCTCTATACATGATATGTCTCACAAGATTAGCTTCGATAGTCAAACAATGTTAATTCATAAGTCAAGACTCGAGGATGTGAGAATGTTCGACTTAGTTTAAGACAAGTATAATTCAAGATCTCAAGAAGCTTTCAAGTTCAAGCTATACCAAGATCTCAAGCTTCATTATGCTCAAGGTCATTCAGCTAAATTTCAATGTCCTTACTTCACTATTAAGGTATGTTTGACCTTAGGTTGATCTTTAGAGTAGGTCATTTCAGATACATAATCCATATATTTTATATAAGTGAGTTTGGTCTGTTCTAAGACTAGTCCTGGACTTTGTTCGACTAGTCTTAGCACTGCTTTGACCTGTCCTAGAATTGCCTAGACCAGTCGTAAGTTTGTTACAAAGATTCAAAATTTTTTGTTAAGCTTCAACCAGTCCTAGGGTCTGTTCGACTAGTCGTATGAACAGTGTCGACTGCTTCTTCGACTTATCGTATACCTACTAATCAAACTCCAGCAACCAATTCTGGTTATCTACGACCAGTCCTGGGTCAGCTATGACCAGTCGTAGGTGGTCTAAGACTAGTCGTAAAATCCTAAGACTAGTCGTAGAACGGATTTTTCAGATCATGCTTAAAATTTCAAAATGCCGTTAGTGCTACGACCAGTCGAAGGGTTCCTAAGACCAGTCGTAGACGCAATCTTTGCTTCTATAAATTGAACATGAATTTCAGAGTTTTTCATCGATTAATTTGAAAAAATTCAAGCCTCCATTCTGAGATAAGTTGTGTTCATTTTAAGCTACGCTGTGCATATTTAATATTCTTTTTGTTAGCTTTTCTTATTTGATTTTATTCTTATATTCCAATCTTATTTGAAAAAAGGAATTACTATATTCCTTCTTCTTGAAATCAAAATCAAATAGTGCTACGCCCAATTTGGTTTAATTTAAAATCAATTAGAACCCAGAACCATTTCTTAAGTGAGTATTGGACATTGAACGTTGATTCGAACTTCTACTCTGATTGGTTCTACCGGGCTCTACAAAAGAAGAAATCTAGGTATTTTACATTTATTGTAAATTCATTATTTTGGTTTTGTTTGAGATTCTCCAGAAAAATCTCATTGTGTTGGTTATCTGAGGAGAGCCAGAAAACTCAGAAAGTATGGGTTTTTCGATTGTGTATGCCCAAGTTAAAAAGACACAATTGTGAAGGTTTTAGGTGAACCTGTGAAACCTATTTTGATAGTGAATGCTAATATCCCTTGTGTGAGGATATTAGGAGTGGAGTAGCAAGCTGTGTGGCTGTTGTTTAACAGTTAGTGAACACACAGACGAACCACTATATATCGGTGTGTTTTGTGATTTGAATGTTCTTTTAATTTCTATATCTTTAATCATTCAGATTTGTGGAACATATATGTGGATGTGAATGTTGTAATATTTACATTTCAAGCAAAGTGGAGAATGTTGTAATAGTTTAGAATTTATTTCTTGTTATTTCCTTTATTTCTTTTTTGTTTGAGTTTTGATATTCAATTTATTCTATTAAGGTTGTCCTGCCATAAACCCTTGGTTTTTATGGTGCAAAGGTTGTCCTTAGAACAACATTAGTATCAAGCTCTTTATTTTGAGGTTGCTTTACATTCCTGTATTGTGATTTGTTTTATTTTGTTGGTTATCCTATTTCTTATTTTCCACTGTTATATTTTAATTTGACACAATCCCATTCAACCCTCCCCCCCCCCCCCCCCGGGCGCTCTAAGATATATAGCTTGGCCTTTTCAAGTTGTATCAGATCCTAATAGCTCGCTCTTAATTATTATTCTTGGATTTATTTCTTGAGCTAACGATCTAAGCTATATAAATAAGATGTCAAATTTTGATAGCCTTTCAGTCACTAGGCCTCCACCTTTTGATGGCACCAACTATGCATATTGGAAAGCCAGGATGAGGATCTTGGCTTGCCACAGTGAATGAATGGACCCCTCCTATCACTGAAGTAACTGAAATCGATAGTTCAAAATCAATGAGAGTAACACCTTATTTCTCATGGACTACACTTCAGAAAAGTGAGAGTAGTGCGAATGTAAAAGCACTAAATGCAATCACTTGTGCACTATCATCGGATGAATTCAAAATAATTATATCTTGTGATTCTGTAAAATAAGCTTGGGATATATTAGAAATGACACATGAGGGTACTTCAATTGTCAAAAAATCTAAAGTCCAACTCCTCACCACCAAATTCGAAGAAATTCATATGGAGGAAATGAAATGTTTATGGACTTCTACACTAGATTAAATGACATTGTAAACTCTATCTGGGGTCTTGGCGATAAAATCCTAGAAAGTAAAGTGTGTGCAAAGATACTACGCTCACTATCTGAACGATTCAACTCCAAAGTAACCGCAATCCAGGAACTTCGTAATACGGACAATATGAAGGTACAAGAGTTGGTTGGGTCTTTGCAAACCTACGAGTTAACTTTTAAAGCTCCTAAAGGTAAATCAATAGCCCTTAAGTCTTCCAAATGTATTTCTCAAGAAAATTCTGATTTTGAAAATTACGAAGACGATATGACTCTTTTAGTGAAAAAGTTTTACAAGATTTTCAAAAGTAAAAAGAAGGTTGATTTTTAAAAATCAAATGATAAGAAAATATCTAAATTCAGATCTAAATCTTGAAAATCTTTGAAAGATAGTCAATGTTACAACTGCCAAGAATATGGGCATCTAGCAAACAAGTGTCCTAAAAAGGACAAACATAAAAAGAGAGGAATGTTGGTTACTTGGGATGAATCTTCTGGAACTGAAGCCTCTTCTGAATCAGAAGATTCTGAAAACGAGTCGGGCAATGAAGTTAAGGCCCTTATGTCTCTAGGCAAGTTCACTTTTTCAGATCATGATGATTCAACCAGTGAAGAAAATATAAATAGTGATCATGATAATGAAGAAGATATTCAAGATGCTTATAATGCTGTAACGCCCTGAAATTCGAGGGTCGAGTAACAACTCAACACTCGAGTTCCAAAACATCACTTATGCAACATAGAGGATGATGATTGAATGTTGTCTACGTTAGTGCAATAAACATGAGTGAGATTATACCAAAACAATAATCCATACTCCAGATCAATGTATAAAACGCAAGAGGAAGACTAAAAGACATATATAGATGTGTATAAAAACAAAACGATCTCGATCTGTCTCCAGAGTATAATTACTTCGCTGAGTCATCATATCATGTACTGAATAAAAAACAAAATGTCAAAAAATAGTCTAATTGTCGTGATAGCCCAGTAGTCCCGTAAATCCGGATTGCCTAAGCAAAGCCGCCGAAGAACTGCATGAAGGAAAACTCATCCTGATCTTCATAATAATCAGGCTCAACGTCCTATGAATCGTCGGTACCTGCGTCTAAGACAGAGTCTGTTGGGTGTCCAGAACACCGTCTCATAACGTGGGAGTGAGTAGCTAACTCAGTGGAACAATAAAGCATAGGTTAACATGTTATCAAATCAGTCAAGCAGTAATGGTAAAGCAGTACAATCAACCATCTTAAGTACTCTTGTTAATGCAAGTATGAAATGCAGTCGTGATGCATGCCCCTCGCTTAACCACTCTCATACGGTACCATCTTACATCCGCGACATGCGTTCATCTGAAAAGGCCAAGCTATATGTCCTAGAGGGGGGGGGGGTGAATAGGACTATGCCAAATTTAAAATAAAATCAGCGGAAATAAAGTAAACCAATATCCTTACAATTATGAATCAATTCACAATGCTAAATTTAAATCACCTTAATAAATAAGTATTGAGAGATTGATACAAATTCAATTCTAAGGACAACCTTACACCATAATAAACAAGGGCTTATGGTAGGACAACCTTATTTCTAGAACATCTTTTGGATCAAGGACTCAATTTTAATAGAAGTAAATAAAATAGCAAGGAATTGAAATTAAATGCAGAAGTATAGATCTAAATTATTACAACAATCCCCACACTTGCTTGAAATGTAAATAGTTACAACATTCACATTCACTTGTACATTCCACACAATCGAATGATAAAAGATATGAAAATTAAGCAAGCATTCAATCCACAAGACAAAGAGTTATAGTGGTTTGCATGTGTGTACACCAACTGTCTTTCAACAGCCACACAGAAAGCTACTCCACTCCTAATATCCTCACACAGGGGATATTAGCGTTCACTATCAAATAGGTTTTCACAGGTTCACCAAAAACCTTTACAATTGTGTCTTTTTCACTTGGGCTTACACAATTCAAAAACCCCTCTTTTCTGAGTTTTCTGGTTCTCCTCAGATAACCAATACAATGAGATTTTTTCTGGTTCAACCTCAAACAAAACCAATACAATGAGATTTTTCTGGCTTAACCTCAAACAAAACCAATACAATGAGATTTTTCTGGTTTAACCTCAAACAAAACCAATATAATGAGATTTTTCTGGCTTAACCTCAAACAAAACCAATACAATGAGATTTTTCTGGTTCAACCTCAAACAAAACCAATACAATGAGATTTTTCTGGCTTAACCTCAAACAAACCAAAAGTAAATAAATTTTACAGAATTGTAAAATACCTGGATTTCTCCTTTTCGTAGCAGCCCAGTAGAACTAATCGGAGTAGATGATTGAATGTCAAAGTTCAATTTCCAATACTCACATTCATAAGGTTCTAAATTCTAATAGATTTTAGATTTAACTTGTTGGGCGTAGCTATATTTGATTTTGATTCCAAGAAGAAGAAATAAGATAATTCCTCTTTTCAAATAAGATTGGAATATAGAAACAAAATCAAATTAAATAAGCTAGCAAAAAAGGAATATTAAATAAGCACAATGTAGCTTAAATAAACACAGACTTATCTCAGAGTGATCACTTGAAAATTCTTGAATTGAATCGAGTTAAAGTGTAAAAACTCTGAATTTCGTGTTCAATTTATAGAAGCAAAAATCGCGTCTACGACTGGTCTTAAAAACCTTCGACTGGTCGTAGCTCTAACAGATATTTGAAATATTGAGTGCGATCTTTGAAAGTCGTTCCACGACTGGTCATGAGAAGCCTACGACTGGTCGTGGGTCACCTACGACTGGTCGTGGATCTCTACGACTGGTCGTAGGACCATAGATTATGTTGCTGGACTTTGAGTCGTAGCTCTACGACTGGTCGTGGACGAGTCGAAGCCACACCTACGACCGGTCAAAAGACCTCCAGGACTGGTCGTGGGTGTACCAAAAAATTCCGAAAAATCTTCAACAACTTACGACTGGTCGTGGAATTTCTTGGACTAGTCGAACCAATGCTAGGACTGGTCGAACAGGAGCTAGGACTGGTCGTAGAATAAACCAAACCTATGTAAAATAAACAATTGATTTATGTATCCAAAGTGACCTACTTAAAGGGTCAACCTAAGGTCATTCAAACCTGAACCATGTCGTATGGACATTGAACTTCAACCATTCAACGAATGTAGATTTTTTTTTTTAACCATATCAGGCTTGAGATCATGAACTTGTTGTAGCTTTAAACTTGAGATCTTCATCAGCATAAAAACTACTTCATGCATTGCTTCTTAGTCTTGAAGTCATTTCTTGAGTTGTTTCTTAAGACTTGAACTTCAACATTGTAACTTCTTGAACTTCAATAATGTAGCTTCTTGAGACTTCAACATTGTAGTTTATTGAACTTCAATAATGTAGCTTCTTGAGACTTTAACATTGTAGTTTCTTGAACTTCAATAATGTCATGAAGTGTTTATGCAGTGTCTTGAATACATATAAATCACCATACAAGCACAAGACACAGATAGATGTTTTGACACATCAAAATTTGACAACCAAAGGAGCATGAGACCATAGCACTTACATCATCCCTCATTGTTCCACATCTTCCAGGCATATGCAATGTGATGATGAGCATGATTACCAAGTTATTATTAGTCCATTTCAAACATCAGTGTTGGGAAACTAAGGTACCTTCCTTATATCATTCCCAAACAATGATCCCTTCTAGGGTCGTCAATCCTAGATAATCTCATACGATAGTGCGGTTCTAGGTCGCTACAAGGGCTGTCAGGGCTGTTACACGGAATCGTTGCACCACTCCCCCATCACCTTATCAATACAGGCCTAGTTTGTACTCTTGTTGCTACAGAAGGGTCGTCGCCTCCACATAGACTCAGAGTACTCTCGAGGTCACTACAAAGGGTTGTCAGGGCTGTTACACAGAATCATTACACCACTCTCCCATCACCTTATCAGTGTAGGTCGACAGCTCGAATATAGTGTCCCATACCACCATAATCGGATCACGAGTCTGGTTGCTCAATGGTCACTATGGGGAGGCTCGCGACCCCAGCGTAGGCCGACAACTCGACCACGGTGTCCCATACCACCATGCCCGGCTCATGAGTCTTAGCGGATCGAGGTACCAAGGTTAACGGGGTTACACTGGTAAGTTTGGTACCCTAAGTTCAAGCAGTAGCGTCCAAACATGGTGAACATACATTAGATAGATCGGGTTACTTGGCGAGCTCGACTAGCACGAGCGCACAACCAGCGAACAACATGAAGTGCATAAGCACTTCGCGTGGCCTAACCACTGTCGTCAACCAAAGTACGACTCGGGTTCGTCAAACACATCCTACGTGGTGAATGAAACTCAACCACAAACTCAAGTTTGTTACCGATTGCCTAGACTATAATCATAGCCCCAATCATAATCGATCCTTATTTAGAAGCATGTAGAGTAAAGCATAATAAACAAAGTAATTCAAGCATGTTAATAAGCATGTCATAAAGCATGTTATAAAGCACAATATAAATAGGAAATACAAACACATATATTTCATAAGTAAGCGGTTAAATTAAACAACCAACATGAAGGAAATCATATACATCTCTAAGGTAGCTAAGAATCCTATCTCAACACCTACCTAAAGCATAATCCTCTAAGTACTTACTCTTACAAGCATTTTCACAAACACTTAGGATACACTCTTTCAACATACATAGCGTATACTAGCAAAAACATGTATTAGGGCGAACCCTTTTGCCAAGTAAGTATTATACACATATATAGCATGTTCATACAGTAATTAATCATGGCAAACACACTTTTAAAATTTATATGTATACGGTACTTTCTACAAATACGATGAATACAGTATATTTAACATAGTTAACGTATAACCGAAAAATGAAACGGACAGCACTTCGTACATGTGCAATAACATACAGATCATGAATCTATCATTATCTGACATTAAAAGTGTTGAAAACCATAACCTATATGTTTAAATTATGCACCTTACGCCGTAGAAGCGTAATAAATTTGGTAGGAATGCTAAGGCTTCTTCCACGACAGTACAACGGCTTAAAGCACAAGTAGTGTTAGCTATTTCGCTAATTGAATCAATTAAAACCCTAAAATAGGTTAGGGTTAGCGTTTTCTTACCTAGAAATGAAGCTGGAATCGCCGGAAGAGCGATTAAATCACGAGGGTTAAGCGTGTATAGTAAGAGGATAGAGTATCAGGAAGGTTCTCCCACAACTCTCACATTTTCTCTCTTTTCTCTCTTCTCTCTCCTAGGGTTTTTCTCAAATTCGTATGGGCTGAATGAGAGAGTGTTTAAGGTCCTTATATAGCCTAAAACATCACCGAAATAAACCTAAGGTCAAGGTATACTTAGGTTATAACCAAAGTGGGTCCGTCTCAACGGAGCACTTCTGGCGGCCCCTTTTTTACATGTGATCGGACTTAAGTTCACCAACCTTAGATCTAGGTGGAGTTAAGTTTTCGTTCCAATCGAATTCTTAGATCACGCGTGGCGGACCAGTTTCAGTTCAACGGTCACTGAATCTTGATCAGGGTTACCAGTACACGGACATGTGCTAGGAAATATCCCTGATCTGAGGGTGTATTTAGGTCTAATTCTGACGGTCTGATAGCTTATATTTGGCCCGCAAGCGACAAGTCTCAAATTACTTAATTTTGATTTAATTTCTAAAGAAAACCCAGTTTTCTCACACTCCTCGCTCCGAGTTCAAGCGAATAGCCGTGGGACACTATATTGTTTTGATCTTTGAGATGGTTATCAAGTCCAGTAAGATGGTCCTAATTCTATAACTTTGCATTATTTAGACTTCCGATGTGCGGTCTAGATCTAATACAGAGTTCAATGTGCTCCTGAGAGCATTCGGGTAATGAGTTTGATCCTAGATTTTCGGGTAACCTAGCGTCAATGATTCTACAAGTTTTAGGCCTTGCAGATCGTATTTAAAGTGAATCAAGCGGATTTCATGGCTAATCTAGTGTAACACGTAGTTAACTTTGTCTAATTTCTAAAAGATTTTATCCTAAGTGATTTCTGCCTGAGGTGATACTCGGGCCATTATACGGAATTTTTCGAGTCGTTACAAATGCCCTCTACAAGGAAAGTTGTAAATTTGCCGTAAAACTAAAACTTCAAAAAGAAAGGTTTTCAGGGCTTAGAGAAATATTTGAGTCTCTTGTTTTAGAAAAATCTCATCTTTCAGATCATTTTGAAAAATGCAAATGTGATCTAGATTTCAAAACCACCCTTATTGAAAATCTGAAAATCTGAAAATGATAAACTTAAACTTGAAGTCTCTTCCCTTTTAAGTTTAAAGAATACATGGAGGTATGCCCAAGGTGATCCTAAATTAGAAAAACTTTTAACTGGATCAAGAAAATGTGGCGACCGATGCGGTTTGGGCTACGACAAAAATATTCATCCTAAACAGAAGAATACTCCTCCGAAGTTTGTAAAAGGAGAATCCTCTAACTCAAAAGAGAAAAGTTCAAGTCAAAAGTTTTCTAAAAATGTTAAAACTTTTCAATCTTTCAAAACCAGAGGTAACCATATCAATTACAAAAATCAAAACCAAAACCTTTTAGCTGAAAAAATAGTTGATTTGCTTAAGGAGCTCTTAAAATCTAACTCAATGGATCACTCGTACAAAAATTTCAAATACAAGAAGACCAAATATACTCCTAAACCCAAAACAGTAATGAAATGGGTTCATAAAGTTACTTGCTTAATTGCCCACACTGCTTTCAAAGCTACAAGCCATTTGAAGTGGTACTTAGACAGTGGATGCTCAAGGCATATGACTGGTGATAAAGGTTTATTCACTGATCTCAAAGACATAACTGATGGTTCATTCATATTTGGTTTGGTGATGGAAGCAACTGCAAGATTATGGGCCAAGGTACGATTCAACTTCATAACCTTCCTTCGTTCAAAAATATTTTATATGTTGAAGGTCTAAAACATAACTTGCTTAGCATATCTCAAATATGCGATAATAATCATACTGTGAGATTTTCTAATCAAAGTTGTGAGATTCTAAATAACAAGGGTTCAGTAATATTAATTGGATGTAGAATGTCTGAAAACTGCTATATTGTAAGCGAATTCAACTCAACTAGTCAATATTGTTACACGGTCCATACAGACGAGACTGATTTATGACATAAATGTCTTGGACATGTACACTACTGAAATTTATATAGGTTGAGCAAACGAGAACTTATAAGAGGTCTACCCAAACTTCAAAAATTAGATAAAATATGTGGCGAATGCCAGATTGGCAAACAAACAAGGAACTCACACAAAAAGGTGAACTCCAATGCCACATCAAGACCACTCGAGCTTCTCCATATGGATCTGAAAGGACCTACTGGGACGGAGAGTCGATGTGGCAAAAGATATATCTTGGTAATTGTAGATAATTTTACTAGATATACATGGGTAGTCTTCTTAAGGGACAAATCTGAAACCCTTTAAGAAGGAATAAAAGTTCTCAAAAGGATTCAAACTGAAAAAGGTTCTCAAATCAGTAAGATTCATAGTGATCATAGATCTGAATTTGAGAATAGCGGTTTTGAGAAGTTTTGTAGTGACCAGGATATATTACATGAATTCTCACCCCCCAAAACTCTACAACAAAATGGTATAATTGAAAGGAAAAACAGAGTGCTTTAAGAAATGGCTAATGTCATGTTGAATAGCATGAAGCTCTTTAAGAATCTTTGGGCTGAAGTTGTCAATACAACTTGTTATATCATTAACCGGGTTTACATTAGTAAAGGTAATAATAAAACGGCTTATGAAATGTGGTTCGATAAAAAGCCTACTGTCAAATACTTTCGAGTTTTTGGCAGCAAGTGCTATATTTTACGAGATCGTGAAAATCTAGGAAAGTTTGATACGAAGAGTGATGAAGGGATCTTTTTAGGATATTCTTTAAACAGTTAAGCTTATAAGGTTCTGAACAAAAGGACCGATGTGATTCAAGAGTCCATTAAGGTGGTCATTGATGATCACTTAAATACACCAGTCTCAAGTTCATATAATGATGAAGTTCTTGTAATTGATAAACCTGATACTTCATCTAATCAGACTAATTCTAAATTAAGGACTGTTAAAGATCATCCAACTACATAGATTCTTGAAAACCCTCTCACTGGTGTTCGTACCCGTAAACAACTTGAGGATATATGCAATTTTGTATGCTTTACATCCCAAATAGAACCATCTAACGTAAAAGAAGTTCTTGCTGATGAAAACTGGATAGTTGTTATGCAAGAAGAACTTAATCAATTTGCTCGAAATGATGTCTGGTATCTTGTTCCTAGACCTAAAGATAAACATATTATCGGAACAAAGTGGATTTTTAAAAATAAGTCTAACGAGCTTGAGAATATTATTCGAAACAAGGCAAGATTAGTTGTACAAGGGTACACTCAAGTTAAAGGTATCGATTATGATGAAACCTTTGCCCCAGTTGCTCGTCTTGAATTAATCAAATTTTTTATATCCATTGCATGCTTTAAAAAGTTTAAAAATTTTCAAATGGACATAAAGAGTGCCTTTTTAAATGGTGATTTACACGAAGAAGTATATGTTGAACAACCTGCAGGGTTTGAAGACCCTAAGTTTACTGATCATGTATACCGTCTCAAAAAAGCTCTCTATGATCTAAAACAACCTCCTAGAGCATGGTACGAGAAATTGACTAAGTTTTTACTCAGTCATAACTTTCAAATGAGAAGTGTTGATAAAACATTTTTTGTTAAGAAAAATAACGAAGATATCTTAATGGTTCAAATCTATGTTGATGATATTATTTATGGATCTACCTGTATTAACATGACTATTGAGTTTGCAGATTTGATGAAATCTTAGTTTGAAATGAGCATGGTTGGGGAAATGAATTATTTCCTTGGGTTACATGTAAAACAACGACCTGATGGAATGTTTCTCTCAATCTAAATATGCTATGAATTTAATTAAGAGATTTGGATTTGAGAATGGTAGGAATTTTGATACCCCTATGAGTACAACCTTGAAACTCTCAAAAGATTCTGCAGGTAAAAATGTGGATCCGAAATTATATCGGAGTATGATTTGTAGTTTACTGTATTTAACTGCTAGTAGACCTGATATTGCTTTAAGTGTTGGTATTTGTGCTAGATATCAGTCTAATTCTAAAGAATCTCATTTAATTGGTGTTAAACGAATTATGTGATATGTCGCAAGTACTGTCAATCTCGGTCTCTGGTATCCTCATGACACTAGTGTTCAATTAGCTGGGTATTCAGATGCTGACTGGGCTGGTAATCTTGATGATAGAAAATCTACCGGTGGTGATTGTTTTTATATTGGAAACTGTTTAGTTTCTTGGCTTAGCAAGAAACAAAGTTCTATATCACTTTCAACTGCTGAAGCTGAATATATTGCAGCTGGTAATGCGTGTACATAGCTTGTTTAGATGAATTGTATGCTAAGTGATTATGGAATTAAACATGATTCTATGTTATTATATTGTGATAATACCAGTGCCATAAATATTTTGAAAAATCCAATTCAGCATTCTCGTACTAAGCACATTAACATTAGATTTCATTATATTCGTGAATTAGTAGAAAAAAAAGTTATATCTTTGGAATATATCCCTATAGAGAATCAATGTGCTGACATTTTCACTAAACCGCTTGACAAAAGCAGGTTTAACAAAATGAAATTTGATCTTACCATGTGCATTTTAAAATGATTATTTATGCCTATTTGTATCATATTGTATATATTTGCTAGGTTAAATTTCAATTTTTGTGAAATATGCATGAAATCAGATTTTTTTGTGGTATTCGACCAGATGAGGATTTCCTCTGCTCCTTCATCTGGCTCAGATTAATTCATTTTGTTTTACTGGACTGTAATAACTTTATGTCTCTACTCTCTCACTGTTCGTGTGCTTGACTTATCTCTGTTAATGGATTATATGTCTTGGTTATCCTTTGTTTTCTTATATATCTTACCTTTTTGTTCATTGTTATATTTTGCTTCTTTGTCCTATTGTGACAAAAAGGGGGGAGAATGGATGGTTAATAGATGTATGTTATACTCAGAGGGAGTATGTTATACTCAGGGGGAGTATGTGCAGAGGTTATATGTTGAATTGATTTGCAGGTTCATGCTTTTATGAATGTGTGCCGGTTGACATGAACTGGTGCATGATTCATTAACTAGATTTTCTGTTTTATAAAATATATCTTATTAGTGTGTTTTGTCACTAATTTGACAAAGGGGGAGATTGTAAGTGCTATAGTTGATAGCTTCACTATATTGTCAAATTTGTGGTGCCAAAGACAATGTATGTATCTTGTTATGAAGCTTGCATATGTGAAGAATAAAGCTCTATATATGTGAAGAACAAAGCTCTATACATGACATGTCAAGTCAATACAAAAGTCTCACAAGATCAGCTTCAATAGTCAAGCAATGTTCACAAGTCAAGACTCAAGGATGTGAGAATGTTCGACTTAGATCAAGACAAGTATAATTTAAGATCTCAAGAAGCTTTCAAGTTCAAACTATACCAAGATTTCAAGCTTCATTATGCTCAAGGTCATTCAGCTAAATTTCAATGTCCTTACTTCACTATTAAGGTATGTTTGACCTTAGGTTGACCTTTAGAGTAGGTCATTTCGGATACATAATTCATATGTTTTATATAAGTGAGTTTGGTCTGTTCTAAGACTAGTCCTGGACTTTGTTCGACTAGTCCTAGCACTGCTTCGACCTGTCCTAGAATTACCTGGACCAGTCATAAGTTTGTTGCAAAGATTCAGAATTTTTTGTTAAGCTTTGACTAGTCCTGGGGTCTGTTCGACTTGTCATATGAACAGTGTCGACTGCTTCTTCGACCTGTCGTAGACCCACAACTCAAACTCTAGCAACTAATTCTGGTTATCTACGATCAGTCCTGGGTCAGCTACGACCAGTCATAGGTAGTCTAAGACTAGTCGTAGAATCCTACGACTAGTCGTAGAATGGATTTTTCAGATCGCGCTTAAAATTTCAAAATGCCGTTAGTGCTACGACCAGTCGAAGGGTTCCTAAGACCAGTCGTAGACGCGATCTTTGCTTCTATAAATTGAACACGAATTTCAGAGTTTTTCATCGATTAATTTGAGAAAATTCAAGCCTCCACTCTGAGATAAGTTGTGTTCATTTTAAGCTACGCTGTGCATATTTAATATTTTTTTATTAGCTTTTCTTATTTGATTTTATTCCTATATTCCAATCTTATTTGAAAAGAAGAATTGCTGTATTCCTTCTTCTTGAAGTCAAAATCAAATAGAGCTATGCCCAATTTGGTTTAATTTAAAATCAATTAGAGCCTAGAACCATTTCTTAAGTGAGTATTGGACATTGAACGTTGATTCAAACTTCTATTCTGATTGGTTCTATCGGGCTACTACAAAAGAAGAAATTCAAGTGTTTTACATTTATTATAAATTCATTATTTTGGTTTTGTTTGAGATTCTTCAGAAAAATCTCATTGTGTTGGTTATCTGAGGAGAGCCAGAAAACTGAGAAAGTGTGGGTTTTTAGATTTTGTAAGCCCAAGTTAAAAAGACACAATTGTGAAGGTTTTAGGTGAACCTGTGAAACCTATTTTGATAGTGAATGCTAATATTCCCTGTGTGAGGATATTAGGAGTGGAGTAGTAAGCTGTGTGGCTGTTGTTTAACAATTGGTGAACACACAGGCGAATCACTATATATCAGTGTGTTTTGTGATTTGAATGTTCTTTTAATTTCTATGGCTTTAATCGTTTAGATTTATGGAATGTATATGTGGATGTGAATGTTGTAATATTTACATTTCAAGCAAAGTAGGGAATGTTGTAATAGTTTAGAATTTATTTCTTGCTATTTCCTTTATTTCCTTTTTGTTTGAGTTTTGATATTCAATTTGTTCTAGTAAGGTTGTCTTGCCATAAACCCTTAGTTTTTATGGTGCAAAGGTTGTCCTTAGAACAACATTAGTATTAAGCTCTTTATTTTGAGGTTGCTTTACATTCTTGTATTGTGGTTTGTCTTATATTGTTGGCTATCCTATTTCTTATTTTCCGCTGTTATATTTTAATTTGGTATAGTCCTATTCACCTCCCCCCCTTTAGGACATATAGCGTGGCCTTTTCACGAACCCTTCAATAATCGAATCGAGGATGTCAAAAAGCGTTCAACGAGTTAATCCCAAATATTCTCAATCGATCAATCTTTAATCGAGTCCAATCGAAGTCTTTTAATCTATCGAATTTTCAATCTATTGATCAAATTTTCTCTGATTCTTCACTTGACTTTAAAACACTTGATTGACAAATTCTTCCATCGAAGCATTTGGTTTTTCCTGATTTGTAAATTGTAGATTCTTTATTGCTTCACACTCTTGATCTTCATCCCTTTTGGGCTTTGGACTTCACGATTAGCTTGGATTCTCTTGAACATCTATCAATTATTTGCACATTAAAAAAATTAAAAAATCACCTAATATGGCTAGTTTATCATTCATATGCAATGAAAAACAATGCAAAATTGAGAATAAGTACACAATATTTAACAATTATCAGTTTTCCCATGTTATCTTAAGCATCCTCACTTGGATTGCCACCCTCACTGTCTTCCTGGTCATCAAACCAAGGTAACCATCTTTGGAGACCACGGGCACCAGCCTCGACAGCATTTACATTGACGCTCTAGATTACTTCAGCGGCGATCATTCGTTCCTTACTAACTTCTCTAGACATACACACTTGATTACTGGAATGATATTACAAACCTCAGTATACTTTAATTAGTGGAAAACTTTTATGAAACTAATCCCATTAACAAGAAATTAAATAAGCCAAAATTAGCACCTTCAAGTATGACTTTCTAATCCAATGGTTAAGATCCGATAAATCCATGCAGGATAGGGCCCACCACGAGCAAGGAATTAATGTCCAAAAGGTTAGGGCGCTACTTTCCTTAGGTGGTATGTACATGTAGATAGACTTATAGACCATTCATTGCTTTTATACAAATCTAGCTCAGTTGAAACTCCAAACCTACCTACTTTTGGTAGAGACGTAAAGCCTAGATCTCATGCAAACTTGCCACATTATCAACCGTGACACCACCATCTGTTCATACTTCAAACCAAAACCAAACCAAAAATAGACTTTCCATAGATGTGTGTTTAACAAACCAAATGGCCCACGTCACTACAAGAAAATCCACTTTTACCGATGAAAAAAATCGTCTCTAAATGATAGTTTTTCATAGGTAATAAGTTTTATCGATGAATTTTTTCGTCGGTAAAAGACCGAGAGTAAAGGCTTTTACCGACGAAAATGGGGACTTTTACCGACGAATTTTTTCGTAGGTAAAAAATAAATAAATAACTTTTACCAACAAATTTGTTCGTAGGTAAAAATGTCTCACAAAACTTTTACCTACGAAAATTTTCATAGGTAAAAACTGTGTAGTTTCGCTAAGACTTTTACCCACAAAAGATTTCGTAGGTAAAATATATTTATAAAACTTTTCCCTACGAATTTTTTCGTAGGTAAAAACTGTGCAATGGTACGACTTTTACCTACGAAATTGTTCGTAGTTAAAAAATATTGTCCGAACTTTTCCCTATGAAACTTTTTGTAGGTAAAAACTTTTACCTACGAAATTTTTCGTAGGTAAAAAACGTGGGGAAAAATTTTACCTACGAAATATTTCATAGGTAAAAGTCTCTTTTCTTTTTTCCAACTTTCAGGAAAAATTTCCTGATATACACTTGTTACAATATATTTCATCATATTCTTCCTGATATACACCTGTTATAATATATTTCATAATATTCACATTCACAACCATCTAAACACAAACTACATACATCCAAACACAAACAATCTTATATATCCACGTCACATTCTAAAAAAATCTCACACAACAGATACCAGGGGAAATTTGTGGTGAGGAATATGAGATTTTCACTTGCAATCCAAACAAAAGCCCCCAATAATGGAATCCATAAGAATCCATGTTTTAGTAGTGCAGAGGAAAACCCTTGGAATCCATCATTGAATAATCATGAAAAGTGGGTTTATGGTGAAAAATTGATCTTAGAGAATAGGTGTGAGCACAAAAGCTCATTTCAAATTACACAAAATTAACTAGAGCATAAATAAAGATTTTCATAAACACGAGCCTGCTCCTACAAATTCGAGCTAATACATAAACACAGCCTATCCAAATGACCAGGCCACTCCAATGCCGTCCATAGGAAATGGACAGCTTCATCATGGTCATAACAGCGGTTCCCACCTTCCAAGGACCCCCGCTCAACATCCGGATAGCTCCGACGCACATCCGGGTCTGCTCCAACAAATTTGAGCTAATACATAAACACGGCCTGTCCTAATGGTCAGGCCACTCCAATGTTGTCCATAGAAAATGGATAGCTTCATCATACTCATAACAGCAGTTGCCACCTTTCAGGGACCCTGCTCAACATCCGGATAGCTCCGACGCACATCCGGGTCTGCTCTATCAATGTTTGATACATAAACACAGGCTTGTCCAAATGGTCAGGCCACCCATATTATTGTCCATAGGAAATGGACAGCTTCATCATGGTCATAACAGTGGTTCTCACCTTCCAAGGACCACCGCTCAATTAAATCCTAAATTAGCTACCCATCAAAGGTTAGATAGATTGTAATACTTTCATATTCTCATTTAAACGTATACGCCAAAAATCTGGCAGCGTCTCTCAATGCCTCTCTAGATAAGTTGATCTTACGTTACATTCCGATGCCAAATATCTAAAGCAATGTAAAGATATTTGGCATTGGATACGAAACAAAAGAAACATATCCAGAGAGAAACGAGGAGAAAAACCGCAGATCAAGCATAAACATTTAAATAAATTATATGAAAGCATACTATCCAGCTAACCTTGAACTGTCCAAAATGAGACAATTTGAGCAATTTGTATGCCACCAGAAACACACTATATCTATGTATGGCCACATAGAAATTCTCAAATGGGTAACTAATTATCTAACCTCAAATGGGACAATTTGAGCATTTTAGGGTTGGCTTTTAAATGGTAGATTGACAAAAGCTGACATCAACCTTCTTCCATGACTTGGGTTCTTCGAGCCAGGCATTCCAAAGCCTCACTTTGACACCACTCACATGCCAACCTGGTCCCACCCAATCCAGACCTCCAACTCAAATACCCTTTCTCCCTACATTTTGGGTTTAGGTTTAGGTTTAGGTTATAGATTAAATGTTATACGTTTATGTTTACGTTTAGGTTTAGGTTTAGTTTATAGGTTATAGGTTATAAATTAAAGGTTATAGGTTAGGTTTAGGTTTAGGTTTATGTTTAGGTTTAGGTTTTGGTTATAGGTTATAGTTTTAGGTTTAGGTTTAGGTTTAGGTTATAGGTTGTAGATTTAGGTTTATGTTATAGGTTTAGGTTCGGGTTTAGGTTTAAGTTATAGGTTTAGGAATTCGGGTTCGGGTTTAGGTTTAGGTTCCTGTTTATGTTCAGGTTTAGGTTATAGATTAAAGGTTGTAGGTTTATATTTAGGTTTAAGTTCAGGTTTAAGTTTAGGTTTGGTTTATAGGTTATAGGTTATAGGTTAAGTTTAGGTTTAGGTTTATATTTAGGTTTAGGTTTAGGTTTAGGTTTGGGTTTACGTTTCGGTTATAGGTTATAGAATTCGGGGTTGGGTTCGGGTTTAGGGTTTAGGTTTAAGTTATAGGTTATAGGCTATAAGTTTAGGTTTAGGTTATAGGTTAAGGTTTAGGTTTAGGTTTAGGTTTATAGGTTATAGGTTATAGGTTATATGATATAGATTAAGGGTTATAGGTTATAGGTTTAGTTTTAGGTTTAGGTTATAGATTAAAGGTTATAGGTTTATGTTTAGGTTTAGGTTTAGGTTCAGGTTTAGGTTTACATTTAGGTTATAGGTTATCGGTTATAGATTTAGGTTTAGGTTATAGGTTTAGGTTCGGGTTTAGGTTTAAGTTCTAAGCTATAGGTTTAGGAATTCGAATTTGGGTTTGGGTTCGGGTTTGGGTTTGGGTTTGGGTTTATGTTAGGGTTTAGGTTATAGATTAAAGGTTATAGGTTATAGGTTATAGGTTTAGGTTTAGATTTAGGTTTATGTTCGGGTTTACGTTTAGGTTATAGGTTATAGAATTCGAGTTCGGGTTCGGGTTCGAGTTCAGGTTTGGGTTTTAGGTTTAAGTTATAGGTTATAGGTTATAGGTTTAGGTTTAGGTTTAGGTTATAGGTTATAGGTTTAGGTTTTTGTTATAGGTTTAGGTATAGGTTTAGGTTTAGGTTTATAGGTTATAGGTTATAGGTTATAGGATATAGATTAAGGGTTATAGGTTATAGGTTTAGGTTTAGGTTTATGTTATAGATTAAAGATTATAAGTTTATGTTTATGTTTAGGTTTTGGTTTAGTTTATAGGTTATAGGTTTAGGTTTAGGTTTAGGTTTAGGTTTAGGTTATAGGTTATAGATTTAGGTTTAGGTTATAGGTTTAGGTTCGGGTTTAGGTTTAAGTTCTAAGCTATAGGTTTAGGAATTTAGGTTCGGGTTCGGGTTCGGGTTTGGGTTTGGATTTATTTTCGGGTTTAGGTTATAGATTAAAAGTTATAGGTTATAGGTTATAGGTTTAGGTTTAGGTTTAGGTTTATGTTCGGGTTTACGTTTAGGTTATAGGTTATAGAATTCGGATTCGGGTTCGGGTTTGGGTTTAGGTATTAGGTTTAAGTTATAGGTTATAGGTTATAGGTTTAGGTTTAGGTTTAGGTTTAGGTTAGAGGTTATAGGTTTAGGTATAGGTTTAGGAGGTTTATGTTTAGGTTTAGGTTTAGGTTTATAGGTTATAGGTTATGGATTAAGGGTTATAGGTTATAGGTTTAGGTTTAGGTTTAGGTTATAGATTAAAGGTTATAGGTTTATGTTTAGGTTTAGGTTTTGGTTTAGTTTATTGGTTATAGGTTATAGGTTATAGGTTTACAGATTATAGGTTATATGTTAGGTTTATGTTTAGGTTTAGGTTATAGGTTTAGGTTTACGTTTAGGTTATAGGTTATAGGTTATAGATTTAGGTTTATGCTATAGGTTTAGGTTCGGGTTTAAGTTTATGTTATAGGTTATAGGTTTAGGTTATAGGTTCAGGTTTATGTTTATGTTTAGTTTAAGTTATAGGTTAAAGGGTTTAGGTCTAGGTTATAGGTTATATGTTTAGGTTTAGGTTATAGGTTTAGTTTATAGGTTATAGGTTATAGGTTATAGGTTTAGGTTTTTGTTATAGGTTTAGGTATAGGCTTAGGTTTAAGTTTATGTTTAGGTTTAGGCTTAGGTTTATAGGTTATAAGTTATAGGTTATGGGATATAGATTAAGGGTTATAGGTTATAGGCTTTAGGTTTAGGTTTAGTTTTAAGTTTAGGTTTAGGTTATAGATTAAAGGTTATAGGTTTATGTTTTGGATTAGGTTCAGGTTTAGGTTTTGGTTTAGTTTATAGGTTATAGGTTATAGGTTTATAAATTAAAGGTTATAGGTTAGGTTTAAGCTTAGGTTTATGTTTAGGTTTAAGTTATAGGTTTAGGTTTATGTTTAGGTTATAGGTTATAGGTTATATATTTAGGTTTATCTTATAGGTTTAGGTTCGGGTTTATGTTTAAGTTATAGGCTATAGGTTTATGTTATAGGTTCAGGTTATAGGTTCAGGTTTTGGTTCAAGTTATAGGCTATAGGTTTAGGTTTTAGTTTAAGGTTTAGGTTTACGTTTAGTTTAAGTTATAAGTTAAAGGGTTTAGGTTTAGGTTATAGGTTATATGTTTAGGTTTAGGTTACAGGTTTAGTTTATAGGTTATAGATTAAGGGTTATAGGTTATAGATTTAGGTTTAGGTTTAGGTTTAGGTTCGGGTTTAGGTTTAAGTTATAGGTTATAGATTTAGGTTTAAGTTATAGGTTATATATTTAGGTTTACAAGATATGGTTTAGATCAAGGTTTTAGGTTTAGGTTTAGGCTTAGGTTATAGGTTATAGGTTTAGGTTTAGGTTTAGGAATTCGGGTTCGAGTTCGGGTTTCGGTTCGGGTTTATGTTCGGGTTTAGGTTATAAATTAAAGGTTATGGGTTATAGATTTAGGTTTATGTTATAGGTTTAGGTTTAGGGTTTCGGATCGGACTGGGCACAACACGGTTAGGACACCGAACATTGCATAAAAAGTGAAATATCAAAATGTGACGAAGTGTTGATTAAACGCCCACCATTAAAAACTTCTTGGGGCCACAAAAGTTTTGGATCAAGCTGAAATATATTTTTTCCCTTGATCCAAGTTTGTATGACATAATCAACAGGCTATATGTCAAATAACCATTAAAATGTGGCCTAGGATTTTTTAATGGTGGAATTTTAATCACTACTTTTTCCCATGGTGTGGTCCACTTGTGACTTAGATCTACCTAATTTTTGGGATAAAGCCCTAAAATTTTCATAAACATGGGTCTGCTCCAACAAATTCAAGCTAATATATAAATACGGTCTGTCCAACTAGTCAGGCCACTCTAATGCTGTGTATAGGAAATAGACAGCTTCATCATGGTCATAACAGCGGTTCCCACTTTCCAGGGACCCCTGTTCAATATCTAGATAGCTCCGATGCACATCCGGGTCTGCTCCATTAATTTTGAGCTAATACATAAACATGGGCTTGTCCAAATGGCCAGGCCACCCATATTGTTGTACATAGGAAATGGACAGCTACTCATCATGGTCATAACAGCAATTCCCACCTTCTAGGGACCCCCGCTCGATTAAATCCTAAATTAGTTACCCATCTAAGGTTGGATAGATTATAATACTTTCATATTCCCATTTGTTAGTCCCAATAGACAATATAAACTACCATGATATTTATTTTATAAGTAATCAACAAGAGAAACAACCATAGGTTTTTGCAGTGTAATGAATAAAGAAGGCTATGATAGGAAACCTGGTATTGAATGTTAATGGGACCACTGAATAGCAAAATAGAGTATGGAGAGATGATGCTAGTATCTCGCAAAAATACTTTACTAGTTTCAACCTGAAAACATGAGAAAATATTGAAAATTTAGAAATCCATTCTCAATCATAGCATAAGAATTAAGAACTTACAGAAAATCTTAAGGAAAATGCTTGAAAAAAATGTCAAAGTTGTTTAACTAAAACATTGTGATCTCTAAAGGAGTGTTTGGTTGTACCAAATTTCATGATTAATTTGTCTAATTTGGTGTAAAATATTATGAAAATTTATACAATCAAATACACCCTAATAGATACTTAAGATATACTAAAATGAGGTAAACTTATTTTTAGGCATCTACAGATTAACAGGACCTAAATGTATTGTTACTATATATTCATTTTTGAACTAATCAATATGGATCCAATGGATTCATTTATCTTTAGTCTCATTTTAATCAAACTATTCGGCTTCAACAACAATCCAATTGGGTCATTGTTTTCTGATATCGGCCTAGTTAAACATTTCATTTCCAATTTCAGTATAATCTAACAGCAAGCTGGATCATTATGGTTAAGCATCAAACCACTCATTATAAATTGTTCTATGTACCTGATACTCTCCATCTAGTATAAGTCTCATTATAAACTGTTTAGATCATTGAAATAGTAGTTGGATCCAACTCAAGTGTCTTTAAACCTTCTGTTTATTGGAATGGCCAACAGCAAGCCAAACCATTCATCATCATCTTGGACCCCAACACAAGGCTCTACGGGATCGGCCTGCACGTCATTCCCAGATAATCCTGGGCACATGTATGAATTATTTGGGCTGTTGATCTGGTGGGGTGGGTGATGCATGGCTATTGGATCTCTAAACCCACATGTTAAATATGTATAAGCATTATTTCAGTCCACATTCAACATGTATGATAAGGGCCAACAACGACATTTTAACAGTCGGTGTTTCTCATTATATATATATATATATATATATATATATATATATATATATATATATATATATATATATATATATATAAAATAGTGAAAATGAATTTCCTAATCAATGCACATGTCCAAAACTGGCTATACCCATTTCTCCAAAGCCCCAAGCCAACCAACCAACCTATTTGAAAAGTCGTGTCTACACAAAAGAAACGAAAGACTAACTACAATATACTACTGAAAGATAGCATCCATATGTACCACCTCTTGTTCAAACAAAAAGTATGACATTTCTTTCATTTGAGGATCAAATGATGTATCAAACAAAATAGGAGTGGAACGGTACTCTGATTGGTCACCAACACTTTCAAGAGTACCCCATGGAACACGTGTCATTGCAGCCATTTCAGTATCAAATTTAGTTTCTAGACCATGTACTAATGTAATCAATGCTTCTGTGATCACCACTAAGAACTTATCCTGCACAATTACATAGAAATTTCATGCACGTGAATTGAAGAACTTTTGCAGATGATCTTGGAGATGGGTGCTATCTCAGATGGGCCAGGGCCCAACCATAAGCTGTTGTATATTGTCAAGAAGTTCCACCCATGTGCTGACTTGCACTCATCCACCTTGGAGTTGATGTAAATTGTCATCCCCAACCCCTCCACAGCCTTCCACGGTTGACATGGCAAACATATGAGATAAACAAAACCTCCAGGTGAACACATTTGATTTATATGGTCTGAAGTACTGCCAATTGGCCAGTTCATCTCTCATGTTCGTTCACTATGCATAATCCCATGAGGCCCATAATCGGAGATGCTCAGCTGAGTGAAGCATGGATGGGATGGGTTCCAGTTGTTTGGCTTCTGAGTTATTGTTCATCATATACCAATATCAAGTCCATGTTGTAAGAGACCAAACAACACCTAACAGAGCTACCAAGCATGATACTACAGTACCAAATAGAGACTGTATGTCTATATGGATAAACGTATACTAAAGTACCAAACCGAGCTACCAAGCATGATAGGTTACTTTCAAAAAGGAAAATTAAGTAAATAAATAAATGAGATATTATTAACTGAAACAACACCTACCTTATATCAAGTTCGTCCTTTGATTCTTCCACATTCACTACAGTACCAAGCATGAAATACATTAGAATTACACAAAATGCTGATATACACGCATCAATATGCTAAAATACAATATACATGATAAACTAAGATTCTAATTTAAACAGCTATTGGATGTAACAGTAGTGAGAAAATGTAACCTCAGAACACCAATTATCAATCCCCAAATCCCCAAATCCCTAAATCGGTATTGAGATTGAGAAAGATTGAAAGAGAGAGAGAGATACCTCACGATCCCCAAATCCCTACCCCTCACGGCGTGGGTAGGGCGTTCGGCAACGGTCTGCCCAAGAGAGTTCAGAGAGAGAGTGTCACGCCCCAAACTCAGAAACCGGCTCACAAAATTCCCGATCGCCAAATCCGGTGCCGACAGCCTCCGTAGTACCCCATTCTCGGCTCCCAACGTCCATACGCTAGGTTCTGATCCTGGGAGCCTACAAGGAGGATTTTTCAACGTACATTTATCTCGCAAGGAGTATAACAACAAGTTTACCCAAATCACAAAGGCAACATCATCATCATATATCCACTAATATAAACATTTGAATACAATGCTGAAAGGAAAATACATATGCCAAAATTAAAGCTCCAGAAGTCAGCTACATGCTCCAAGCTCCACGCTGCTGCAACCTAACATCACCTGCATGCATCTATCATGCATAAGCTTATAGAAAGCTTAGAGGGTGGTGTAATGGTGTGAGCAGTATATGCGTGCTCAGAATGTAATATCAGAGTACACGGAAATACTGGTAAGTTTACGAAAAATATCATCAACATCATCCAGGATATGTGATTAAAAGACATAGCAAGCTAATATCATATACTGATAAAGTAATGTAAATCGGATATGTAATGTGAAAAATAATAAACTAGATATCAGATATCGAGGATGAAATACAATATGCAATTCGGAAGAGCTACGAATATCATCAGTCTCAACTATGTCATATAAATGCAGAAACATAACATCCCAAAATGTCATATACCGAGGATGTAATGCAATATGCAATATGTGTTCCGAATGAAATGACCAAGTTGCAGTGTGAAGTCAGGATGATAGTACGTGGTATCGCAGGCTATAGGGCCTATCACAAAGGACTTCTATCCAAACCAATCACATACCTAAATTTAGATAGATAGACTTAATGTGGTAAGTTCCTGATCTCAGGTCAGTCGTGTGCCCCAACCGAAATCCTAGCCATTGCGAAAGTATACATAACAATTAGTTACGCACCACCAGCCCGAGTGGATAGTGAATGAATGAATGAATGAGTATAATGCTGAGTATACAACTCTTGCTTAATCAGTCCATAAATCAATATTGTACATCTCTAAGATTATCACCAGGGTCTAGTACACTCCAAGCTGACTACCATCCCAGCCAGCCGTGTAGGCCACCGACTGAAAAAGACCTCACTACCCACCTACCGGTAGTATACCAATACCTACCTAGCTCATCGATAGTAAACCCATTTGGGAGCTGGTCAAACTTAGCCTAGCTTATAGCCCCCTCACTCGGGCGGATAAGGCCACACCCCCTCCCAACCGACTACGACCTAGTGGGAGACGTGACCTCCTAGTATTCAGCACTTGGGCGCTTATGTATCTACTCGGTCTCAACGTTTAGGCATCTCTTAGCCTCAGAGGTTTAAGAACTTTCACCCACGGACATCCAAAGTGCCCAGATGCTCAAACCAAATATTTTTGGTGTCCCATTTAACCATCAACGGCATGCCTGTGGAGGCTACGACCCTGATGTCACTAGGGCATACAGTAATCACAACACACAATGCAAGATGCATGAGTCATGTAGTCCAATCATGCATCAATACTGCGTATACCGTGCGCTAATGTGGGATAACTCCACCTATCAGGGAGTCCCATAAACCATCTGTATTATGGTATATGCAATGGTCAATCATATCTCATGATAAACATGTAGATGATGCGTATGGGCATGTATCATGATGCTATGTTGTCATATACTCATAATCGGTATCAATAATCGATATCAACAATCGGCCTCGACAACATGAACATTTAACCAACATTGCCCCCAAGGAATGACCCACATAAAGCCTAACATATAGTGGACCTATAACCTCACACAAGAGCCTAATTTACAACACCATGGGCCTCACTCGAGAGCTTAATACACATCACGATGGACCTCTCATATGGTCCTAATATATATCATGATGAGCTCCATCGCCTGGCCCTCAAATGCACCATAATGGGCCTCATCACATAGGCCTCATATACATCACATTGGGCCTTAAACGCGGGCTGAATACACATCACAATGGGCTTCAAATATGGGCCGTATATACATCACATTAGGCCTCGACAATCGGTTTCAATATCCGGCCTCGACAATCGGAATCGGAATCGGCCTCAACAATCGACCTCAATAATCGGCCTTGTTAATCGGGAATCGGAATCGGCCTCGACAATCGGAATCGACATCGACAATCGAAATTGGCCTCGACAATCGACCTCTGCCTCGACGATCAGAATCAGCCTCGATAATTAGAATCGGAATCGGCCTCAACAATCAGCCTCGACAATCGGAATCAAAATCGGCCTCAATAATTGGCCTCGACAATCGGAATCGGCCTCGATAATCGGAATCGGAATCGGCCTCAACAATAGGCCTCGACAATCAGAATCAGAATCGGCCTCAACAATCAGCCTCGATAATCAAAATCGGCCTCGATAATCGGAATCGACAATTGGAATCGGCCTTGATAATCGGAATTGGCCTAAACAATAGGCCTCGACAATCAGAATCGGTATGACAATCAGAATCGGCATCGACAATCGGAATCAGCCTCAACAATCGACCTCGACAATTAGAATCGAAATTGGCCTCGACAATCGAAATTAAAATCGGCCTCAACAATTGGAATCGCCTTGATAATCAGAATCAGAATCGGCCTCAACAATAAGCCTCGACAATCGAAATCAGAATCGGCCTCAATAATTGGCCTCGACAATCAGAATCAGCCTCGACGATAAGAATCGGACTCGATAATCAGCCTCGATAATCGAAATCAGAATCGACCTCAGCAATAGGCCTCGACAATCGGAATCAACCTCGATAATCGAAATCGGCCTTGATAATCAGAATCGACCTCGACAAATCAGAATCGATAATCGATGTCGACGCAAGGTGGGGTCCATAGATGGACGGCGATGATGGTCCAAGCAATATCAATAGGGCCCATTCGTTTGGGTTAACCCACTAGAGAATGATGAGAATGGGCCTAATTAGGCTTAAGGGGAGGTCACCATGTCGACATTTAACCATCACTGCCCATGAATGTGGACATTTAACCAATATTATTCTTAAGGAGTGGCCCACATAGGGTCGAACATACAATGGGCCCACGGCTTCACACAATGGCCTAATATACATCACCATGGGCCTAATACACATCATGATGGGCCTCACTTATGGGTTACATATGCATCACATTGGGCCTCACTCATGGACCTCATGTACATCACAATGGGCCACATCCCATGGACCTCAAACATATCACAATGGGCCTCTATCCATGGGTCTCAAATATATTACAATGGGCCTCACTCATGGGCCTCAAATACATCTTACTTGGGCCTTACCAAATGGGCCCAAAATACATCACAATGGGCCTCGAATGCATCACAATGGGCCTCATTACACTGGCCACACATACATCATATGGGTCGCATCAATGGGTCAATACACATCACAATGGGCTATGACATATGGGCCAAAAATACATCTCATTGGGCCTTACCAAATGGGCTTCAAATACACAATTGGTGGGCCCTACACATGGGCCTCATTACACATCAAGCAGTCTGCATCAATGGGCTGTACTAATGGGCCTCATACACATCAAGTAGGCTGCATCCATGGGCTACACTAATGGGCCGTATATACATCACGGGTGGGCCCACGTAGCACCGTCTAGAGATGGACGATGCAGGTACATAATACATATATCAAGGTGGACCCCACCCCCACACATGCAACAAGTGTGGGGTGGGTCCCACGACCGGTCCAGAACAGGTGGACTGTATGGGCATGTAGATACATCACGGCAGGGCCTGAACACATAGCACCGTCCAAATGGATAGTGCAAATATAGGATGCATACATTAAGGTGAGTCCCACCTCCACACGTGCAACACGTGTGGAGTGGGCCCCATGTCCTGGACGGACGGTAATTAAAACACATATATCATGCTGGCCCACCGAGCCTACTGATGTTGTATCGCAGCTGCAGCTGCTGGCCCAATCAGGTGAACGGTGGATATACAGATGAACGGCATGGGATAAACACATATCATCAAGGTAGGCCTACACAGCACCGTCCAAATGGACGGTGCAGATAACACACATCACGTGGGTTTGCACAGCACCGTCAGATGGACGGTGCAGATAACATATACATCACAGAGGGGCTCACTTGGTAGTGGTCCACACGTCCCAAAAAAATGGATGGTATAGATAAAAACCATACATCATGGTGAGGTAGGTCCCACCGTCCAGATAGTGGATGGTGAGGATGAAGGCAAACGTCATGGTGGGTCCCACGTGGGGCCTACTTGATATAATACACACACACACACACACACACACACACACACACACACACACCATCATCCAGCATCCAGAAACAATGGATGGACGGCTAGGAGGTTGCACATGTGCAACGAGTGGGGCCCACGTGATGTCCCACATCCATTACTGGACGGTGTGGTGCCACACATGCAGAGGATGGGGTCCATGAATGGACGGTTTAGATAAAACACATACATCATACGTGGGTGGCCCACAAAGCTCTGGATCAAGCTGCTAATTGTGTTTTCCTTTCTCGTCCAGGCTGCTAGACAGTGCCAGCAGCACTGGACCATCCAACCACCTTCTGGACGTCAGTAAAGTGGCCCCCACGGATGGCAGGCATGGACATAAAATACATACCTTGTGGTGGGGTCCATCATGGTGGGCTACACATCAAGAGAAAGAGAAAGAGGAAGAGAGAGAACGGAATAGCGGATGGAACCTGCCACTATGGGCCCCTCCATACAATGCATACATCAAGATGGGTCCCACCATATGTGGGCCCTCAAATCATAAAATCACCCACCGTTCTTGCTTCTTCTTGGGCTCCTCCTCATCTTAGCTCTTATGGGACATGATTCAACCGTTGAGATTGATTATGGAGAGTGGGATTGGGTGGCAGGAAGTGGGCCACACTAGCTTCTCTCCATGGGAGGCTCTCTTGCTTGGACGGTTTCTTGCTTAGACGGTTTCTTGCTTAGAGAATGAGAGAGAGAGAGAGAGAATGAGAGAGAGAGAGGTGATGGGAGAGAAGTGATGGGAGAGTGGGATGGTGAATGAGTGATGGGTGATGGGGAGAGTTGAGTTTTGGGGATGGGTGTGAGTGATGGGAGTGATGGGGTGTGTACTTGACATTTGATGGGACATATTCTCTTGGGATTTGCAACGCACGATGTTTTCCTCGAACTGAACGCAGGCCCACATCTTCTAGCCAGGGTATCACTTCAGTGCACGAGATGCGGCGTCGGTACCGCGGCGACGGCGTGGTCGCAAGGATACAAGTTTTAAGTTGAGTTGACTTTGATATACCGGACACGACTCAGGATCAAGTGCAAACGCCAATAACAGATCGTGGGTCGCCAGAATTCGACCAGGAGGACCGCGGAAGCTTACGGAATGGTACAGTCTAGGATACGGGCCTTATAGAGAGAAAGAGAGATACAGAGAGACAGAAGAGGGAGAGGATGCGAGAGAGAGCTCGAGGTGGGTGGAGAGATCAGAGAGAGGAAGAGAGACAGCGAGAGAGAGAAGGTGAGAGAGAGAAGTTGTGAGTGGGTTTCTCGCTGGCTGGAATATCTCCATAGGTTATAGGATTTTTATGTATAGACGAACGAGAATGCCCCTCGATCTTCTATTTTCTGTGGGCCCCACTATGATGTATTTATTATATCCACACCGTCCATCCATTTTGAGATATCATTTTAAGTCACGAGCTGGAGAATGAGGCAGATATAAATATGTAGTGGACCCCACCAAAGAAAACAGAGGGGAGAGTGATTCCCACCGTTGAAACTATTTTAAGGCCCATCATAATGTTTATTTGAAATCCAACCTGTTCAAAAGTTAAAAAATACATGAAACAAGGGAAAACACAAATATCATCTTCATATAAAACTTTTGTGGCCTTTAAAAGTTTTTAATGGTGGGCGTCACTGTCCCACTATTTTCTATGCTGGGGTCCACTAGAGCTTTGGATTTAAATTGTTCTTTGGATATTGCCCTAAAATGATCTCTCCAAGTGGATGGAAGATGTGGATATAAAACATATATCATGGTGGAATTAGAGGTATATAAATCTCATGTGGACCACACCACATGAAAACAATAGTGATTGGTTATCCATCATTAAAATCGTCGTAAGGCCAACTATACTATTTATTTGACATCCAGTCTGTTTATTAGGTCATATAGGCCTAGATGAAGGGGAAAAACAAAAATCATCTCGATCCAAAACTTTTATGGCCCCCAAAATGTTTTAAATGGTTGATGCTCATTCAACGTTGTTTCCTATAATGTGGTCCATTTCATATTGGGATATGCCTCATTTTTGTCTTATGGCATAAGATGATCTTTAAAAATAGATGGACGACATGGATTAAACACATACATCATGGTGGGGCCCACAGAGCACCAACCATCAGTCATTGGATGGTGTCAGGGGGAGTAGCCAATCTGTTCCCCTTATTTGTGGCGTGGTCCATTTAATCTTTGGATATGATTCATTTTTTGGAAAATTCTCTAAAATGATCTCGAAAAATGGATGAACGGCGTGGGTTGATCCCGAATTTTCGGTAAATCCGAAAGTCAAGTGGACCATGCCACTTGAAACAATGTGGAATAATGATTTCAACTGTTGATACCTTCCACGAGTCCACAGTAATTTTATTTGACATCCAGCATGTTCATAATATCAAAAAGATATGAATGAAGAGAACACAAACACATCAGCTTGATCTAAAACTTCTATGGCCTCTAAGAATTTTTCAATGGTAGATGTTTAATCACACTATTTCCTATGGTGTGGTCCACTTGGGCTTTTGATATGCTTTCTATTTCTTCTTTATACCACAAATTATTTGTTAACATAGATTAATGGAGTGCATAAAATAAATAAAAAACGGTCGACCCCACAGAGTTTACTCTAGTAAGGGTAATGAGTAACTCACATAAGGGCCTGTTTGATTTCTCACTGCAAGTGTAAATACCGGGTGAAAGGGTAATTATGACTCTTTCACCCGTTTCGAAAATTTTGGAAATTCCTGCCTTGGAAACCGTTCAAAAGTGCTAGTTGAAATTTTTGGACCTCACTGTGACATATATGACATATCTGTTCCGTCCATCCATTTTACCACAACATTTTGAGACATGAGCTGAAAAATTATGCAGATCTAACACTCAAGTGGCCCACACCAAAAGAAACAATGGCCCTAAGAAGTTTTTAATGATAAGTATTTGATTCACTTTTTTTTTTTTTTTTTGTGGCATGGTCCACTAGAGCTTTGGATATGCCTCATTTTTTGGTTCATGCCATAAATTCACCTGGCATAATGGATGAACGGTGTGGATAAGCGACATGCATCACGGTGGGACCCACAACCATTTTGTAGCCTTTTCAATTTTTGTGTACAAAAAGTAAGTGGTCAAATCAAATACAGGGAAGAGTGCCGGAAATACACAAGGAAATGATCATTATCCAGTTACACTGCATTTACCTCTGAATTGGAAAATCAAACAAGCCCTAAATGTAGTGGAGAGAGAGGTTTCCTTAAAACATTCATAATCATATATTGGGCCACCTAAATGTCATTCAGATATCCAACCCACTCATTATGTGTGTCCTACTTGGATGAAGGGTCAGACCAAGTTTCAACCGCATCCAAAACTTACGTCGGCCCCACCAAGTTCTTTTATAATTTTTAGGATGTCTTCACATGGTTTTAGATGGCATGGCCCGCCTGAGTTTCGTATACAGATGATTTTTTACATATCTCATAACCTGAAGGGGACACATTAAATTCACGATGTTGATGTTTCGACACACATTATGATGGGGCCCACAAAACTTACTAACATCAACACTTAGCTTCTCACGAGGTCAATAAAGTTGGGTCACAATTTTGACCAAAATATTTGCCCCATTTTACATGTCTGGTCCATTCACTTTATTTTTGTGATCAATACTCAATTTCACTAGTTACTCGTCCCGATCAGGTTACATATGAAAAAGATATTGGGCATACAAGATTGATTAACAATTTTAGTGAAATTTGATTTAAACATCTGAATTTATTTACTCTTCAATCTGGACTGATTAGATTGTCCAAAAACAGTTAAAGGTACAATTAGTGGATGTGCCTAATAATTTAGCATTTTTTTTCCAAACATAAATTTCAATTTCCATTTAAAAATAACATTCCTTTTCAAAATGAATATTTTTGAAAACATTTTAACAAAATAACATTTTTATTATAAATTATTTCTAAAAAAAAAAAATTACATACAAATTCTGAATTTTTATTTTCAAAATTTCAAAAATTTTCTCATTAATTTCAAAATGCCAATTTTTTTTTCTTCAAAAGCATCATTTTGTTTTCAAAATTTTTCTCAAACATTGTTAAAATTTTTAAACTTCTCAATATTCTTTTTCACGTGATATTACAAATCATTTAAATATTACTTTTTAATTATAAAAAACAAAAAATAATAATTTCCACTCATATGATATAAAAACTATATACATATATACAGAAAAATAGAGAATTATTACCGATGGCTTCTGTTCGTCGGTAAAAACCATTAGCGATGGTTTTCAGTTGTCAGGAAAAATTTTAGTATTTATTTTTAGAGACAAAAATAATCGTCGGTAAAAACATCGTCGATAAAATTTTAGTATTTATTTGTGGCGGGAATTTTTGGTCCGTGGCAGGAACCTTTTCCTGACAGTTTTACTTCGTCAGTAAAAAACAATATTAACATTGTACTGGATTTATAGCGACGGTTTATGTTCGTCGGGAAAAACACTTAACAGACGAGAGTGGTTTTCGTCGGTAATAACTGTACTGAATTTTTGCTTACGGTTGATGCCCGTCGGTAAAAGCACCTTTACCGATGAAAATATATTTTGTATTTTGTCGGTAATAACATTGTACCGGATTTGTGCCGATGATTCATGTCCATCGGAAAAAGCACTTCTATCGACCAAAGTAGTTTTCATCGGTAATAACATTGTACGGGATTTATGCCGACGGTTTATGTCCGTCGGAAAAAACACTTACCGATGAAAATAGTTTTTGTCGGTAATAACATTGTACCAGATTTTTGCTGACGATTAAATTTCATCAGTAAAAGTAATTTTTTTGATTTTTTTTTTTTTCAAAAATTCAAAATACCCATTACCGACGAAAATTGTTGTTGGGAAAAATACTTTTGCCTACGAAATAATAATGTCGTCGGTAAAAGTAAACTTTTTGAATTTCTTTTTCAAAAATTCAAAACAGCCATTACCGACGAAAATTTTCATCGGGAAAAATACTTTTACCTACGAAATAAGAATTTTGTTGGTAAAACTAATTTTTTTTTTTTTTTTTTTTCAAAATTTCAAAATAACCATTACCGACGAAAATTTACCGACGAAAAGTATATTATTTGAATTTTTTTTTCAAAAATTGCAAACAGCCATTGCCGACGAAAATTTTCGTCAGTAAAAAGGACTTTTACTGACGAAAATAATTTTCGTCGGTAAAAAGGACTTTTTACCGGCGAAGAAAAAATCATCGGTATAAATCCTATTTCTTGTTGTGCCTATCATTCAAAAAATGTACCAGGCATGGGACAAGGCTTCACTATCACGATAGGAGATTCTTGTGTTGTTTGTTTTACCAATGAAATGAAACCATAGTCATCAAAATTAGTTTAATGAATTAATAACAGGTCACCAGGTCCATTCTTCTTCTTCTTGCTACTGTCAATGGGCCACCTTCGAAAAAATCACATTGACAACATGATCCTAACTGTTGATTGATTGGATTCAAATAGGCATGCAGTTACAGACCAAACATCAAAAGCAGATATCCATTGTAGAAGATCAATCATAGTTATCTATTCAGCATGATATTGCAGATCATGGCCCATCAATATTTAAAAGAATAAAATGGACAGATCCATAAGCCGCCACCACATGTGGGCTACATGTAGAAGTGGCAATGCGTCAAGTTCAGGCCAGGTGGGAGTTAGCTCATGCAGACTCGTTTATTAAAGGGCCAGGGATTCTAGTGCAAACCCAACCCAATAGCTAAACAGGCCAAGAATTCTGTCTGAATTAGGTATGTGCCTCATTTTTATGACCATGAGTCTGCCTGGGAATTTTATTAATAGCAAAATAGTGGACTATGCTCTAGCGAACGTTTGACAATAGAACTGAAACATTTTCGGCCCCATTATATAAGAAAGTAGGGTTAATACCTGAATTTCCATATAAGCCCACTAAATTGATCCGCCAACCTGTGCCAATTACTAACCTAGTAGCAAAGATTTTTAAAAAATTTTTTTTTTTCGTGATTTAATTTGTGAGTCCACCACACTATAACTGCTATACATGAAATATGAACATCATGCTTCCCATGCCTCCATTATGGACATGTTTTGTGTGGTGTATAGGGTTGGGTCAGGAGAAAGGATGTCCATGTCTAGCCAATGAGTGAACAGGGCAGAATTCATACCCAGCTTAGCCCACGAGCAATTTACTGAACTTGGGCCATCATGGGCCCACTAGCAAAACGATCGTCCATCCAATGTTAATTAATTCAGGTGAGGTGATGCTTACTTGTTTGGACTTTGGGTAAATGAAAAGCTGATGTAGAGCGGGTTGCGGACACTTTCATGTCAAAGATATAGGTCACTTCTGGCAATTATATAGGTCACTTCTGGCAATTATATATATTCTTTATATAGGTCACTTCTGGCAATTATATATATTTTTTATATAGGTCACTTCTGGCAAACTTTATGGAATCAGTTTGGTAAGTGACTTTAGTTCAATAGTGCCTACCACCCGCAGACCGATGGGTAAACTGAAGTTGTGAATCGCATGTTAGGAAACCTCTTCTGGTGTATTTTAGGTTTCAAAATGAAGTAGTGGGATTTGCATTTGTCTCAAGCAGAGTTTGCATTCAATAATATGGTGAACTACTCAACAGGGAAGTCTTCGTTTCAGATTGTTTATGGTTAAGTGCCCTGCTACACACTGACTTTGTCCCTTTGTCCAAGCTCCTGGGCATGATCGTTGTAGCAGAACATATGGCTGACTGAATCATGGGCATTTATGTGAATATGCAAGCCAAGTTACAAACTTCGAACGACAAGTAAAAAGAGCAAGCTAACAAGCATCGACGGTAAAAGGTGTTCAAGGTGGGCGACAATTTTATGGTTCATCTACATAATGAGAGATTTCTGACCGCAACCTATAATAAGTTGAAGAACAGGAAGATTAGACCGGTACCGATCCTCTAAAAAATCAATGACAACGCTTACGTTGTTGATCCTCTGGATGATATGGAGATCTCGCGTGCTTTTAACGTTGCGGACTTGAACGAGTATCATAAATTGAAGCTAGACGAGAACTCAAGGTCAAGTTGTTTTAAAGTGGAGGGCACTAATGTAAAGTGGGTCGTAACCACTTTCATGGCAAAGATGGACTAGAGAAGGCCCGATCAGAGGCAGAAATGATACAGACTGTCAGAACATTAAATTGGTTGTATCTTGCAAACTGGGAGGAGTTTTTCAACATATTATATATGATTTTGGGGTAGGAGGACCAAATTAAGCCAACCAAGCCCTCTATACCAGGTTATGCTTGCCAAATTTGTGAGATTCTATTAGATCACAGTCAAAAGTCCCGTTTAGTTTCGTTTTTAATACAAATAATAAGTTTTAGTTCGAGTACAACTTTTGATCCTTTGAGTTGTAGAAGTTGTGCCCAACATGAAAATGGCTTAGAAAAGTTAGGAGATTAACGTGGTTGGACCAAATTTGACATTAACTATTTTTGGCTGAAAACCACGAAATCTAGTAAGAATAGAGGTCGTTTATAAATAGTATGTTTACTATTTATTGTATTAAGTCACGATTTATGATGTTTGAGTTGTAGTCTAAGTCTAAAATCTATCTTAAGTTTGAGTTTCTTATTCAAAGAGTTGTAATTTTGAATTTTTTTTTTATGATCAATCAAGTTATTTCGAATTTATTAAGAATTATTCTTTCTTTTATCCCTCATCGATTCAAGTAAGGTCTGTGAGGAGTCCAGAGAAGTCAATGGATTTGGAGTAATTATCCCATGAGGAAGGCGATGATCAACCTCATCACGTCCCTCCCTGTGCTAATAGCCCACAACAATACCAATTAGTTAGTAGATTTAAAATAGTAAAGTAGGCCTCACCACTTAGCCCAAACCCATCAATGGACAAATTGGAGTTACAATGGACCTAAACACTCAACCCATTCTCATTTGGTAGGTTCATTTGAGTATCAGCTTATCAAGCGTGCCAATGTAGCAAGAGAGTCTTTTTATTTGGAGAGAGATACAGTGGTGGTCGATTTTTGAACCATTGGAGGATTTGGGAGAAAAAAAAAAAAAAAAAAAGAAATAAGAAGAGAGAGAGAGGGGGTGATTTGGAAGCTTTGAGTGCATTTTCAAAAAGCATCGAAAGAGAGGATTTGAGTTACACTTGATCCAAATCCATGCTGTCGAACCACCTCTCAAATACCCTGGAATCCATTCCCCGAAAAGTTGTTAATAGTTGATGTTCATTCAATACTGTTTCCTATAATGTGGTCCACTTGAGATTGGGATATATCTCCTTTTTTGTTTCATACAATAAAATGATCAAAAATAATAGATTGACAGCATGGATGAAACACATACATTATGGTGGGGCCCACAGAGTACCCACGATCAGCCATTGGCTGGTGGGAGGGGAGTAGTCAATCCGTTTCCCTTTTTGGGTGTGTGTACATTGGTATACCATTGGCTGTGAATTGATTTTAATATTGTGCCCTGAGTTAAAATGATGGCGATCTTCAGTGCAGCTCCCTTTTTGCAGTGGCCGACAGCTTTTTTGTGGCGGACAGCAGTACATGGACATACCATTGGCTGTGAATCGCTTTTAATACTGTGCCCTGGTTGAAAATCATGGTTATCGTCTCGATGCAGCGACCTTTTTCAGGAATTGGATATTTAAACCATGTAACAAGTTATCAGGAAAACAAAGGCTGCATCCGATATATGAGATCTGACAAGGGCATGTTTGGTCCATGGAATCAAATGGTATTGAATTATATTAGATGGGATTAACATCCCGAAAATGCTGGATTAAACAAAATTCTGCTCGGTGGACCATGAAATTATAATCAATCGATCAAATTTACAACGAATGTTGCTCAGTTACATGCATATATAATTAGAATGTCATGTGTAAACAGTGTATATATATATATATATATGTGTGGATGGATGACATGTATAAATACATGCATTTGTTGGGTTCAACGGCCAAACCCATCCCTCGAGGACCATCACGTTGGTGGGTAGGATTCCCCTCAAGAGCTAAAATTCCGAGACTGATCGCATTCCAGCCCAAAATCCACATTGCAACTAGCATACTAAGTATTTCTATGTTACAACTTGTATACCAAGTATTTCCATATTACAACTCTATATATACTGAGTATAGATAACCCATATATTAAATGAAAATTTACGTAATTTCCAAAGTCAATAACTGTATTTATGACGTATATTCTAATTTCCATTCATTATTGTACACACATTGAATATATAATTAACTGTCAATCACGTCTACCATCTAATAAACATTTAAGGACCCACCTATTTATGGTCTTAATCAAAATGAATGTACCACTATTCAATTCAAAGAATATAAAATCTGAATCTACCATAAATTTGAGTTCACCAGAAATGAAACGTAAATGACCAAATCCTAAGTAACCTAGAGAAACACAATTATAGTTAATTTAATATAGTAAGTTCTTCTTCGGTCAGGTAGGATCAAGTGTCTTGTGGGTCGTTGTCACGGCCCAGACTCGATAACCGGAATCACAAGGAATCCGATGACCGGTTCTAGCCGTAACAGCCTCCACAGTACCCCATTCTCGGCTCCTGAGGCAGGTTCCGATCCTGGGATCCTACAAGGAGGATTTTTCATAACAATATAATCATTACCAATACGAGCATACCCAAGATCACGGCAAGAACATCTGAGAATGACAAAGGCACACATCGCAAAATCCACTATAAATTTAAACTTTTACAATCATCCATAAGGTCCAAAAGGACATATATGAGATAAAAAGTAAAGGAGAGAAAGGTCGGCAACACTGAGAGAAAGGTCGACAACACTGGAGTTCTCAAATGCTCAGCTCTACTCCACGCTTTGTTGCTACAACACCTGCCTAGAATCTCCCGCATGCATCAATCGTGCATAAGCTTATAGAAGCTTAGAGGGTGGTGTAAGTGTGTGATAATGGTGCACAAAAGAGTAGTAAGAGATACAAGGAGAGAAGCATGATCAATGAGGATATCACTAGCCTTACCCAGGTTTATCATGAATAAGATGCAATGAGTACTGGGTGCCATATCAAGGCAATGCACGAAGGGACTTGTATAGCCAATGCTAATGCGATGCAAGTAATGCCAGTACTCATATCCAAACCACAAGTCAAGTACATTTCCAATCATAAGAAAATCACAGGGGTCCATTACACTGCTGAAAGACTGCCGCTCTATAGACCCCGCACAGTCAAACGAGAGTAAGAGACCACACTACCTGCCCGTGGACAGCCAATCACCAGCAAGGCCTGACGGTAGTGGACCCATTTACGAGCTGGTCAGACTCAGCCTAATAATGCCCCCTACACACCAGGCAGGTAAGGCCACACTCCTATCCAACCGACTACACGACAGTGAGAGTCGTGGCCTAACGGTATAAGGTCCTCGTGCGCTCATGTATTCCACCCAGTCATGGCGTTGGAGCAGATTCTTAGTACCATAAAAGTTTTGAGAATTTCACCCATGGGCATCTTATGCACCCAGTATGTTCAACTAATATTTTCGGTGTCCACACATACAGCCATCCACGAATACCCCTGTGGAGGCAAGGCCCTAATGAAGTAAGGGCAGATATCCACAAGCTATGCAATGCCAGATGCATGAATCACACAATCACCCATGCATCAATCCCAAGCATCTATCTCTCGGGTAGATACCAACATGTCCTACACAATGGCACAACCATGACTAATCATACCTCAATCAAGCATGCATATGATGCGTATGGGAGTAGGCCATGAAGATGAATAGTGGTGCTAATGAGGTGAAGATGAACTCTCTACCTAACCATGAAGGGTCTAGGTACTTAACCAATTCCTCATAAGGAATACAACCTCTAGTGAGGGCTCATTTACCTAGGGTAGCCCACGAGACTAAGCATACAAGTTACGGGCCTAAATAATATAAAGATGGGCCTAGGAAGAGATTAAGGTGGGCATTCAACCACACTTAGAGGGGTCCATAATGGGGACATTTAACTATCATTTCTCCAAGGCATAACCAACCATAATCCATATAGCTATAAGGCCCAAGACCCACATCCAGACCACATATATAATCCCCACATAAAGGTATAAGAAAAAAGGGTCTAATACTACCTTCAACAATATGGGCCCAAGGAGGGAAATCAAGGCCCAAGGCCCAAGTCTCAATGGCCATAGGACTCATACATTCAGTTGAACTTAATGGGCAACCCAAGGGCATAAAAAATATGACTTAAAAATAAGTTTAAGTTGGATGAAATCGGCCCCACTACGTCAGCCCAACAACTAGCAATTTAAGTGGGCAACCAAGGGCCCAATATCACCCTTATCTCAGCCCATAAGTCCATCAAAATGGTAGAAGTCAGCCTAACATATGGCTAAGCCAAGCTGGGACGTTCCAGCCCAATCTAGGCCCACTAGGAAGTCCCAAAATCTGGTTTATATTTGGGTCCCACAAATGATCATCAATGGAGACCCAAAAGGCATTGATTAAGCCCAAGAGTATTCTAAAATATAAGGGAGCAATAAATGCTCAATTTTCTTAATGTAGTGGGCTCCATAATCATGGCCCCAATGGGCCTTAAAATATTAGGGATGGGTCCCCAACTAATCATACACAAAGCCCAGTAGGCTGGGGCCGAAAAGTTCTGAAATAACAAAGGGAACAATAATGTACAGAAAATTTCTGCAATGCATGTTGCTGTCCTAAATTTGGGTACTCCATTAGAGTGGGTCCAGGGCCTCTAAAACTCTGGGAATTGAGGGCCAAGATCCCTTATCATGCATACAATAAGAGGAAACTCAAAAAGGTGGCCCACCATCAGAGAAAACATTTTTGAATTATGGTTTTTATTAAGGCATATTGCTGGACTACACAGCAGAAAAATCTGGTAGTTCAACCATCTTGGCCCATTCTTTTGGATGCCCAAATGGGGTCAATTAGGGTTGAAATTTTAAAGAGTGAAACTTCTATAGGTGGACCACACCTCCACAAAATTTCAAAATTTTTGGATATTCCTAAGTATTTTAATTAATTAAAAAAATAATCTGTCCAAAAAATGGGATAAACCTGGACGTCCCAACGTGGTGGACTAGTCCAGCCCTAGCCACGGTGTGCATAGGGATCCATTGGCCCTGAAATTTGGTAGGTAAGTCCTACCATGAGTGGACCACACTCCTACAATATTTTAGAATTTTTGGACATCTGTAAATAATTTAATTCATTTAAATAATTCAATTTATCATGAGAATCAGATTGATCTGGAAACCATATTATAGTGCACCGGTCCAACCATCACCATGGTGTGTACAGGAGTCCATTGGCCCCAAAATTTTATAGGTGGGTCCTAACATGAGTGGTTAACCTCCTTATAAATTTTCATAATTTTTAAACACCCAAAAGTATTTTAATAAATTTCATAATTCCAACCTGTCCAGGGTGGAATGTTGCTAGAACAGTAGAGAAAATCCAGACTGTCCACCTCACTTGGACCACACCTTTGGGACCCCAATGAAGGTCAGATAGGGCTGAAATTTGACATGATTATAGGTGAGGTCCACACCTTCAAGAAACATTTATTACATGGGACCAAACACCCCTCCAAATGCCCAAAAATCTGGCCTCAAAATGACTCAAAAATCTGTACAGATAGTTCTGGACAGCAACATATGACTGAAAATAAATAAATATAAACACTATTTAAAAGGGAATTTAATCTAAGAAAATCATGGTATGGACCACCCCAGTGGGTCTCACAAATATTCAGACCCTTCTCATTACAAAATATCCCTTGCATGTGCCTCATATAGATAAATAAGGGGGCTCCAATGTCCAAGGGTGAACTGTCACGGACATTCACCCTCCATGGATGGTCTGAATATTTTTAGTCCACAAGGTGGGCCAAACACTCATAATCAGCAGGTTATCAACAAAGGAAAATAAGGATTCGGCCACAAGGGAAGGGTCTCCTCCATCATTTATTGGCCCCACAAGCTTCAACATAAAAAAAGAAAGGAAGAACAAGTAAGAAATGGAAGAAATCTGAATTTTTGCAATTACATGCACACCCACCTTAAGATCTTTATCAAAACTCCACTCCAAGCTTCTAATTGTCCAAGGAAGCAAGATGAAGGGTTGAGATGGGTTTTCAATGGAGGGATTGAGGGGAAAAAGGAGGAGAAGGGGCTGAAAAAGAGGGAAAATGGGGCTGGATTTTTTT
>JAJHSJ010000015.1:20802165-21074902 GCA_021015155.1 Magnolia officinalis
TTGTGGTACGTCACGTTTTTAGGGAGTTTGAGTCTAAAACTCGGTCTTAGGTTTGACCTTTGTAAATTTGATTTATTATTATTATTATTTTTATCATCAATTAATTTATTTCAAATTATTAGAAATTATTTCTATTTTCATCACTCATAGGTTTGAGGAATATCTCTGAGGAGTCCAGAGAAGTATCCCTGAGGAAGACGGTGATTGACCTCATCATGTCCTCCCTGCACCAAAATCAATTGTTACCTTGGTGAAATTAATTCATAAGATGATCCAATCCTTTACGTAAGCATCGTCAGATGTGTATATTGAAACAAACAATTAATCTAAGTATGTAATCCTGGGTGGGAAATCAAAACCCATCAGCAATACAAGACCACTGGAATCCGAGTCTCTACAACAAGAATAAAGAATACAGAGGCTGCCTACGGATTGTCACCTGAGCTGGTAGAGACATGTCCCCACCATGCCCTGATCCAACCTTTAAGTTGCACCTTCCTTACATTACCATGCCTTGGATCTTCACAGAGGCCAGCAGAAATAGGTGTCCCATATCGGTATTCTAGCTAAACAACATTTCTCCTGCCCATTGAACGTCGCCTGTTTCTGAGGCGAGCTAGAGCCAAGCGCAGGAAATGGCACAGAAATAGTAGGCCAACTAACGCTACCCACCCAAAGATTGCAATTGGAATTCTAAGCCACCGGTGCAAAGCATGTCGAACTCTATATGATGTGAGAGCAGACATCACGTAGGTGTAAGTAACCACCATCGAAGAAACAGCAACCCACATTATCACCATAAAAACCCACAAGACAGATCTTTGTTGGAGAGGAAATCCACTTATTAGAAGTAGGATTATGAGCTGAGACGCAACGAATCCTAACCCATTGAAAATCAGAAACACTGTATACCGTAACGGCGATCGGTAACTCATAATGGCCTCTCCTGCAAAGTGCTTAACCTTTTCGCCGTCGAAACCGGTATCTTGCCAAAGGCCACCTGGAGGGTTGAGTCCGGCTTGGAAGGTTCCTGTGGCAATTAATACGGCCACTACAATTAGTGTGCTCCGAGTCTCGTCTAACCACTTGCCATGGTCTTTTTTCTTCTTGCGTGAGGGATGCATTTCTTCCCCACTTGTAGCTCCAGCTCCTTTGAGGATGGCTTCTAGTTCTGTATCAGGCGGTTCGGATGGACTTTGTAGCAACACGTCCAAGGCCGTCAAGCCATTGATGTTCTGAGCGTTTACGTTCACTTGGTCGTTCTCTACCAAGTACTTAACCGTCTGCAAAATTCATAGGGTTATGTTTCTTGAGGGAATTGTATGATCCTTACCTGCATATTATCATCAAATGAACTTTGAGAAATTGACCGTACTTGCCACGAAGTTTGGGCAAATTACCTAAAAAGCTAGGTGATTCCATATACTATGAGAAGGGCCTTCTGACATGCTTTCTAAAATTACTTGGACCAAAATGCCTTTTTCCTTCTTTCAGTAGTTGTACGTTTTTTAAGGGAAGAAGAAGTTACGACGTATTTAATAGGAAGAAAGTAATGTGTATGGAACCTTTTTTTGCGTGTGGGCAAGGAACAAGCTCGTGAGGCCCACATTGATGTATGTGTATAATCCATGCCACCCATCCTTTTTGCTGTGTCATTTTTAACTGCTAGGGCCCAAATATCAGCCTAATCCAGAGTTCATGTGGACCATATAATAGAAAACAATGGGAACAATGGAATCTACGCACTGTTGAAACTTTCCAGGCTCACTCACTGTGATGTTTGTTAGAAGAGGACACTACCCAAGTTAGGACTTTTTTGGGCCCACGCCGAGTAGGTCAACAAGGTGGACGGAATGGATCACCCCATTGTGGGCCTTAAGTTATTGTATCAATGGCTATTCTTTCATTTGGTAGTAAAGGACGTGAACATATAACAACTGCGACCCATATAACATGCGAACCACGACCCATACAATATGATAACTATGACCCATGACTACTACGACTCATGAGAACCACGACCCATATAACATAAGAACTACGACCCATGACAACTATGACCCTTACCACATTACAACCATGACCCTTAATGCATTACAACCACGACTATGGGTCATGCTTGCCATGAGGTAAGGGTCATGGTTTTCATGAGGTAAGGTCCATGGTTGTCATGCTATACGGGTCGAAGTCTTCATTTATAGGCCTTGGCAAGGACCATCTAGTGGGGCCTACATTAATTTATGCGAATAATCCATGTCGCCCATCCTTTTTAGCATGTCATTCTAGGGCTAGGTGGATGGATCGGATCATCCCATGTCAAGATTTTTTGGGCCCACGATGAGCTGGCTGATAAGGTGGATTGATTAGATCACCCAATTATTGGCCTTAAGCTATGGTACTAATGGTTTGGTAGAAGAATAAGTGAACACGTGGATAGCATGATCCATGTAACATAACAACCATGACCCATATAACATGACAACTATGACCCATGCAAACTACGACTTATATGGACTCACATTAATATATATGTATAATCTATGCCGCCCATCCTTTTTTGTTGGGTCGTTTTAGGGGTAGTGTCAAATATCAACTATGACCTTTTGTGAATAAAAATCATGATCTATTGTGCATGTGAACCAAGACCCTTTATATGGATCATGGTTGTCATGTAGCAAGGGTCGAGGTTGTCATATTATATGGGTTGTGGTTGTAAAGTTATATGGGTCGTGGTTGTCATGTTATATGGGTCGTGCTTGTAATGGGTTGTAGTTGCCAAGTTATATGGGTCGTAGTTGTCATGTTATATGGGTCGTGATTGTCATGGGTCGTATTTGTCCTGTTATATGGGTCGTGGCTGTCAGGACTTTTTGGGCCCACGACGAGCTGGCCAACAAGGCGGATGGATCGGATCACCCCATTGTGGGCTTTAAACTATGGTACCAACGGTTTGGTAGAAAAGGAAGTGAACATGTTGAAAACTGCGATCCATTCAACATGACAACGACGACCCATATAACATGGCAACTACGACCCATGCAAACCATGTCCCAAATAGGCGCACATTGATGTATGTGGATACTCCATGCTGCCCATCCTTTTTGTTGTGTTATTTTAGGGGTAGGGTCAAATATCAACCACGACCCTTTATGGATGAAAACCACGATCCATTGTGCATGTGAACCATGACCCATTATATGGATCGTGGTTGTCATGTCGCAAGGGTCGAGGTTGTCATATTATATGAGTCATGGTTGTGAAGTTATATGGGTCTTGGTTGTCATATTATTTGGGTCGTGGTTTTTTTTTTTTTTTTTTTTTTTTGGGTTAGCTTGTTAGTACAGACCCATGTCAGTACACACACTCTATGTTAGACACCCCCAGTAGGGATCGATACCAAGACCTCAAGTGTTGAAACGAGGTATATCCACTCAGTCTGCCAGTTCAGCTATGGATCTGGGTGTATATGGGTGGTGGTTGTATGTGAATAATCCATGTTGCCCATCCTTTTTGCAGTGTCATTTTAGGGGTAGGGCACAAATATTGGCCTGATCTAGCGCTCGTGTGGGCCACAAAATAGAAAATATTTGTGATTATTTAAACTTTTCGGGCTCACTGTGATATTTGTTAGAAGTGGACATTACCCAAGTCAGGACTTTTTGGGTCCACGGCAAGTTGACCGACAAGGTGGATGGATCCGATCACCCCATTGTGGGTCATAAGCCATGGTACCAAAGGTTTAGTAGAAGAGGAAGTGAACACGTTGCAAACCACGATCCATGCAATATGACAACCACGATCCATGCACTTGACAACTACAACCCATGCGAACCATGACCCAAATGGGCTCACATTGATGTATTTGTACAATCCAAGCCGCCCATCCTTTTTGCATTGTCATTTTAGGGGTAGGCACAAATATCAGCCTGATCCCACGCTCGTGTAGGACACAAAATAGAAAATATTAGTGATTGTTTAAACTTTTCATTCTCACTATGATGTTTGTTAGAAGTGGACACTGCCCAAGTCAGGACTTTTTCAGCCCATGGCAAGTTGGCCAACAAGGTGGATGGATCAAATCGCCCCATTGTGGGCCATAAGCATGGTACCAAAGGTTTAATAGAAGAGGAAGTGAACACATTGCCAACCACGATCTATGCAACATAACAATGACGATCCATGCACTTGACAACTACGACCCATGCAAACCACAACCCAAATGGGCCCACATTGACGTATGTGTATAATCCATGCCGTCCATCCTTTTTGCAGTGTCATTTTAGGGGTAGGGCACAAATATCAGCCTGATCAGTGCTCGTGTGGGCTACAAAATAGATAATATTGGTGAATGTTTAAACTTCCCAGGCTCATTGTGATGTTTGTTAGAAGTGGACACTGCCCAAGTCAAGACTTTTTGGGCCCACGACAAGTTGGCCGACAAGGTGGATGGATCAGATCACCCTATTGTGGGTCATAAGCTATGGTACCAATGGTTTGGTAGAAGAGGAAGTGAACACGTTGCAAACCACGATCCATGCAGATCCATGCACTTGACAAGTACGATCCATGCAAACCATGACCCAAATGGGCCCACATTGATGTATGAGTATATTCCATGCCACCCATCCTTATTGCAGTGTCATTTTCGGGGTAGGACACAAACATCACCCTAATCCTGCGCTTGTGTGGGCCACAAAATGGAAAACTATGGTGACTGTTGAAACTTTCTAGACTCACCTTGATGCTTGTTAGAAGTGGACATTGTCCATTTTAGGACTTTTTGGGAGCATGACGAGCTGGCCAACAAGGTATATGGATCAGATCACCCCATTTTGGGACCATTTATGTTGTGGTTTACATGTGTTGTAGTTGTCATGTTGCATGGGTTGTCGCTGTCATGTTGCATGGATCATGGTTTGTAACATGTTCAGTTCCTCTTCTACCAAACCATTGGTACCATAGCTTATGGCCCACAATGGGGTGATCTGATCCATTCACCTTGTCGGCCAACTTGTTGTGGGCCCAAAAAGTCTTATCTTGGGCAATGTCCACTTATAACAAACATCACAGTGAGCATGAAAAGTTTCAACAGTCAACAATATTTTTGATTTTGTGGCCCACACGAGCACTGGATCAGGTTGATATTTGTGCCCTGCCCATAAAATGACACGACAAAAAGAATGGGTGGCATAGATTATACACATACATCAATGTGGGCCCATTTGGGTCGTGGTTTGCATGGGTCGTAGTTGTCATGTGCATGGATCGTGGTTTGCAACGTGTTCACTTCCTCTTCTACCAAACTATTGGTACCATAGCTTATGGCCCACAATGGGGTGATGTGATCCATCCACCTTGTCGGCTCGCTTGTCGTGGGCCCAAAAAGTCCTAACTTAGGTAGTGTCCACTTCTAACAAACATCATAGTGAGCGTAGAAAGTTTCAACAGTCACCAATATTTTCTATTTTGTGGCCCACATGAGCGCTGGATCAGCCTAATATTTGTGCCCTGCCCATAAAATGGCACGACAAAAAGGATAAGTGATATAAATTATACACATACATAAATGTGGGCCCATTTGGGTCGTGGTTTGCATGGGTCATATTTGTTATGTGCATGGATCGTGTTGTCATATTGTGGTTTGTAACGTGTTCACTTCCTCTTCTACTAAACCATTAGTACCATAGCTTATGGCCCATAATTGGATGATTTGATCCATCCACCTTGTCGGCTAGCTTGTCATAGGCCCAAAAAGTCCTGACTTGGGTAGTGTCCACTTTTAACAAACTTCACAGTAAGCGTAGAAAGTTTCAACAGTCACCAATATTTTCTATTTTGTGTTCCATACGAGTACTGGATCAGGCTGATATTTGTGCCCAGTCCTTAAAATGACACTACAAAAGGATGGGTGTAAGGCCTGTATCCTACACCGTACCGTTCCGTAAGCTTCCGTGGTCCTCCGAGTTAAATTTTGGCGACCCACGATCTGTTATTGGCGTTTGTGCATGATCCTGAGTTGTGTCTTGTATATCAGAGTCGGCTCAATTAGAAACTTGTACCCTTGTGACCACGCCGTCACTGCAGTTCCAACTCCACGTCTCACCCGCCAAGGCGATACCCGGGCCAGGAGATGTGGGCCCACATTCTGTTCGAGGAAAATACCGCGCGTTACAATTTCGAGAAAATCTCTGCGAAACATCACATCAATCCATCAATCAAGTACAAGCAACCCCACCCATCCCTCTCTTACACAACCTTACCTAAAGTCAACTCTCTCCCTTACACAAGTACACCCATCACTCACTCACCCATCACACCCCATCACTCACCCATACCTCTCTCTTTTACACCTCTCTCTCTCATTACTCCCAAGCAACCCCATGAGAACTTCCCATGTCCAAGGATTCCTCCATTTTCACCCACCTTGAAGCTTCATACCCCATCATCTAACCTCTAAAATCTAATCTTAACCATTGATTCTTTCTCCTTGGAGCTAGATCACCCTAATGTGGAAGGAGGAGTGGTTTTGAATGTGGGTGTTCATCATCTTGGTTTTTGATTTAGGGCCCACTTGTAATGGGACCCACTTGATGTATACATTGTATTTTGAGGGACCCATAGCAGCGGGGTCCCACCCATCTCCACCGTTCTCTCTCTCTCTCTCTCTCTCTCTCTCTCTCTCTCTCTCTCTCTCTCTCTCTCTCTCTCTCTCTCTCCCTCTTTCATTTTTAATGATGAGGTGTGTGGCCCACCTGATGTGTGTGTGTGGACCCACCTTCATTTTTTGTAATGCAGCCAAACTATCCATTTCGACGGTGGGCGCTGACAGGCTGGTGTACACATACATCAGCTATACAACTGTTGTATGGATGTCAGCCCCATGTGGGCCACACGTGTTGTATCTGTGGTGTCCAGCACCGTCAAGTACATGGACGGTGGGACCCACCTAATGAATGCATTTTATATCCACGACGTTCGTCCATCAGAGACATCCGGAGCCTGGACAGTTTGATAATATATTATAATACATGATAATATATTATTATATTATATATACATGATAATATGTGTGTGTGTGTGTGTTTCTATATATATATATATATATATATTATATATATAATATATATATATATATAATATATATATATATATATATATATATATATATATATATATATGGTAGGCCCCACGTGGGACCCACCTTCCTCCACCGTCCATTGGACGTGCTGTGTGTGGGGCTGCCTTGATGTATGGGTACGATCAGCACCGTCCAGTAGTTGCTGGATAGTGGGGCCTACCTTAGTATATGTGTTGTATATCCCAGCCGTTCGTCCATTTGGTGGGACATGGTACCCACCCCACACGTGTTGCACGTGTGGGGGTGGGGCCCACCTCGATGTATACATTACGTACCCACACCATCCATCCCATTGGTGAACCCGTCTTAAGGCTTGAGATTAAAAATGAAGCAGATCTGATGATCAGGTGGACCACACTGCAAAAAACAGTGTTGAGTGAACGTCCACCATTGAAACCCATTTTGGGGTCATGGAAGTTTGGATCAATATGAAATTTATTTTTCCTCTTAATCCAGGTCTTTGTGACCTTATGTTCAGGTTGAATGGAAAATAAAGTGGTGGGCCCTACAAATTTAAACGATGAAAATCATTATCTCCACGGTTATTTGTGGTATGGTCCAGATGATCTTTTAATATGATTGGGTAATGCTCTATAATGATCTCTAAAAGTAGATGAATGGTGTAGATAATATAGTGTATGGGTCCCACCCTGATGTGATGTGCACTGGGCCCGTAAGAGAGGCCCATCGTGATGTACTTGGGGCCCATGGATGTGGCCCATTGTGATGTATATTAGGCCCTTCCATGAGGCCCATCATGATGTATATTTGAGGCCGATATGATGGGGCCCACCTGTTGAATCTGAGGCCTATGGTAAAGGCCCATCATGATGTATGTGTCTAATCAAAACAACCTAATCTGAATTGTATAAGGCCCATTTGGCAAGGCCCAATGTGATGTGATGAGGCCCATTAATGCGGCCCACTTGATGAGTATGAGGCCCATTAGTGTGGCCCATTGATGTAGCCCACTTGATGAGTATGAGGCCCATGAGTGTGGCCTGTTGATGTAGCCCACTTGATGAGTATGAGGCCCATTAGTGTGGCTTATTGATGTAGCCCACTTGATGTGTTTGAAGCCCATTAGTGTGGCTCATTGATATAGCCCATTATGATGTATATACGGCCCATGTGCAAGGTCTACCTATTGTGTATTTGGTGAGGCCCATCATTATGTATTTGTGGCCTGTTTGGTGAGGCCCATTGAGATGTATTTTTTGGGGCCCATGATTGTGGCCCATTGTGATGTATTTTCGGCCCATTTAGTAAGGCCCAATGAGATGTATTTTTCGACCCATATATTGCGGCCCATTTAACATATATAGGGCCCATATATTTCGGACCATTGTGGAGTATATGCGACCCATGAGTGAGGCCCATGGTGATGTGTATTAGGTCCTTGTGTGAGGCCATGGGCCGTTGATACGTTTGTCTCTATGTGGGCCACTCCTTGGGATCAATGTTGGTTAAATGTCCACATTGATGGACATTGATGGTTAGATGTCCACATTATGACCTTCCCTTAGGCCTTATTCAGCCGATTCCAATTGTCGAGGCCAATTCCGATTGTCGAGGACAATTCTGATTGTCAAGGCCGATTATCGAGGCCAATTCTGATTGTCGAGATCGATTCTGATTATCGAGGCGGATTCCGATTGTCGAGGCCAATTTCGATTGATGAGGCCGATTCTAATTGTCGAGGCCAATTCTGTAACGTCCCGAAAAAATTCGTACAAAGACCTGAGTACCACCTTAGGTAGAAATCACTCAGGACCAAATCCTTTAGAAATTAGACAAAATTAACTAAGTGTTAAACTAGATTAGCTGTGAAATTAGCTTGAACCACTTTAAATATGATCTGCAAGATCCAAAATGTGCAGAATCATTGACGCTACTTTACCCTGAAATCTAGAATCAATCTTTAAACCTGGTTGCCCTCGGGAGAACCTTGAAACTCCGTATCGGACTTGGACCATACGTCGAAAGTCCGATGACCACGAAACTATACGAATATGACCGCTTTACTGGGCTTGACAACCATCTCGAAAATCAAGTCCTAACAGTGTCCAGAAACACACAACTTGAGCTCATAGCGAAGTGTGTGAGAAACGCGAATACCTTTAGAAAACAAACTCAGATTTGCGTGATTTGGGCTATTCATTTGTGGACCAATTTTAAGGTTTCAGACCGTCAGAATCTGATCCAAATACACCCTTGGATTAGGAAAAATTTCATACACATGTCCATGTACTCGTGGCTCTGATCTAGCGATGATGGCCGTTGAACTGAAACTGTTCCGGCACGGTCGATCCATAAATTTGATCACACTGAAACCTTAACCCATCCTAGATCCAATGTTAGGGAGCTTAAGTCCGACCGCATATAGAAAAGGGGCCTCCAGAAGTGCTCCGTTGGATCGAAGCAGGTGCCTTTTGGCTATAACCTAAGTATACCTTAGCTCTGAGGCCATTCCCATTAGTTCTGATCCTATATAAGGCCCTTAAACCCTCTCTTTCTCATTTCATACGAATTTGCAACCCTAGGAGAGAGAAGAGAGCAAAGAGAGAAGGAAAGAGAGAGAAAGTGGGAGAGAGTTCCTAGGATTCGATCCCATCGCTCCACGGGCTTAGCTGCCGTTTTTGCATCGCTATTCCGGCGATTCCGACTCCGGTCATAAGTAAGAAAACCTAACCCTAATATGTTTTAGGGTTTCCAATAGTGTAAGTGATGAAATAGCTAACCTATTTCATGCTATAGGTGACCGTTGTGCCGTAGACAAAGGCTTTGTGTTTAAACCGAGTTCGTTACGAGTCTACCGGTGAAAGGTGTGGACTATAAATGTTTAAGTTATGGATTTCAAAGCTTTCAATGTTAGTTAATGATTTATGACTGACTTGAATGCTATCACATGCTTAGTTACGAGGTTTCCCACACTTTACACTTATATGTGAACTATGTTGAACATGTTGTATTCCATGTGTTTGTTGATATGCTTGAATGAGTATGGAATTGGGATTCGTGTTTGGCATGATTATTCATCGTGAATATATGGCTGTTATGCGTGTGATAACTCGTTGGTGAAAGGAATTGTCCTAATTCCTGTTATCGCCAACATACATTATGTATGTTATTGTATGTAGTCTAAGTGTTTGAAAAAATGTCTGAATGAATATGGAATTTGGATCTGTGTTTGCCATGATTATTAACTATGAATATATGCTTATTGGGTATGTGGCAACTCTTTTGTAAAAGGGCTTGCCAGGATATATGTTATAACTAGTCTAATACATGTATGTTGAAATGTGTAGTCTAAGTGTTTGATAAAATGCCTGAATGAGGAAGTGCTTGTGTAAATGTATGTAATAAGGGTGTTGAGATGAGATTCTCAATTCCCTTATTTATGGTACATTTTCCTTTATGTGATTTATCTTACTACTCTGCGATTTATAGATGAAATGCCTATGTGTGGTTACATGTGTAGCATGTGTATGTGGAAATGCTTAAATGAAATTTATATTTAGATTTGGTTGTCACATGCTATCATTGATTATCACTTGTGAATGCTATCGTTTGAAGTGTGATTGGGACTACTACGTAGTCTAGGCAATAAGTAACAATTCTTGGTTAAGTGATTGAACTAGTCTTGTCACATTGGATACGTTCGATGAATCCAAAGCATACGATGATCGTTGACAGTGGTACCTTGTCGGCTAATTCAGCATACGCTCGTACCAGTCGAACTTTTCTAATCAACCAATTTGCCTATTGTATTTTTACCATTTATGAACGTTCTTACTTGAATATAAGGTACCGACTTACCATTGAAAAGCCCATTTAACAATGGTCCCACAATCCCCTAAGACTCATGAGCTGGGCATGGTGGTATGGGACACCGTGGTCGAGCTGACGGCCTATGCTGGGGTGACGAGCCTCCCCGTAGTGACCAATGAGCAACCTAGACTCGTGAGCCGAATACGGTAGTATATGATACTTTATTCGAGTTGTCGGCCTCCATTGGCGCAGCCTAGCTATGGTCCCCAGTCAGGTCGGTGACGAGTCTTCGAAAATAAACTACCATTTTGTAAGACCCGTCTCTTAGCCCGTACTGTTCCGTCGACTCCCGCGATCCTTCCTGATGAATTCCAGCAACCCGCAACGTCTAATCGATGTTTGCACGCAATCCTAAGTCATATCCTATAGATTTGAGTCGACTCTACCTGATATTTGTACCAGTGCGACCGCGCCGTCGCCGGGGTTACGATGCCGCGTCTTGCGCGCCAAAGCGATACCCTGGCCAGGAGAAGTGGGCCCGCGTTCAAATCGAGGAAAAATGTAGCTCATTGTAATCCTAAGATAATGTCCCATCAATCATATCAAAAGTCAAGTGCTCCATCCCATCAAGTGTACAAGCATCCATCCCCCTCTTACAACCCCCATCCCTAAAGTCAACTCTCCCATCACTCACCCATTACTAACACATCACTCACCCATCTCTCTCTTTCAACCTCTCTCTCATCTCTCTCTCTCCCTCATTCTCTCCAAGCAACCGTCCTAACCTCCATGAGAAAGAATTTGGTGTGGCCCACCTTCATATCTCCCATCCCCACCATCTAAAGCCCATCTCAACCATTAAAAATGTCCCCTTGGAGCTCTAGAGGCTATAGGCGGAAGAAGGAAGAGGAGATCTTGAGGTGGGTGCTTCTCTCTCTCTTTCTCATTTTTTTGTGTGATGTGTGACCCACTCGGATGGACCCCACCTGATGCATGTGTATTATCCAAACCGTGTGGGACCCACCTTGTAGTAATATTTGTGTGAGATCCAAACCATCCAGCAGTCCAGTCTGCTGGACCACCCTCGTGGGACCAACGTGATACATGTGATTTATCCACACCGTCCAGCCTCCTGGACGGTGTGACCCACCCAATGTATATACCTTACATCCAGCCCGTCTATCCAGTACACCTGGACGCTGGATGCATATGAACTATTTCAGTTTTTTTCTTTTTATATATAATATTACGGTGGGCCCTGATGTACCTGAGACCCACCTTGGGTAGCAGATTGGCTGGGGCACTTCACACTTGCCATAACTGATGTATTGACATCGGTGAGTTCAATGGGACCCACCGCAATGCATTTATCTTGGATTTGACGGTGCTTGTGAAGTCGACTATAATGTATGCTTTTCTCCACACCGCCCTTTTTATCTTGTAAGGTGTGGACCCACCTCACACGTGCTGCACGTGTGAGGTGACATCGCCCTTTTTATTTTGTAAGGTGTGGGACCCACTTCACACGTGCTGCACGTGTGAGGGTGGGGCCCACCTATTGACGTGTAGACCGTCCAGGTGGGACGCACCAATAAATGTATGTGTTTATATGCACACCGTCCATCTAGACAGTGATGTGCAGGGCCTACTGTGATGTATCTGATTAGCCACGCTGCCCATGCTTTTGCAGCTGTGTGGGGCCCACCCCACACGTGCTGTGCACGTGTGGGGTGGGGCCACCTTGACGTTACGTGTTTTATCCCAGCCGTCCATCATTTGGACGGTGGGTGGCCACTTGATGTATGTGAAATGTGCTCACACCATGAAAACACAGTCAAAATATTTTCTTTTTATTATTTTATTATCTCTTTTCTTTTTTTCTCGTAGGGAGGATGGGATAGAGATGTATTTTATATAATATATATATAAATGGTATATCTGGTGGGCCACACCACATGGCCCCACCTAACGTATATGAATATTATATATATAATATTATATTTGGTGGGCTACACCACGTGGCCCCACCTGATGTATATGTTTCACCCATCCCATCCATCGTCCAAGGGCGACCAGACCCTGGACGGTGGGATTCCGTGATGTATGTGTTGTATATACATGTTGTCCAGCATGTGGAGCCCACGTGTGAGGTATGTGTTTTATCCCAACCATCCATCATTTGGACGATGGGACACCACCGTGAGGTATCTGTTGAATTCACACCATCCACCTATTTGGATGGTGCTAGACCATGGTTGGACGGTACTGATTCACATGGACAATGTTTGGATAGTGTTGATCATCGTTAGTGGGCCATGTGCCCCCTGGAATGATAGTGTACAGTAATACACCTGCTACACCTGCAACTAGTGAAATGATTTTTGGTGTGGTCCAAGCCCATTTGAGGCCCATTGGTGTGGCCTATCCATGGGGTCCACCATGATGTATTTTTGGCCCATGTACGAGGCCCACTTATTTTGTGGTTGAGGCTCATTGTGGTGTATTTGTGATCCATTTGGCGAGGCCCATATATTGCGGCCCACTTGATGTGTATGAGGCCCATATGATAGGCCCGAATTGATGTATACGAGGCCCATTATGATGTGTACTAGGCCCTTATCATGCGGCCCATTGTGACTTGTATTAGGCCCATGATGCGTGGCCCATTTGATGTATTTGAGACCCAAATACGTGGCCCATTTGATGCATAAGAGACCCATGTGTAGGGCCCACCTATTGTGTATTCGAGGCTCATGGGTTGTGGCCCATTGTGATGTATTCGAGGCCCATGGACAAGGCCCGATATGATGTATGAGTGGCCATTACATTGTGTATGAATCCCTTATGTGGGCAACTCCTCGGGAGCAATGTCGGTTAGATGTCCATATTAATGGGCAATGATGGTTGAATGTCCACATTGTAACCTTAACTTAGGCCTTGTTAGGCCCATTCCGATTATCGACCCTGATTGATGTGACCGATTTGCCGATTCTGATTACGGATCGATTCTAATTGTTGTGACCGACTGCCAATTCTGATTATCAATCAATTTTGATTGTCGTGACCAATTACCAACCCTGATTGACGTGACAGATTTGCGGATTCTAATTACCAATCGATTCCGATTGTTGTGACCGGTCGCCGATTCTAATTATCGATTGATTTCGATTATCATGACTGATTACCGACCCTGATTGTTATGACCAACTGCCGATTCTGATTATCGATCGATTTCGATTGTCATGACAGTTTACCGACCCCAATTGTTGTGACCGACTGCCGATTCTGATTATCGATCGATTTCGATTGTCGTGACCGATTACCGACCCTGATTGACGTGACCGATTTGTCGATTCTGATTACTGATTGATTATGATTATTGTGACCGACTGCCGATTTTGATTATCGCTCAATTTCGATTGTCGTGACCGATTACTACCCTGATTGGCGTGACCGATTTGCTGATTCTAATTACCAATCGATTCTGATTGTTGTGACCAACTGTCGATTCTGATTATCGATTGATTTCGATTGTCTTGACCGATTACCGACCCTAATTGACGTGTCCGATTTGCCGATTCTGATTACCGATTGATTCCGAATGTTGTGACCGACTTCCGATTCTGATTATCGATTGATTTCGATTGTCATGATCGATTACCGACCCTGATTGTTGTGACCGACTGCCGAGTCTGATTATCGATTGATTTCAATTGTCGTGACCGATTACAGACTCTGATTGACGTGACCGATTTGTCGATTCTGATTACTGATTGATTCTGATTATTGTGACTGACTGCTGATTCTGATTATCAATCGATTTCGATTGTCGTGACCGATTACCGACCTTGATTGACGTGACCGATTTGCCGATTCTGATTACTGATCGATTCCGATTGTTGTCACCGACTGCTGATTCTGATTATCGATTGATTTCGATTGTCGTGACCGATTACCAACCTTGATTGTTATGACCGACTGTTGATTCTGATTATTGATCGATTTCGATTGTCGTGACCGATTACCGACCCTGATTTTCGTGACCGATTTGTCGATTCTAATTATCAATCGATTCTAATTTTCGTGACCGATTGTATATTCTGATTGACATGACCGATGTGCCGATGCCGAGTTTCGTGGCCAATTGTTTAGGCCGATTTCGATTGTCGAGGCCGATTTCGATTGCCAAGGCTGATTGTCGAGACCTATATGATGCATATGCAACCCGTAGTTGAAGACCACTGAGATATGTATTTGGCCTATGTGATGTATATGCAGCCCGTGTTTAAGACCTAATGTGGTGAATAGGAAGTCTATGTGATGGGGCCCATTGTGATGTACCTGAGGTCCATGGGCAAGGCCCATTGTGATGGATTCGTAGCCTATGGGCGAGGCCCATTGTGATATGTAATAGGCCCATGAGCAGGGCCCACCTGTTGTGTATATGTGGCCTTAAGCAAGGCCTATTGTGTTGTATATTAGATCTTTGTGGGGGGCTGTGGGCCCATGATATGTTTGGCTTTATGTGAGTCATTCCCTGGGGGCAATGTTGGTTAAATATCCACATCATTGAGGCCGATCGTGGATACCGATTACGAGTATGTGACAGCATAGCATCATGATACATACCCATACGCATCATTTGCATGTTTGTTATGAGATGTGATTAACCATTGCATATGTCATTGGGCATGACGGTATGAGATTCCCTGATAGGCGGAGGTTATCTCATATGAGCGCACGGTATGCACAGGATTGATGCATGACCGGATTGTATGACTCATGCATCTTGCATTGTGTTGTGATTACTGTACGCCCTAGCGACATCAGGGTCGTAGCCTCCACAGGCGTATTGTGGATGGCCATATGGGACATCAGAAATCTATTCTAGCATCGGGCTGCCATAGATGCCCCTGGGTGAAAATCCCTGAACCCTCTTGGTGCTAGAGGACGCCCCAACGTCGAGACCGAGTGGATACATAAGCGCCCGAGTGTCGAATACCAGGAGGCCGCGTCTTCCACTTTGTCGTGGTCAGTTGGGAGGGGGTGTGGCCTTACCCGGCCGAGGGTAGAGGGTATTGCTAGGCTAAGTTTAACCAGCTCGTGAATAGGTTCGCTATCAACGTGTCGAATAGGTATTGGCAGACTATTGGCCAAACGGATAGTGAGGTTTCTTACGCTCACTTAGACTGTGCGGCTGGGAGATCGGTAGTGCCATTTGGAGTGTACTAAACTCCGGTGATGATCCCAAAGATGAACAGTACTGATATGTGGACTTATTGGGTAGGAGTTACATATTCATTCATTCATTCATTCACTATCCACTTGGGCTGGTGGTGCGCAACTATTTGTTACGTATGCCTTCGCAAAGGCCAGGATTTTGGTTGGGGCACGTGACTAACCTGAGATCAGGAGTTTACCACATTGAGTCTGACTATTCAAATTTAGGTATGGGACTGGTTTGGATAGAAGTCCCTTGTGATGGACCCCATAGCCTGCAATACTACGTACTATCATCTCGACTTCACACTCTAGCATGGTCATTCCATTTACACCATATATTGCATTACATCTGCAGCATAAGCCATTTTGGGTTACTATGTTTCAGCACTTATATGGTCTAGACGGACTTAGCAGAATTTACACATTACAGTGCATCCTCGGCATCTAATATTTGACTCTCTATGACTCCTCATTGGCATAACTAATATATATATTCCTTACTCTGTTACTAGATGACTCATGGACTTGTTAGCATTTGTGCTTACTCTGATGTTATATGGCTTGTGGACTTATCGGTATCTTCGTTAACTCTGATATTACATTCTGGGCACGTATATTATGCTCACACACTTTCACCACTCACTAAGCTTTCTATAAGCTTATGCACGATAGATGTGTGTAGGTAGCGTTAGGTTACAATAGCGTCGAGCATGGAGCATGCAGTGGTCTTCTGGAGCTTATTTTTTATTTATGTATTTCCCTTTCAACATTGTACTCAAATGTTTATATTAGTGAATATGTGATGATGATGTTGCCTTTATGAATTGGGTAATCTTGTAGTTATGCTTATTATGAGTTAAATATACATCGAAAAATCCTCCTTATAGGATCCCAGGATCAGAATCTAGCGTATGGGCGCTAGGAACCGAGAATGAGGCACTACGGAGGCTATTGGCACCGGATTCGGCGATCGGGATTCTAGTGAATCCGATTTCCGGATTTTGGGTGTGACACAGTTGGTAGGGCGTTGGTGGAGTGACCTCGAGTATAAAATAGGCCTACCCTGGTGCAACCTGGTAGTGACTTGAACTTGCCTATCGTATGTGATTAACTAGGATTGACGACCCTAGATGGATCATTGTTTGGGTTAATGATATAAAGGGCGGTACCTTAGCTTCCCAATCTTGCTATATGAAAAGGACTAATAAGAACTTGGTAAGCACGCTCATGCACCGCATTATATGCGTCGTTTGGCGTTGGATAGAGCACTGAAGAAGTGACTGACATGTGCGACCGTGAGATGAAGATCACAGAGGGAGTGCAGGCGAGGGCATGCATCATTTATACATACCATTTTTGCATTAATCAGAGTACTTAGGAATGTGTGATTGTATTGCTTTATCATTACTACTTGACTGAATTGATAACATGTTAACCGTTGCTTTATAGTTCCACTGAGTTGATCACTCACTCCCACATTATGGGACGGTGTTTTAAACACCAACCAGTCCCTGTTTTAGTTTCAGATGATGGTGATACATGTGAAGCGGAGCCGGACTTTTATGATGACGAGGAGGGTTTCTCTTATATGCAGCTATCAAGCGAGTCTATGTAGACCATGTCTGATCAACGAGGTTACAGGGTTGCTGATTAGATACCATTATACTTGTTATTTTACAACAGTTTATATATTTTATATATCTATCACAGTCTTCCGCTTCCGTAATTTAACTGTCTCTGGAGTATGATATGCTAATATGGTATAATCCCGCTCATGTTTAATGCACTAATACGAACAACATTCAATCATCGTAATCTATGTTGCATAAGTGATGCGTTGGAACTCGGGAGCTGAGCTTCTGCTCAACCCCCGATTTTTAGGGCACTACAAGTTGGTATCAGAGCATGATTTGGGTTAAACTGGACCTGGGTTATGGTCACACGACGTACGCTAATACATTTTGACGTAGGAGGTGTGAAAAATGTAGAAACAGACTTAGGATTTCCAATTTTGCCAAACGACAAAATCGACCGAAATTAACCGCTGAGATTAGGCTCGTACACACCCGTGATCACGTGAAATGATCCCAACCCACTTCTATACTGTCAATCAACGGGTTTGAATGAAGATTTAGCCTATTACAACCTCAAATGACCCGAAAAATGTGAATGAGCATGAGAGGGGACCCGAAATGACCCGAAACGACTCAAAAGGAAGTTGGGGGCCAAATTGGGAATCTCCAGGGGGGACCCACATGATTTTAAGACCTAGGGGGCAGGAGGACCTCGCCCCACTGGCGACCCCTCACCGGAAAGGAAAGAGGTCGGCAAGGACCTCACCAGTTCCGCGAGGCCTCACCGCCTGGCCGGCCTGGCCGATGCGAGCCGTGCGGGCCGACGCTCTTAGGGCGTTGTGTGGCCCACTGTTTTGTGTTGGGGTGGTTTTAAACACCTCATTTGCTTCCCCTCTTCATTTCCCACCCCTTCAAGCTCCCCTTCCAAAAATCTCAGATTTCCTCTCTCAAATCTCCCCTTCATTCTCATATTTTCTCTTTTTCCTTCATTACATTCACCCCTTCACCGTCTTCATCAAAACCCATCTCTTATTTCCCTCATTTCCTTTTGTTTGAGTGCACAAACTCTCATTTGTGTCTCAAGAATCTCAAGGTCCTACCCAAATCCTTCCATTTTATTTCGCCTGCAGGGCTCTTTTTGAGCTTTTGGCGGCCATATTCTCGCTCTCCACTCTTCTTTCTCTCATGGGGAAGAAGAGAGCTTCAACGGATGAAGTCGGGCCTAACTGCCCTACTCATTCAAGGAGGATGAAAGGCGCTGCCACAAGCACAAGCATCAATCGGATAAGGACAAAGTGGGACCTCGATCCCTAGGCTTCTCTTGAAAGAGCTCTATTAATGGACCTGTCACATGGAAGATTTGAAGGCCGTAAGGTTCTCTTTGAAGCTCACGTGGATGAGAGGCTCTTTGGGCAATATCTGGTGATGGACCGCCTAACAAATGCCGGGTGGGGTCCTATATTCGAGGGCAAGTCTCCTGTGAATGTGAGCGATGTCTGAGCCTTCTACGCTCATATTCGAGAGGCAGCGCTAGGAAGCCACAGTTGTGTTGGCTTAATAACCCGACTCATGGGGATACCGCTTGGCGAAGTCCATGCTAGTGAGAAGAGTCTTAAGAGTGCACGTGAAAAAAAGATCGTCGCACGCAATTCCTTTGTGGCCAACTGACCCACTGGAATCCAAACAATAGCCTCCTAGCGTCCAATATGACCGACAACTTCCGCCTGCTCCATTACATCTTCACGCACAACGTGTATCTCAGGTGGAGCAATCGCCGCAGATCCACGCGTTTGACGGTAGACTTTCTGTACCGAGCTGGGCAGGGAGAGAAGTTGTGCGTGCCTATGTATGTATTGCTACAGATAGTGCAGACTACGCGCTCTACTAGGACAACCATTTCACTCTCATTCGACCGACTCATATGCAAGCTTGCATGTGAATTCGGCTACAGACTTGGTGTAGAAATTCCTGTGCTGATCCATTTCATTAACGACACCACTCTAAACAACATGGAGATTAGGCCACGACAGCTTCAAGCCCGACTCAACAAGAGTGAGGATGAGACGGAAAGTAAAGAGGAAAAGAGTGATGAAGAAGGCGGAGATGAGATAGAGGAAGAAGTTGAGGAAAAGGAAGGGTAGGAAGAGGAAGAAGTGGAGTCCAGGACACTGATGAGGGCTCTCCTCCTGCTACACAGGAGCGTGGAAGTGATCGGGCTGCTATAGAAGCCTGATTGGCTCAACTTGAGGAGGGCCAGGCCGCCCTATGATAAGAGGTTGGTGAGACCTGGGCCTTCATGAAACAAAAATTCAAGAAGGTGTCTCACACCTTGAAGGCTATCCTGTGTTGTCTGAAGAACAAGGGTGCCCCTCCTCCATCACCAGATTCGGACGACGAGTCATATGTATAGTCGTCTCGTAGATTGTCTTGTTGCTAGTCTTCGTTTGTATAGCCTTGGTAGGCTTGGTTGGTTATTGGTGTGTTTTAGTATTTAAAGCTTGTTTAGGTTAGCTCACATGCATTTTCTATCATGATCCATGTAAGGCTACATCACATGTATTGTGACAATTTTGGTTAAATCAAATGCATGAAGCTCCTTTTGTTATAGAATGTGTAGAATGCTTGACAAGTTGAGTAATGTTATGCTAAATCATACACATGTTGCACCCTATGTTGTATATAGGGAATGCCTCTGAAAACCCCTCGGAGTGCGACTCGTCTGGCACTTGATGGATTGATTGACGGGGCAACTCCCCTGAACGGTAGCCATATGGACCCTAGCTTAGGCACGGACTTTAAGACGATACCGGATTCACAACCGGCCATTGGCCCCACCAATGGACCAATACCTTATGCTCCACCAGTTCCCGAACAGAATCGTGCGTCCACATCGACGTCACGCACACCTCAGTCGGCTCCTTCTCCTGATGAGTTGGAGAAAATGATGTTGTTGATGCAGCAGCAGCAGATACAGTAACAACAGCAGCAACAGAAATTTTTGGCTACCATCGCAGGTGTCTTTGCCCAGAGTATGGGTGTGGCTCCACCTGCACCACCTGTGCACCCTACTGAGAATGCGAGTGCTAGTGGCCTTTTCGAACGATTTCAGCGCTTGCAGCCCCTACCTTCGCGGGTACTCACAGACCCGAAGAGGCTGATTACTAGCTAGACGCATCTTAAAGATGTTGAAGCCGCTACACTGTACTAAGGCAGAACAGGTCGAGCTGGTCACCTTCATGTTTGAGAAGTAGGCTAGTTTATGGTGGGACAGCATCCTACGATCAGTTCCCAATGGACATGTGTGGACCTGGGATGCCTTTGAGACACACTTCCATTGGAAGTACTTCCCTCTCACTTACCGCAATGAAAAGGAGAGTGAGTTTCTCCACCTCCGACAGGGAGGGATGACCGTGTCAGAATATGAACAAATTTACGGAGCTAGCCAAATACGCTCCTTTAGTACTAACAGATGAACCAATGAAAATGTGGCATTTTTCAGATGGGTTGCGGCCCGATATCCACACTAAGACATGTTGCACTAGCATTCCCAATTACGCTGAGCTAGTCAACATGTCTCTACGAGCCAAACAATATGGAGACAGAGTTTCTTAGACACGTATACCAATGGGCCCGAGGCCTTAGCCTGAATTGCAGCACCGGCCAGTCCTAAGTAAGAGGCCACATGTAGACTCGCCTCCCAGGCCCATGGCTCCGCTGACCTGGCAGGGGTGAACAAAGAGTTGGTGTACATACTGCAACAAAGGGGGACATACTGATCCCTTCTGTTTCACTAAGATGAAAGACAATGGTGTTACGCCACCTTGGAAGATCGACCGTCAGCCGTCACGGGGTATAACGACTCCATCCCTGCAATTTACAACACCAGCACAGCCATATTACCGACCGTCTGTACCTCAGAATAGGCCACCTTAGCGACCTATGACAAAACAACCAAACCATCCTCAACAAGCCCGTGTGCATGCACTTGCAACTGAAGCACCTGAGTTGACAACTACAACACCTTTAACCTTTGTGGTCGCTACCCACATTCAAGGTATACCTGTATTCCTGTTGGTAGACACTGGGTCTATTAAACCAAGTCATATGAAAGAATAGGCTTAACAAAGAGTACTATACACATTATAAAAATAATATGGTAACTAGAGGTGACAAATATGTTGTAAATAATAGAAGGGTCGAACGAAGAATTTCTACAATTTCGAGTTGTCAATAAACTAGTGATATCTTTTCATATTAGAGATTAGTATGATATGTCTATTTAGGAATTATTTATAATCATACTAGGAATTATCTTATGATTAAATTTAATTATATGTACATATTATATATATATATATATATATATATATATATAGTTGTTTTTGTACAATTAAATTAGAACCCTCGAGTAGGATCGAGTATCATAGTTTAATACTCCGTAAGCTCATGTTAGAGGTGGACTACCATAAAATGTTATAAGTTTCTTATTCCCTCGTAAATTTAAGATTTATACCGCGTCGAGGAGATGTCCCTCCTCTTTCCTTTCCCGCGGTCTTCTGTTGGCAACATTCCAAACCTTTGAAATATTTTAGGACTCTCGACTCTTCCTTCCCTCCCGAGGTTCATGAAACCAAAGTACAATCTGCCCATAACTCCCTGGCCGTATGATCGAAATGGTGATATACAAATATAATTTTAGGAGATTGAAACCCTTCTAGTATAGTATTTTGACTATGAGCACCATGGAAGAACTTATTATCCACCAAGTTAAGCATAGGTTAAACAAGAACACTCGTTGAACAAGACCCTAGGGATAACCTTATAGACATGAGGCTTAAACCTCTTAGCAAATTATAATACTCCTTAAATACTTAGGATGATCAGACTTCAGAATTTTAGAACCATATCCCTATGAGGCATTCGCGGCTTAACTCAATTTTCAATCCTGGGTGATTACCAAAGGACTCACTGTTTTGATCAAGCAGAAGACCAAGATCCATCAGGATTAGGAAGGGATACAACGAGTTGTCTGCCCTGGTCAGGCGGGCAATCGATGTATCGGGTTCGAGCCTACCACAACTAACTTTCCGTATTAGCCCAATCATAAAGGGTAGAATATACCACCCTTAGGTAAACTTTATCATCAAACACTTAACGTGATAATAATGATTTGGACATTTGTTTTCAAACCTTAAAGGTAGAAACTTTTAAGGGGAGTAGACTAATATGAACTAGGCTGCTGTAGTTATTATATACCCTAACACGTATGTAAACCTTTACGTATTACCCTTAGGCAATTTCGGGGACAAAATTATTCTTTAAGGGGGTAGATTGTAATGTCCCGAAAAAATCCGTACAAAGACCCGAGTACCACCTCAGGTAGAAATCACTCAGGACCAAATCCTTTAAAAATTAAACAAAATTAACTAAGTGTTAAACTAGATTAGCTGTGAAATTAGGTTGAACCACTTTAAATATGATCTGCAAGACCCAAAATGTGCAAAATCATTGACACTACTTTACTCTGAAATCTAGAATTAATCTCTAAACCCGGTTGCCCTCGGGAGCACCTTGAGACTCTGTATCGGACCTGGATAGCACGTCAAAAGTCCGATGACCGCGAAACTATACGAATATGACCACTTTACTGGGCTTGACAACCTTCTCGGAAATTAAGTCCTAACAGTGTCAAAAAATGCATAACTTGAGCACAGGGCGAAGTGTGTGAGAAACACGAATACCTTTAGAAAACGAACTCAGATTTGAGTGATTTGGGCCGTTCGCTTGTGGGCCAATTCTAAGGTTTTAGACTATTAGAATCTGGCCCAAATACACCATTAGATCAGAGAAAATTTCATACACATGCCCATGTACTCGTGGCCCAGATCAAACGACGATAACCGTTAAACTGAAACTGGTCCGCCATGGTCGATCCACAAATCCGATCGGACCGAAACCTTAACCTGTCCTAGATCTAATGTCAGGAAGCTTAAATCCGACCGCATGTAGAAAATGGGCCTCCAGAAGTGCTCTGTTGAAACGAAGCAGGTGCCTTTTGGCTATAACCTAAGTATACCTTGGCCCTGGGGCCATTCCCATCAGTTCTAAGCCTATATAAGGGCCTTAAACCCTCTCTCTCACTCATTCCATATGAATTTTCAACCCTAGGAGAGAGAAGAGAGCAAAGACGGAAGGAAAGAGAGAGAAAGTGAGAGAGAAAGTAGGAGAGAGTTCCTGGGATTCCATCCCATCGCTCCACGGGCTTAGCTGTCGTTTCTTCATCGCTATTCTGGTGATTTCGACTCCGTTCATAGGTAAGAAAACCTAACCCTAATATGTTTTAGGGTTTTCAATAGTGTAAGTGATGAAATAGCTAACCTATTTCATGCTATAGGTGACCGTTGTGCCGTAGAAAAAGGCTTTGTGTTTAAATAGAGTTCGTTACAAGTCTACCGGTGAAAGGTGCGGATTATAAATGTTTAGGTTATGAATTTCAAGGCTTTCAATGTCAGTTAATGATTTATGACTGACTTGAATGCTATCACATGCTTAGTTACGAGGTTTCCCACACTTTACACTTATATATGAACTATGTTGAACATGTTGTATTCCATGTGATTATTGATATACTTGAATGAGTATAGAATTGGGATTCGTGTTTGCCATGATTATTCGTCGTGAATATATGGCCATTATGCGTGTGACAACTCCTTGGTGAAAGGAATTGTCCTAATTCTAGTTATCGCCAACATACGTTACGTATATTATAGTATGTAGTCTAAGTGTTTGTAAAAATTTCTGAAAGAATATGGAATTTGGATCTGTACTTGCCATGATTATTAACTATGAATATATGTTTATTGGGTATGTGGCAACTCCTTTGTAAAAGGGCTTGCCAGGATATATGTTATAACTAGTTTAATACATGTATGTTGAAATATGTAGTATAAGTGTTTGATAAAATGCCTGAATGAGGAAGTGCTTGTGTAAATGTATGTCATGAGGGTGTTGAGATGAGATTCTCAATTCCCTTATCTATGGTACAGTTTCCTTTATGTGATCTATCTTAATACTCTGCGATTTATGGATGAAATGCCTATGTGTGGTTACAAGTGTAGCATGTGTTTGTGGAAATGCTCAAATGAAATTTATATTTAGATTTAGTTGTCACATGTTATCATTGATTATCACTTGTGAATGTTATTTTTTGAAATGTGATTGGGACTATGACGTAGTCTAGGCAATCGGTAACAATTCCTGGTTAAGTGGTTGAACTAGTCTCGCCACATTGGATACGTTCGATGAATCCAAGGCGTCTGATGATCGTCGACAATGGTACCTTGTCGGCTAATTCAGCGTACGCTCATACCAGTCGAACTTGTCTAATCAACCGATTTGTCTATTGTGTGTTTACCATGTATGGACGCTCCTACTTGAATCTAAGGTACCAACTTACCTGTGAAAAGCCCATTAAACCATGGTACCACGATCCGCTAAGACTCATGAGCCGGGCATGGTGGTATGGGACACCGTCGTTGAGTTGTCAGCTTACGCTGGGGCGATGAGCCTCCCTGTAGTGACCAGTGAGCAACCCAGACTCGTGATCCTAATACGGTGGTATGGGACACCTTATTCGAGTTGTTGGCCTCAATTGTCGCAGCCTATCTATGGTCCCCAATCGGATCGGAGGCGAGTCTTCGAAAATAGACTACCAGTTGGTAGGGCGTTGGTGGAGTGACCTCGAGTATGAAATAGGCCTACCCCGGTGTAGCCTAGTTGTGGTTTTCAGTTGGGTCGGTGACAAGCCTTCGAAAATAGACTGCCAGTTGGTAGGGCATTGGTGGTAGTGACCTGAACTTACCTATCGTATGTGATTAACTAGGATTGACGATCCTAGATGGATCATTATTTGAGTTAATGTATAAAGGGTGGTACCTTAGCTTCTTAATCCTTCTGTATGAAAAGGACTAATAAGAACTTGGTAAGCACGCTCATGCTCCGCATTGCATGTGTCGTTTGGTGTTGGGTAGAGTGCTGAGGAAGTGACTGACATGCACGACCTTGAGATGAAGATCACAGAGGGAGTGCAGGCGAGGGCATGCATCATTTACACATACCATTTTTGCATTAATCAGAGTACTTAGGGATGTGTGATTGTATTGCTTTATTATTACTGCTTGACTGAATTGATAACATGTTAACCTTTGCTTTATAATTCCACTGAGTTGATCACTTACTCCCAAGTTACGGGACGGTGTTTTAAACACCAACCAGACCCTGTTTTAGTTTCAGATGATGGCGATGCTTGCGAAGCGGAGCCGAACTTTTATGATGACGAGGAGGGTTTCTCCTATATGCAGCTATCAGGCGAGTCTATGTAGACCATGTCTAATCGACGGGGTTACAGGGTTGCTGATTAGATGCCATTACACTTGTTATTTTGCACTTTTTGAACACCCATGTATATTCATTTTGTTCATTTTTGGAGTATACATGCATATATTTAACCTGGTAACATGTTCACACTCTGGAGACTTACAACAGTTTATATATATATTTTATATATCTATCACAGTCTTCCGCTTGCATAATTTAACTATCTCTGGAGTATGATATGCTGATTTGGTATAATCCCACTCATGTTTAATGCACTAATACGAACAACATTCAATCATCGTAATTTATGTTGCATAAGTGATGCGTTGGAACTCGGGAGCTGAGCTTCCTCTCGACCCCCGATTTTCAGGGTGTTACAGATTCCGATTGTCGAGGTCGATTCTTATTGTCGAGGCTGATTATCGAGGCCAATTCTGATTATCGAGGCCAATTTCGATTGTCGAGGCCGATTACGATTGTCGAGGCCGATATGATTGATGAGGCGGATTCTGATTGTCAATTCCAATTGTCAAGGACGATTTCGATAGTTGAGGCCGATTCCGATTATCGAGGCTGATTATTAAGGCCGATTCTAATTGTCAAGGCCGATTATCGAGGTCAATTCAGATTGTCGAGGCCGATTCTAAATATCGTCGCCAATTACCGATTCAGATTGATGAGGCCGATTTTGATTATCGATTCCAATTGTCAAGGCCAATTCCAATTGTCAAGGTCGATTCTAATTGTTGAGGCCGATTATCGAGGCCAATTCTGATTGTTGAGGCCAATTCTGATTGTCGAGGTCAATTCCGATTGTCAAGGCCGATTCCGATTGTTAAGGCCGATTCCGATTATCGAGGCCGATTATTGAGGCCGATACTGATTATCGAGGCCGATTCTGATTTTTAAGGCCGATTGTTGAAGTTGATTCTGATTGTCGAGGATGATTCCGATTATCGAGGCCGATTGTCGAGACCGGTTCTGATTATCGAGGCTGATTGTCGAGACCGATTTCGATTATCGAGGCCGATTGTTGAGGCTGATTCTGATTGTCAATTCCGATTGTCGAGGCCAATTTCGATTATCGAGGCCGATTATTGAGACTAATTCCAATTATCGAGGTCGATTGATGAGGTCAATTCTGATTGTCAATTACAATTGTCGAGGCCGATTATCGAGGTTGAATATCGAGGCCGATTGTCGAGGCCTAATGTGATGTAAATGTGGCCCGTATTTGAGGCTCATTTTTAAGGCCCAATGTGATGTATATGAGGCCTATGTGATGAGGCCCATTATGGTGCATTTGAGGGCCAGGCGATGGAGCTCATTGTGATGTATATTAGGCCCATGTGAGAGGCCCATCGTTATGTGTAGTAAGCTCTTGAGTGAGGCCCATAGTGTTGTATATTAGGCCCTTGTGTGAGGCCATAGGTCCACTATATGTTAGGCTCTATGTGAGTCATTCCTTGGGGGCAATGTTGGTTAAATGTCCACATTGTCGAGGCCGATTGTTGATGCCGGTTATTGATGCCAATTATGAGTATGTGACAGCATAACATCATGATATATGCCCATATACATCATCTGCATGTTTATTGTGAGATGTGATTGACCATTGCATATGTCATAGTACAGATGGTTTATGAGACTCCCTGATAGGTGGAGTTATCCCACATCTGCATGTATATTTTCGCTTACTCTGATATCGTATGATTCATAATCTTATCAGTACATTTCTGCTTACTCTGATATCGTATGATTCATGATCTTATCAGTATATTTTCACTTACTTTGATATCGTACGTATAATTCATGATCTTATCAGTACATTTTTGCTTACTCTGATATCGTATGATTCATGATCTTGTTAGTATTTTTGCCTATTTTGATATTGTATGATTTATGGCATTATATTACATACTTGACACTTACTTTGTGCACACACTTTTACCACCCTCTAAGCTTTCTGTAAGCTTCTGCATGATAGATGCATGCAGGTGGCATTAGGTTGTAGTAATGTCGAGCTTGGAGTGTACAACTGACTTCTGGAGCTTTGATTATTGATATATGTATTTCCATTTCAGTACTTTATTCAAAAGTTTATATTAGTGGATATGTGATGATGATGTTGCCTTCGTGATTTGGGTATACTTGTGGTTATGCTTCTTACGAGATAAATGTATGTTAAAAAATCCTCCTTGTAGGATCCCAGAATCGGAACCTGGTGTATGTGCACTGGGAGCCGAGAATAGGGTACTATGGAGGCTGTCGGCACCGGATTTAGTGATCGGGATTCCTGTGAACCCGGTTTTCGAATTTAGGGCGTGACAAAATTTGGTATCAGAGCATAATTTGGGAATACCTGAAGATAACATCACATATCTGCTAATAGCTACCCTGCACTCTATGATTGTTGAAAACTTAGAATGATTAGATCCCCGAGTTTGAATAACTTAAGACTTTCTGATATAGCTCTCTGCTGTTAAGATTATGAGGTTGCATAGTATCCCAGTTTCGGTCATTTCTGATCCGAGGTTCAGTAGGGGTCAGCATAGTATTGATGATGCGTCTTGGGAGCGTAAGGTTGAGAATAGAGAGCGTTATCTCCATTTGTTTATAGATTGATTATGCCTTAAGTAGTATTGATTATTATGTGACGATGCTTCCTCTTCCCTTGCTTTGTCCTGTGTGATAGTAAATTTCGAGGACAAAATTTTTATTAGGAGGGGAGAGTTGTAAGGCCTGTATCCTAAACCGTACCATTCTATAGGCTTCTGTGTTCCTCCCGATTATATTTTGACGACCCGCGATCTGTTATCGGCGTTTGCGAGCGATCCTGAATAGTGTCCTGTATATCAGAGTCGGCTCAACTCGAAAATTATACCCTTGCGACCGCGTCATCGTTGTGGTTCCGATGGCACATCTCGCGCGCCAAGACGATACCCGGGCCAGGAGATGTGGGCCTGCGTTTAGTTCGAGGAAAATACCTCGCGTTGTAATTCTGAGAGAATCTCGACGAAACATCACATCAATCCATCAATCAAGTACAAGCAACCCCACCCATCCCTCTCTTACACAACTTTACCTAAAGTCAACTCTCTCCTTTACACAAGTACACCCATCACTAACTCATCCATCACACCCCATCACTCACCCATCCCTCTCTCTCTCATCTCTCTCTCTCATTACTCCCAAGTAACCTCATAAGAACTCCCCACATCCAAGCATTCCTCCATTTTCCACCCACCTTTAAGCTTCATACTCCCATCATCCAACCTCTAAAATCTAATCTTAACCATTGATTCTTTCTCCTTGGAGCTAGATCACCCTAGTGTGGAAGAAGGAGGAGTGGTTTTGAAGGCGGGTATTCATTATCTTAGTTTTTGATTTAGGGCCCACTTGTAATGGGACCCACTGGATGTATACATTGTATTTTCAGGGACCCATAGTGGCGAGGTCCCTCCCATCTCCACTGTTCTCTTTCTTTCTCTCTCTCTCTCATTTTTGATGATGAGTTGTGTGACCCACCTGATGTGTGTATGGACCCACCTTGATTTTTTGTAATGCATCCAGACCGTCCATTTGGACAGTGGGCGCTGACTGGCTGGTGTACACATACACCAGCTATATAGCTACTATATGGACGTCAGCCCCACCACACGTGTTGTATCTGTGGTGTCCAGCACCGTCCAGTACGTGGACGGTGGGACCCACCTGATGAATGAATTTTACATCCATAGCGTCCGTCCATCAGAGACGTCCAGAGCCTGGGCGGTTGATAATATAATATTATTATATTATAATACATGATAATATACTATTATATTATATTTACATGATAATATATATGTATATATTATATATATATATATATATATATATATATATATATATATATATATATATATATATATATATATATATGTATGTATGTATGTATGTCAGGCCCCACGTGGGACCCACCTTTCTCCACCATCCATTGGACGTGCTGTGTGGGGCTGCCTTGATGTATGGGTACGATCAACACCATTCAGTAGCTACTGGATGGTGGGGCCCACCTTAGTATATGTGTTGTATATCCCAGCTGTTCGTCCATTTGGTGGGACGTGGGACACACCACACACATGCTGCATATGTGGGGTGGGGCCCACCTTGATGTATACATTCCATACCCACATCGTCCATCCAATTGGTGAGCCCATCTTAAGGCTTGAGATTAAAAATGAAGCAGATCTGATGATCAAGTGGACCACACTGCAGAAAATAGTGTTGAGTGAACGTTCACCATTGAAACCCTTTGGGGGTCACGGAAGTTTGGATCAATATGAAATTTATTTTTCCGCTTAATCCAGGTCTTCGTGACCTTATGTTCAGGTTGGACGGAAAATAAAGTGGTGGGCCCTACAAATTTAAACGGTGAAAATCATTATCTCCACTATTATTTGTGGTATGGTCCAGATGATCTTTTGATATGATTGGGTAATGCTCTATAATGATCTCTAAAAATAGATGAATGGTGTAGATATAATATAGTGTATGGGTCCCACCTTGATGTGATGTGCATTGGGCCCATAAGAGAGGCCCATCGTGATGTACTTGGGGCCCATGGATGTGGCTCATTGTGATGTATATTAGGCCCATCCATGAGGCACATCATGATCTATATTCGAGGCCCATATGATGGGGGCCCACCTGTTGAATCTGAGGCCTATGGTTAAGCCCATCGTGATGTATGTGTTTAATCCAAACAGCCCAATCTGAATTGAATAAGGCCCATTTGTTAAGGCCCAATGTGATGTGATGAGGCCCATTGATGCGGCCCACTTGATGCGTATGAGGCCCATTAGTGTGGCTCATTGATGTAGCCCACTTGATGAGTATGAGGCCCATTAGTGTGGCCCATTGATATAGCCCACTTGATGAGTATGTGGTCCATTAATGTGGCCTATTGATGTAGCCCACTTAATGTGTATGAAGCCCATTAGTGTGGCTCATCGATGTAGCCCATTATGATGTATATAAGGCCCATGTGCAGGGTCCACCTATTGTGTATTTGGTGAGGCCCATCGTTATGTATTTGTGGCTCGTTTGGTGAGGCTCACTGAGATGTATTTTTGGGGCCCATGATTGTAGCCCATTGTGATGTATTTTCGGGCCATTTAGTAAGGCCCAATGAGATGTATTTTTCGGCCCATATACTGCGGCCCATTTAACATATATAGGGCCCATGTATTACAGCCCATTGTGATGTATATGCGGCCCATGAGTGAGTCCCATAGTGATGTGTATTAGGTCCTTGTGTGAGGCCAAGGGCCCACGATGCGTTTGGCTCTATATGGGCCACTCGTTGGGAGCAATGTTGGTAAAATGTCCACATTGATGGGCAATGATGGTTAGATGTCCACATTATGACCTTCCCTTATGCCTTGTTCGGTCGATTCCAATTGTCGAGGTTGATTCCGATTGTCGAGGCCGATTTTGATTATAAATGCCGATTCCGATTGTCAAGGCCGATTCCGATTGTCGAGGCCGATTCCGATTGTTGAGGCCGATTTCGATTATCGAGGCCGATTATTGAGGCTAATTCTAATTATTGAAGTCGATTCTAATTATCTAGGCCGATTCCGATTATCGAGGCTGATTATGATTGATGAGGCCGATTTTGATTATCGATTCCGATTGTCGAGGCCGATTCTGATTATTGAGGCCGATTCCGATTGTAGAGGTCAATTTCGATTGTTAAGGCTAATTATCGAGGCCGATTCTGATTGTTGAGGCCGATTCCTATTATCGAGGTCGATTATCAAGGCCGATTCCGATGGTCAAGGCCGATTGTCGAGGCCAATTCCGATTGTCGAGGCCGATTCTGATTATCGAGGCCGATTCTGATTGTTGAGGCTGATTCCAATTGATGAGGCCGATTTTAATTTTAATACCGATTGTCGTGGCCGTTTCCGATTGTTGAAGCCGGTTATGATTATTGAGGCCGATTCTGATTATCAAGGCCGATTATCGAGGCTAATTCCGATTATTAAGGCCGATTGTTGAGGCCGATTATGATTGTCGAGGTCAAATACGATTATCGAGGCCGATTGTCAAGATTGGTTTTGATTATCGAGGCTGATTGTCGAGACTGATTCTGATTATCGAGGCCAATTGTCGTGACCGATTCCGATTATCGAGGCCAATTGCTGAGGCCAATTCTGATTGTAGATTCCGATTGTCGAGGCCGATTCCGATTATCGAGGCCGATTGTCGAGACCGATTCTAATTATCGAGGCCGATTGATGAGGCCGATTCTGATTGCTAATTTCAATTGTCGAGGCTGATTATCGTGGCCGATTCTGATTATCGAGGCCAAATATCGAGGCCGATTGTCGAGGCCCAATGTGATGTATATGCAGCCCATATTTGAGGCCCATTGTGATGTATATTTAGCCCGTGTTTAAGGCCCAATGTGATGTATATGAGGCCTATGTGATGAGGTCCATTGTGGTGCATTTGAGGGTCAGGCGATGGAGCCCATTGTGATGTATATTAGGCTCATGTGAGAGGCCCATCGTTATGTGTCGTAAGCCCTTGAGTGAGGCCCATGGTGTTGTATATTAAGCCATTGTGTGAGGCCATGGGTCCACTATATGTTAGGCTCTATGTGGGTCATTCCTTGGGGGCAATGTTGGTTAAATGTCCACATTGTCGAGGCCGATTGTTGATGCCGGTTATTGATGCCAATTATGAGTATGTGACAGCATAGCACATGATATATGCCCATATGCATCATCTGCATGTTTATTGTGAGATATGATTGACCATTGCATATGTCATAGTACAAATGGTTTATGAGACTCCCTGATAGGTAGAGTTATCCCACATGAGCGCACGGTATACGCAGGATTGATGCATGATTGGACTACATGACTCATGCATCTTGCATTGTGTGATTGTAATTACTATACGCCTTATAAACATCAGGGCTATGACCTCCATAGGCATGTCGTGGATAACCAGATGGGACACCATAAATATTTGGGTTTAAGTATCTAGGCACTTTGGATGTCTGTGGGTGAAAGTCCCTAAACCTTCGAGGCCAGGAGACGCACCAACGTCTAGACCGAGTGGATACATGAGCGCCCGAGTGTCGAATACCAAGAGGTCACGTCTCCCACTATGTTGTGGTCAGTTGGGAGGGGGTGTGGCCTTATCCGCCTGAGTGAGGGGGTTATAAGCTACGGTGAGTTTGACCAGCTCCCGAATGGGTCCGCTATCGACAAGCCGGGTAGGCATTGGTATACTACTGGCAGACGGGTAGTGAGGTCTTTTCCACTTGCTGGGCTACACAGCTGGCTGGGGCCAGCTTGGAGTGTACTAGACCCCGGTGATGATCCCAGTGATGTGCGGTGCTGATATGTGGACTTATTGAGCAGGAGTTGCATACTTATTTATTCATTCACTTCACTCGGGCTGGTGGTGCGCAACTATTTGTTACGCGTACCTTTGCAATGACCAGAATTTTGATTGGGACGTGCGACTAACATGAGATCAGGAGTTTACCACATTGAGTCTAACTATCCAAATTTAGGTATGAGATTGGTTTGGATAGAAGTCCCTTACTATGGACCTCATAGCCTGCGATACTATGTATTATCATCCCGAATTCACTCCAGCTCATTCATTTCATTCGCATCGCATATTGTATTACATTTGCTGCATTTAATATTTTTGGTTGTCATGTTTCTGCATTGATATGGCCGTTAGCATTCATGCCTCGCATCGCATAACCTTGGTACGGGTGATGACACTCATGGACTTATCAATATATTTCCACTTACTCTAATATCGTATGATTCATGATCTTATCAGTACATTTCTGCTTACTCTGATATCATATGATTCATGATCTTATCCGTATATTTCCGCTTACTCTGATATCGTATCATTCATGATCTTATCAATACATTTCTGCTTACTCTGATATCGTATGATTTATGATCTTGTTAGTATTTCTGCCTATTTCGATATTATATGATTTAGGGCATTATATTACATACTCGACACTTACCTTGTGCACACACTTTCACCACCCTCTAAGCTTTCTATAAGCTTGTGCACGATAGATACGTGCAGGCGGCATTAGGTTGTAGTAGCATCGAGCTTGGAGCGTGCAACTGACTTCTGGAGCTTTGATTATTGATATATGTATTTCATTTCAGTACTGTATTCAGAAGTTTATATTAGTGGATATGTGATGATGATGTTGCCTTTGTGATTTGGGTATACTTGTGGCTATGCTTCTTACGAAATAAATGTACGTTGGAAAATCCTCCTTGCAGGATCCCATGATCGGAACCTGGTGTATGGGCGCTGGGAGCCAAGAATGGGGTACTACAGATGTTGTCGGCACCGGATTCGGCGATCGAGATTCCTGTGAGCCCGATTTTCACATTTGGGGCGTGACAATGGGTGGCATAGATTATACACATACATCAATGTGGGTCCATTTGGGTCATAGTTTGCATGGGTCGTAGTTGTCATGTGCATGGATCGTCGTTGTCATGTTGGATGGATCGTAGTTTGCAACATGTTCACTTCCTCTTCTACTAAACCTTTGGTATCATGGCTTATGGCCCACAATAGAATAATCTAAGCCATCCACCTTGTCGCCAGCTTGTCGTGGGCCCAAAAAGTCCTGACTTAGGCATTGTCCACTTCTAATAAACATGACAGTGAGCTTGGAAAGTTTAAACATTCACCAATATTTTCTATTTTATGGCCTACACGAGCGCTAGATCAGGCTGATATTTGTGCCCTACCCCTACAATGACACCGGAAAAAGGATAGGCGACATGGATTATACACATACATCAACGTGGGCCCATTTGGGTCATGGTTTGCATGGGTCGTAGTTGTCAAGTGCATGGATCATGGTTGTCATGTTGCATGGATCGTGGTTTACAACGTGTTCACTTCTTCTTCTACTAAACCTTTGGTACCATGCTCATGACCCACAATAAGGTGATCTGATCCATCTACCTTGTCGGCCAACTTGTCGTGGGCCTAAAAAGTCCTGACTTGGGCAGTGTCCACTTCTAACAAACATCACAGTGAGCATGAAAAGTTTAAATAATCACAAATATTTTCTATTTTGTGGCCCACACGAGCGCTGGATCAGGCTGATATTTGTGTCCTACCCCTAAAATGACACTGCAAAAAGGATGGGCGACATGGAATATTCACATACAACCACGACCTATATAATATGACAACCACGACCCATATAACTTCACAACCATTACCCATATAATGTGACAACCTCGACCCTCGCTATATGATAACCACGATCCATATAAAGGGTCGTGGTTCACATGCACAGTGGATCATGGTTTTCATCCACAAAGGATCATGGATGATATTTGACCCTACTCCTAAAATGACACAACAAAAAGGATGGGCGGCATGGATTATTCACATACATCAATATGCACTCATTTGGGTCGTGGTTGCATGGGTCATAATTGTCATGTTATATGGGTCGTGGTTGTCATGTTGGATGGATCGTGGTTTTCAACGTGTTCACTTCCTTTTTTATAAAACCATTGATACCATAGTTTAAGGCACATAATGGGGTGTTTCGATCCATCCACCTTGTTGACTAGCTTATCGTGGGCCTAAAAAATCCTGACAGCCACAACCCATATAATATGACAAATACGACCCATGACCATCACGATCCATATAACATGATAACCACGACCCATATAACTTGGCAACAACAACCCATGACAACCACGACCCATAGAACATGACAACCACAACCCATATAACTTTACAACCACGACCAATATAATATGACAACCTCGACTCATGCTACATGACAACCATGATCCATATAAAGGGTCATGGTTCACATGCACAATGGATCGTGGTTTTTATCCATAAAGGGTCGTGGTTGATTTTTGACATTACCCTTAAAATGACCCAACAAAAAAGGATAGGCGGCATAGATTATACACATACATCAATGTGGGCCCATATGGGTCGTTGTTTGCATGGATCGTAGTTGTCATGTTATATGGGTCGTGGTTATCATGTTTCATGGATCGTGGTATCCACGTGTTCACTTCCTCTTCTACCAAACCATTAGTACCATAGCATGAGGCCCACAATTGGGTGATCCGATTCATCCACCTTGTCGGCCAGCTCATTGTGGGCCCAAAAAATTCTAACATGGGGTGATCCGATCCATCTGCCTAACCGTAAAATGACACGACAAAAAGAATGGGCGGAATAGATTATTCACATACATCAATATAGGCCCCACTAGATGGTCCTTGCCAAGGCCTATAAAATGAAGACTTCAACCCGTATAGCATGACAACCACGAACCTTACCTCATGACAACCACAACGCTTACCTCATGGCAACCACGACCCATACTCGGGTCGTGGTTGTAATATAGTAAGGGTCATGGTTGTAATGTGGTAAGGGTCGTCGTTGTAATGTAGTAAGGGTCATGGTTGTAATGTGGTAAAGGTCGTAGTTGTCATGGGTCGTGGTTCTCATGTTATATGGGTTGTGGTTCTCATTGGTCATAGTTGTCATGGGTCATAGTTATCATGTTATGTAGGTCGTGGGTCTCATGTTATATGGGTCGCAGTTGTTACATGTTCACGTCCTTTACTACCAAATGAAAGGATAGTCATTGATACAATAGCCTAAGGCCCACAATGGGGTGATCCATTCCATCCACCTTGTCGGCCTACTCGGCGTGGGCACAAAAAAGTCCTGACTTGGGTAGTGTCCTCTTCTAACAAACATCACAGTGAGTAAGCCTGGAAAGTTTCAATAGTGGGTTCCATTGTCCCCATTGTTTTCTATTATGTGGCCCACACGACCTCTGGATCGAGCTGATATTTGGGCCCTAACCATTAAAATGACACGACAAAAAGGATGGGCGGCATGGATTATACACACACATTAATGTGGGTCCCACGAGCTTGGTCCTTGCCCGCATGCAAAAAAGGGTTCCATACACAGTTTCTTGGTATTGAATACGACGTAACTTCTTCTTCCCTGAAAAACCGTCCAACTACTGAAATAAGGATAAGGGCATTTTGGTCCAAGTAATTTTCAAAAGCATGTCAGAAGGCCCTTCTCGGAATATATGGAATGACGTAGCTTTTTAGGTAATTTGTCCAAACTTCGAGGCAAGTACAGTCAATTTCCGGATGACTTTCTATGAGTTATGAGAATGGTTCAGTGCCTTGCATTTTTATGAAAGGGCTAATAGAAAGAATAACCTCTACCATAACGCTTTACTAAAATTTAATTAAATATAAATCCTGGTGCAAGCCAAATGTGCCAAAAGCTATATACTAGAGATGAAACCACGTACTCTAATTATAAAATAAAAAACTAGAGATGCAGCTAGTATATGCTCGTTCGGACCACTCATTTGCTAAACGTGATAAGAAGGGCAGGTGGGTTGACACAACTGCTAATCGATACATTGCTAACTCAATCGAAAGACTTGTTTGAAACCTTATGGAATTCAAAGCACGAGAAAAATGCATCTACCTGAAAAATAACACTATGATAGATTGGGGGATGAAACTTACATATATAAATGCAATAATCGAACCTCGCTGACTTAATAATGCCATAGTCTTGCATCTAGTTCTTAAAGGGTTTAATATTTGCTTCCAATCATTGAAAATATCCACCAAAAAGCTTGCTCATGCGTTCTTGCCAGGGGTTATCTAATTCATGATGAAAACTTATTTGTACAGGATGTTATGACTTCTACTACTCGATCGCATGAACTTTTTTGTTTTAAATTTCTTTAACAGAAAAAAAAAAAAAAAAAAAAAAAAAAAGAACTTTTTCTCGTATACATGACACCTTAGATTGGGACTCGCATGAACTTTTTTGCTTTTAAAGTTCTTTAAAAATTTAAATTAATTAATTTTTTTTTTTTGTTTAAACAAACTTTTTCTCATACATATACATACACCTTAGATTGGGACACATTGAAAAGGATAAAATAAAAAGGCTATTGAACAAGGGTTTAATACTCCGTACAGACAAGGTAATTAAAATTCAACACATGTAAGCATTGTTGTAGGGTAAGATGATAAGAAAATATCTCCCTATGGGCATGTTTATTTTACCAATTATATCAGCGAGGTATAAGAAATGGGAAATGATTACAAATTGCCAAATTGCTTTACTTGTTTGGTAACAATAGAAGTATTTGGCTCCCAAGGTGACATTGCTTAAAATATTTGTCTGATTTAGGTAAAATTATCAAGATTATAATTTTACAATGTAAATTTGTAATAATTACATATTTTTTCTTTACCGGTCTTCTATTACATATATATTTACCATTCGAATTATGTGTTATAGTACTTGTTTAAACAAACATTTTGAAATTATAATGATGGATATTTACATTATATATGAAAGAAATCGACAAAACAGATGGTCCTTAAAGAAAATAGAGCATCAAAGTTGATATATATATATAGTATTTCAGGCATTTGTGGTCCCGTTTAACAGGGTAGCATTAGCTTTTACCATTTCAAAGTAACGGTGATTCCAAATGTCATTATTACACGTTCCTTTTTCTTTTTTCACCAACTTTTTCTCTTCACTCCACCATACGTCTCTCTTCTTCGTCTTTCATAGTACTAAGGAAAACTTTCCTTCAAGATTTATCAATGTAGGTTTTTAGTATTTAAAAAAATCTAAAATGAAGGCTTTTTCAATGATCTTCACAATATAATAGTAAGATTTGATGGTGATATTTATGATTATAGAAAGCAGAACAAGAAAACACCCATAGAGAGAAGATGTAAACAAAGAATGCTTTCGAAAATGGACCAAAGTAGTGCTTTTTATGCGGCAAGCCATGGATTCTACTAATCTGCTAGTGTAGAGATGCCCTATCTTGGATTGACCAAGATATTTTTTAGTTCGACGAAAAATTAGATAGATTCTCAGTTTGTATGCTATGAAGATTTGCACATTTTCGGTTCGATCAAAAACTATGAATTGGTTTGGTTCAGTCCGACCGAAGGTTTCATTAGATTCGACCGAATGGGTTACGCATATGAGTGCAAATTGGTGTATTCAAGTCCAACCATGATTAGGGCTTAGTTAATATGAGTATTTTCTCTCTAAGGGCAAGATTTTGCAATTTGAGAGGGTTTTAAACACTTTTAAAGGCTTGGGAAGAAATTTTCTTAAGGGGCTAGAGTTTTCCTAGGTACACATTGCAAGAAGAAATCAATTTTGTCTGTAATTAAATAATGTGAGTGGTGTAAACTCTAAGGTTTTCATTATAGTGGACTTTTCGTACCTTTATATTGTGGTTTTTTTCTCAGAATATTTCAACGTTAAATATCTTGTGTTATGTGTGATTGCTTTGGTTGGTTATTTTTTATTCGATTGTTCTATCATCGTTGAACGTGCTTCCACAAAACACACAGATTAATGGTGGTATTATATCCAAATTTCTAATATCTAGGGTTGATATGGGTTTATTGAGGCTTGAGATTACATTGTAGTAGTGTGAGATAAGAGCCAAAACTCTAACAAAGTGGTATTTTAGTGTCAGGTTTAAGGACGTTTGGGAATTCAGCGAAGATATCAAGGTCGAAGTTTGATATACAGAAATTCGATGGGAAGAATAATTTTAGTTTGTGTTAATAGAACGTTAATGATAATCTAGTCTCACAAGTGTTAAACAAGTCATTGTTGGAGAGTAAACCGGAGAAGATATCGAATGATGACTAGAGCAAACTCAATGAGAAGGCTATGAGCGTCATTCATCTATGTTTATTAGATAAAGTCATGTACAATGTTCCAAATTGAGAATCTCCCCTGAAGATGTGGAAGAAACTAGAAGATTTATACATGGTAAAGTCCATCACTAATAAGTCTTTTATGAAGGAATAAATTGTTGGGCTACGAATGAAGGAATGACCCAATTTTCTGGAGCACATGAACTCGTTTACAAATGTATATTTCAAGTCTTTGAGGCTCGAAATGATGATTGAGGAAGAAGACAAAGCGATGCTACTTTTGGTATTGCTTCACATATCATACGACCATCTCATCACTACTCTAGTATATAAGAAGAATAATGTGAAGCAGGAAGAGATCACTGTGGTTCTTGTTTCCAATGAGATGAGGAAGAAATTAAGCAATGAGGACTTTGAGGCGGAATGGTTAGTTGCGAAATGGGGTTAGGGATGTAGGAGATTTGTGGAACGATCTCGGTCTAACAAGAAAATGAAAGAAAATATGTTTCCCCCTAAGACTTGATGTCAACTCTATTAAGCACATAACAACCAAGGGAAGCTTTGGGATTCATGATCAGCCATGTAGGCAGCTAATGGAAACTTGATTCTTACAGACGTTACCTAATAAGCAAATCATCTACACTTGTAAAAGAGGGTTGTCTTTTTTAAAGAGGAGAAGATGGTGATTTTTTTATAGGAAGGGACTGGGGAGAGAGGGAGTAAAAGAAAGGAGAAAAAAATGAACAGGAAAGGATAGGAAAAAGAGAGAAGTACAATCTTACGTTTACTTGGATTTAGTGAGAGTAGGGTAGAATCAAATGATAGGGATATCCAATCATCTCTTCTCTTAAAGAGTGTTAAATCTTTTAATTTTCCTCTCATATCTCAAAGCACAAAGTAATATTTAGTTTTCAACAAGTTTTTTTTCTTTTCCCTTTCTTAATCCAGACCGTGATCAAGATCGATGTTGAGCTCCATGTCTCCGTGATCATAGTTACTATCCTTTTATTCCAACTTTTCATTTACGTAATTTAAGGTTAAGGTTGACATTGAGCACTCCATCGCCGCAACCTTGTAACTTTGATTGTAATAATTATCTTGAGCTTAATAAATTCACAAAAATCCTAAAATCTCATAAATTAGAAACTGCACAAGTATGCGGGAAGAATGGTGGTGAACCCCTTCATTCTTTGTCATCGAAGTCCTTACCTGGAATCCTCAATTGTAGACCAATCATAGGAGTCACTCGGATTGGGGAGTCTTTCAATTCCCCAACTTATAACAATTTTATGGAATTTAATCAGTCATAGATTTTGAGTTTCATTGGCTAGTGACGACTCTAATTCAATCGCATCATATCCCGAGCCCACACACACCCAACTATTGCATTTCCAATGCTAATAATACGCATGTGGACTGAGAGCATCCAGAATAACATTTTCAAAATTAATAATTATTTTCATTTTCCACACTAGAGAACAAATGAAATGAAGATAGAATACTTATTTGTTGCTGGGGGTCCCTTAGAATGTCGATAGGCCCCTCAGAATTTTTTGTAGCTGGGGGTCCCAAATTGTTGTATTCTGCGGCGTAGGCTGTACATCTATTTTGGTTTTTAAAATGAAAGGATCTTCCCATTAAAAAAAATAAAAATGAAGATAGATTCAAGATACCTTCTATTGACGATTGTATGTGTCCTTGAAAGAACATGCTTAGGTGTCATAGAAAAAGATAGAAAGGTTGACAACACAATTCGACATTGAATAAATGATATTGAGATTTAGTAAATGACTCAATGAAAAATCACAACGAGTGGGCTAGATTTTGTCACCTTAGAAGCAAGCCAGTAATGAAAAACTACAAACCTAAGATTCAGATGTCCATAGCCACTTGAGGAGAATCACAACTTCACAATCATATGCAAGAATGTAACATAACTTAGAAACTCGACAACTATTCCGCTCAACATGTAAAGTCCTTTATTTAATAAAACAAACTCTATATAAAATGTATTATAACAAATGCATAGTTCAAACCTTAATTAATCTACTTCCTTCATTCCACCTAATTTTATTCCTAACCATCTCTTTTAACAAAATATTAAACATGAGAAAAACATCATTTATTTCATAACAATCTTATGCATCCTCATCAAATTTTCCATAACTTAATCATGTGATGTAAGTATTGTGTGATCTTAGGCACATGGGAAAGCTAGCTTAATGAGCTTTCAAATTGGATTAGTTTTACTTCTTTTTAACATTGTTCGATATCTTAAAAAGCAAACAATAAAAAGGATGATGGAAATAGTATTGAAAACCTTAACTCTATTTAGGTAACAAAAAGGTATAAGAAAATCTGTCATAAAAAGCTATATTAAAATGGGAGTTACTTGATAGAGGACTCTTCCTGTGGGGTCCACTCTTCGCACAATCACTTCACGGTCCTATAATGTCAAATATGATGATCTATGATTTATTGAAAATCTAAGTTGTTTAATTATTTGATTATGCCTCATATGAAAATGGATGGTCGAGATTGGCTTAACCCAGATGATCTTGGCATCAAAATCCCTGGATGAAAACTCTTCCACTCAAGTATTGTGTCCTCAGGAGTCCTTGCATGATTCACAGTGCAAAACAAATTCTAGAGCCATACCATGTGACATCAATTAAATTGTATTTGTAGAAAACCACCTTGAATGCTTCATAAATGAAGGTGAAAGATGATGATGGTGTTGACAGTGTAGATGAGAGATGGTGATGGTGAAGATGATGGTGTTGACAGCGTAGATGAGAGATGGTGGTGGTGAAGATGATGGTGTTGATAGCGTAGATGAGAGATGGTGATGGTGAAGATGATGGTGTTGACAGCGTAGATGAGAGATGGTGATGGTGAAGATGATGGAAAACAAATATGTAGATGATGAAGTTAGCGTTAGGGCTGAAAGTTGGGTGGGTTCTACCCGACCGACCCGTGACCAACCCGACATTACGTTGGTCTTGGGCAAGATGTATTGGGTTTGGTCTCGAGCTTGGGCCATACAAACACCAACCAGATAAAACTTGGGTTGGGCTCGGGTTGAGGTCTCGGGTTGCCCAACCCAACCCGAACCCGAACCCGATCAATATATAAATTCCTTATAATTAATTATAATTGAGTGCGGATCATCTGTGTTGAAGGCACATGAAATTCCATTGTCATCAGATTTCATTGGTCCAAGTCATTTCTGATTAATCAAGCTAACAAGATATTCTGGATTTCCCTCTCCCAAATAAATTGCTTGATACGCAATAAGACTTTTAAAGGAGTATTTATCCTATATTTTAGCTTGTTTGTTTAGAAAAAATGAACTTCTTTATGATAAATAACTACATATATAATTAATAAAATTATAGATATAAAAAATAAGATGTGTATTGAAAATATAATAGACTAGTGTAATAATGAAAATATTAGCATATATCTACCTGACCAACCCGTCCTACCCGACCGAGCCTGCTTGGGTTGAGAATTCTCAACCCGATATTGGGTTGGGTTGGGTTAGGGTTGAGTATAGGAACCTTGGGTTGGGCTAGGGTTGAGCACCAACCCGACCCAACTTGCCCGACTTTCAGCCCTAGTTAGCATCAGTATAAGGTTGGGAACAAGTACATGGATTGGTCATGCTGAGTGTGACTTCACCCTCATACACTTGACGATGACAATAAAACTCTTTAAAACGACACACATGGGCATAAAGAATAATGGAGAAAAGTTGAAGACAAAAGCCAATGATGGATAATTAATACCACGATGTCTCCACAACAAATCACATTAAACGAGCCATAGGTCGGCACCCTCTAAGTGACTTAGCGAAAAAAAAAAAAAAAAAACTAAAGGCCTAATTATTATGCCTCATTAAGTGGCTCGAACAGAGAATCACAATCTCATAATCACACATAATAGTATAAATTAACTTAGAAAATCTACAACTATTGTCCTACACTTAGAAAGTGTGTCTTCAATCGCTTCACCTACTTCAGTTGTCCATTCGTTTGCCAATAGCAATGTTGAAGATCTGGATCATCTTTTTTGCCAAAGCAATCTAGTTTCTCAGGCATGGGTCCACTTCTCCTTGCTATTTGACATGGATGTGCATGGTCTTCAATCAATAGCCCTAACGATTATGCATTGGACTAGCAAGGGCAATTCCTCCTCCACACTCAAAATGCAGAGGCGCTTGGCACCCATGCTTTATTGTGTGGAAATTATGGTTGGAACAAAATAGATGGAGATTCAGAGGGAAATGAGTGTCGGTAGGAGTCGTTATTGGGAGGAATAATAGATGGCTGAGAGAGATAGATTTTCGGTTAGCGGAGATAGGGAGGGTTTCTTGTTCTGAGAAGGTTACTCTTCATTCTCTAGGTCTTAACGGTGGCAACCCTTTCACTCCATGAAAAATAAAAATATAAAAAAATCCTCTCATTTCTGATCTAGATAAGAGTTGGCCTCATGAGGAAAATTAACAATATTGAAGTTTCATTTGTAGCGTGTTTAAGATAAAAATTTAGGGATCCTAATTTCCTATTGGTTGAATATGAATATTTTTTGTCTTTTGTTACTCTTATGCCTAAGATAGGAATAATGAATATGTTAAAAAGCTAATGCAGTATATAGATCGCATTATTGATATTGAAGAAGACAACAAACAAGAATAATAATAATAATAATAATAATAATAATAATAATAATAATAATAATAATAATAAGAAGAAGAAGAAGAAGAAGAAGAAGAAGAAGAAGAAGATGATGATGAAGAAGAAGATCCATAATGGTTCATGTTTCTTAGCAACAACGAGATAAGGATGGTGTTGTCATCATCATCATTTATGCTTACAAACTCACTATCATCCTTCCATAGTTTGGTAGATACGATCCTGTAACATCCCTGAATTTTGGCCCACATAAAATCCTGGATTAATTGAGTTAAAAAATTAATTTTTTGATTTATAACAAAACAATCACTTGGAACTTTGATAGAGGCACCCTTAGATGAACGAAAGGTTGGATGATTAACTCGTGCCACTGGTTGCAAGTGAGGTCAAAGGATTGATTCTTGTCATCATTGTAAATGACTTTTAACACAAATTGGTAAGATCTCCGTATAAGGAAAATGAGCTCATCCGAATAAGAATTTCACTAATCTGGGGGTCTCCTCTCTCTATAAGAAGGGAATGAAGAGAGTTCTCTTGTGAAAAACCAAAGGAAAGGAGAAGACCCGGGGGGGATCCTATGGAGGAAAGCTCTCATTGATAGGTTTCAAAAACCATTTTTCTTTTATTTTCTTGTGCTTTTAACGCAGAATTCCCACATCTCTACCATGAATGGGGCACATTAGCTTCACATTCGTCGCATTGATCCATGAAAATATTTAATAATAAGCTTTGGTTTTGGGCGAGATCTCTTGTTGTAGAGATCGGCATCGGACTGTCCAATGGGTTAAGCTCAAATTTATGTGGATCATGTGATCCTTAAAGCGAAAATAATTAAGGCCCCAAATTCCAGAATGATCTAACCACTGGGTGGGCCACACTGATTAGATTAAGTCTCGATCATTAATTTGTATATTGGATTATTCGATGAATTTTCTTATATATCATATCGATCTACACCATTCATATCAACTTTAGGTTAGATCTGGGATGTTATCCAAAATTTTAGATGGATCTGACCTTTAGATGGATCACAATGATCAAAGGATGATATTAATGATAAAACATGTCATATGATGATCGTGGATCTTGGATGCTCTAAATCTGAACAATCATTTGATTTTTTCTCCTAACTTGATGGTATGGGATTCATTGGATGGTTTGGATTTAACGTGCGTATGATAAATCCTTAAGAACTTAGAAACAATAAAAATCTCTAAACTTTGTTGAATTGGATCAACAGAGCATAATTGACCTCTATCGATTCAATGGAAGGATGCTTCGATTGATCGAAATAGGCCAAAATATGTCTAAAGACTTAAACTGTGAAATTATGAATTTTTTTATTCGATCAATCTATATTCGATTTAATCGATGGAGCATCAATCGGACTCGATCATTCAAAGGGTTTGATCAAAGAAGTTGGAAATGGTCTTTAACCAAACCTTTTTAATTCTTTTTTTTTTTTTTTCTCGACCAATCATAAATCAATTTAATCGAGGGCCTTAGATTTAACTCAATCAATCAACAGAATCCTGAATTGATTGGTGATATTCCGAATTGTGATAATTGGATTTAGATTAATAAGTTTATAATACACATAATTCACCTTTCAAATAGGAACAGGTTGGTGAAACAGGATGCGGTCTCAAGTAGGTCCACGGAAGAAGATTGGACTACTGTCCAGCAGCGGAAGGTAGCCACTCCATTTTCCATCTTCATTGCTAACATCCCCTTTCTCGCCTCTGTCCCAGATATTAGGGAGAGATTTGAGAGATTCGGTGAAATTGTGCATGTTTACATCTCGATGTTCCCCAATGGTTTGAGAAATAGAGGCTATGGATTCGTTAGATTCAAGAGCAAGCTCCACGCGGCCACTGCTATGTCCAGCTTACAAGGGAGAAATTTTGGGGGAAGGAAGCTCCTGCTTCAACTGGCCCGCAACAAGAAGTCAGGTCCAAATCAGCAGCGGGCGACCAACACAGAGGTCTATAGAGATCTGCCCCATCAGACTCGAGTTACAGATCTGGACACCCCTATAATCCATACCTCTAACTCGAGTTGGCGAAGCCTATTCCTTGCAGGATCCTTGGTAGAATCTCGAACGCCAGGAGGAGAGATCTGTCTAATGCCCTTGTTAGCATAGCTTCCTCCTCAAACTGCTCTGTTACCCGTCTGATCGATTCCTTCAGGTACTCCACATTTAGAGCATCAGATGTTGGTATCGCCATGATCTCAAACCGGTCATTCCACCTCTCTGTCTATTCCAGGGAAGAAGCTATCGCTTTTGAGAGGGACTGCATTCTACAACAGGCCATGAATATTCACTCCATTAAACCTGGGGGGCCTTCTTTAGTTTCCACCAATACAGGTGTCTGGATCCAAATCCAAGGCATTCCCCTCCACACCTGGTGCAGACAGATGATTGGGCAGATTGCCAGCTTCTTTGGTACTGTCGTAGAGATTGACAACAACTCCCTTAACAGTTCATTCCTAATGTTTGCAAGGGCAAAGATCATCCCTCACCCCACGGTGACTCTCTCCACAGTCATCGACTTGGAAGTAGAGGACTTTCATTTCCCATCATCACCTTTGCTGAGCATATTCAATTATACAACCCTCTTCTTCCTCAACCATCCACCAGTATATTAGAATTTATACCAGACGACCTTATATCTCCTTTTGGAGATTCGTCTCTGGCCGAGGCTAACCCGGAAGCTCCAGACAAGGAGATAGCCAAAAGCCTACCACATGTTCGACATAATGCCCAACTAGCCCTCCAACGCTTAATGTCCCCCTCCACAATCTTCCTATCAGTTTATCTGTGATGGTTAAGAGACCCCTATCGGTCAATGTCCGAGCTGAAACTAACCCAATCCACCTTCCTTTGCCCGACCCTCTCCTATCCATAGCTGAGACCCCCCACTTTCAGCAACCTATATAATCAAGCCTCCCAGAGACCCATTCCCCCGGTCTCCCCTCCACAATCTTCCTGGCCATCCCCCCCCATCCCCCCCCCCCCCCCCCCCCCCCCCCCTTTGCCCATTCACCTCTGCAGCATTGTCCATAAATCCCCAGGCGTCTATCAAACCATGCCAAACACCCAACCCATTGAGATGGAGATACTAGCTCGATCTGAAGAGATTTCTGCTCAAATCATCAAAACAAAGGAAAATATGATGGACAAAGTGGATTGTTGGGGTTGGTGCTATGGGAACTAGCCAACGCTGTCTCATCCTATGGATCGAAAGATGAAGAACTGGAGCCAACCCATACCCATCAGCCTACCTTATGCAATAACCCAGATTAACTGGATATTTGGGTCGACATTAGCGGCAATCATTTTCGAACTTTGCCAAACTCACTTCCCAACGCGCGCTGGTCTGCTTGCTCATTATTGGTCTTCTTCATGATTACAATATGCATCAAAATAAAGGCACCTTCACTACACTAGTTATGGATTGAACTCGGGCCAGATGGCGGAATGACACCTTTTAGAACCATTCATTGCTACAGCTGGATTGAAAAGCAGCCTTGGCCTCGAGGGAGTGAACAAGAGGACGAGAAAGAACAGAAGCAACAGCACCGCCACTGCCATAACAACAACAGACGCCACAGATTCAAGGGCCCAAGATTATATGTTGCTGCAGAAGCGGAATCAAAGGGGTTGGTTGGAAGGTAAGTACTACATGATTGGTTGGTTGGTTAGGGGTCTTTCCCGAGGTGTCAACGCTTCCCACAACCCTTTTGCTTACATGCCCACCTGCTTAGCAGCGCAAAGTTGGGAAAGCCCCAGCTAATCAGAGAAGGAAACTCTCACTCAGGAGGAGCTACAAGCTAGCTACAATCTCCAATAGAGACAGCCTTGCTGATTGGGGATCTGATGACTAGCATTCTCTCCTATAACGTGCAAGGAGTTGGAAATTGTCCAACTCTCAGACACCTGAAGTGACTGATTAGATTTAAGAGGATATGCATCTTACTCCTCCAAGAGCCGATGATCAGGCCCTCCAGGAGAAGGGCCATTGCTGCCAAATTAGGATTCTAGCACTTGATTGCAAAAGATGTAGTGGAGGGGAAGATTTGGGTCCTGTTCGACCATCCATTCCAATTTTCTATGATAGTGGCATCTAGACAATGCATCTCACTACATGTTTCTATGGAAGATAATCTACAGATGTGCACTATCTCTGTTGTGTATGCTTCTTGTAGCAGGGCCATCAGATCAGATCTCTGGGCTGACCTTTCGGCTGTTTCCAATCACACCAGCGGTCCATGGCTTGTCTATGGGGACTTAACTACACTACCACACAGGAAGAAATGATTGGGGGTAACGCTACTAGTCGCAGAAGTATGGCGGAATTCTGACAAGCCATAAATCATTGCGGTCTGATTGACGTGGGTTTCATAGGCTCGAAATTCACCTGGTGGAACAACAGATCTGGCCAAAGTCGATGTTGGGTCTTTATCCTAAATGTAAGGTCCAACACCTCACCTGTCTTCTTTGACCACTCCACAATGTTGCTCCAGCTTCTAGACGACTCCTTCACCAGCCCTAGACCTTTTAGGTTTTAACACATGTGAACTGCTCACAAGAAGTTCAACAAAGTTGTTAACGATATTTGGGAAGAGTAGATCGAGGCATCTCCTTTGGTGAAGTTGTGCCTAAAGATAACGAAAGTTAAGTCCACTCTCAAGTGCTGGAATGCAGAGATCTTTGGGAATGTTTTCCAAAAGATTAAGGATGTAGAAGACAGGATCGTCAGGGCTGAATTCCATCTCTCCTCCTTTGGTTCTGAGAGAGACAAGGCAAACCTAAATGAAGCTATTGTTGATCTTAAGAAGGCTCTAATCTAGGAGGAGATATTCTGAAAACAAAAATATAGAATCGCATGACTTAAGGAGGGAGATCGCAACACTAGATTCTTCCACGACTCAGTGTTGGAGAAAATGAGGAAATCTATTATCTCTGCCATCAAGCTTCCATCGGCAGACACAATCTTCTCAATTTCTAATATTGGTGCAGCAGCTGTTGACTTCTTCAAGCAACAATTCCAGTCAAAGGCCCACCAAACTCAAGATGACAACACCTTTATTGACTGCATTCCTACTATCATTATCAATCATATGAACTCTTTCCTCTCTCATCCCCCATCTTTGGAAGAGGTTAGAGAAGCGATTCTAGTTATCCCTCAAGACATTGCCCTGGGGCCAGATGGCTTTTCAGGTGCCTTCTTCTCTTCATGCTGGGATATCATCAAGTATGATCTTCTCGACGCGGCTCGTGACTTCTTCATGGGAGACACCATCCCTAGGGCCTTCAGATGCACATCTATATTTCTTATCCCCAAGAAGAAGTACGCGGTGTCATTTTCTGACTGCAGGCCTATCAACTTATGTAACTATATCCATAAGATTCTTTCTAAGCTCGTCGCCAGCAGGTTGTCTACCATCCCACCCAGCATTATCTCAACAGAACAAAGCGCGTTCGTCAAAGGCAGATCTATTGTGGAGAACATTTCATTGGCCTCTGATATGGCTTATGAGATTGATCGCAAGGCCCATGGGGGCAACATGATTATCAAGCTTAATATGGAGAAGGCATATGATCGATTGGAATGGGGCTTCATCCACAAGGTTCTTATGAAATTTGGCTTTAGTCCTTCATGGGTCCACCTGGCGCAATAGTATTGGGAAGACTATTGGTTCTCCTTTTCCATCAATGGTAGCAGTTATGGTTTCTTCCAATCTCCCAGAGGCCTCCGTCAGGGAGACCCCCTATCCGCTGCTATTTTCATCATAGCAGCTGAAGTTCTAAGTAGAGGGTTGCGTTGACTATTCCTCTCAGGAGCTTGTCATCTCTTTAGCCTTCCCAGAGGCTGCCCTTTGATTTCCCATTTACTGTTTGCTGATGACACGGTAATTTTTCTTAATGGCAGGATCAGATTAGTTCGTTCCCTACTTGCCTTTATCTGTTTTTATGAAGACGTGTCAGGCCTGAGAGTCAACAAAACCAAGAGCCTGTTCATCCTTCCAAAATGTTCTCCCTTGGGTAAGGCCAGGCAGATCTCCCAGCTCTTTGGTTATCATCAGTGTAAGGCCCACCCCCACAGCACATGATATTGTCCGCTTGCCGAAGCTCACGGCTTTAAAACGCGCCATATGGGGGAAGGGTAGCTCGCAAACAGACCCGGTGCTCCCATGGTCCCGACCACACCTATCCCACAAGATATTGTCCAACCTAACTGACACCAGATACGCAGCGGTGGTTTTATTTGTCACTGAACACAGGCTCACCTGTTCCAGGCACAACGCGTCATTTGGGGTAAGGATACTAGTAGCTCGTCCAAATCCGGTGCTCCCGTGGTCCCGCCCACACAGCACCTACCCGTCCATGATATTGTCCAACCCAACTGCCATCAGAGTGCACAGCGGAGGTTTTGCTTGGCGCACAAGGCCAACGCGTCATGTCTGTTAAGGGAGGAACCCAACATATAACCACCACAACTCTAGACAACTCTTCCGATGTGGGACAAGTTACGCTACAGCCAACTGCAACAGTAGCTTGCCCAGCACAGTAGCCTGCCAACCACACAGTAGCCTGCCAGCCACACTTGGGAGCCCGCTCACATGTGTGCCCGCCCACATGAAGCAGTGACCAGGGCATCACATTATCCCCCACCGAGGGCAGAGCCGTCCTCGGCTCTGATACCATTTGTAAGGCCCACCCCCACAGCACATGATATTGTCCGCTTTGCCGAAGCTCACGACTTTAAAACGCGTCATATGGGGGAAGGGTAGCTCGCAAACAGACCCGGTGCTCCCGTGGTCCCGCCCACACTTATCCCACAAGATATTGTCCAACCTAACTGACACCCATCAGATACGCAGCGGTGGTTTTATTTGTCACTGAACACAGGCTCACCTGTTCCAGGCACAACGCGTCATTTGGGGTAAGGATACTAGTAGCTCGCCCAAACCCGGTGCTCCCGTGGTCCCGCCCACACAGCACCTACCCGTCCATGATATTGTCCAACCCAACTGCCATCAGCGTTCACAGCGGAGGTTTTGCTTGGCGCACAAGGCCAACGCGTCATGTCTGTTAAGGGAGGAACCCAACATATAACCACCACAACTCTAGACAACTCTTCCGATGTGGGACAAGTTACCCTACAGCCAACTGCAACAGTAGCTCGCCCAACACAGCAGTCTGCCAGCCACACAGTAGCCTGCCAGCCACACTTGGGGGCCCGCCCACATGTGTGCCCGCCCACATGAAGCAGTGACCAGGGCGTCACAATCAGGCAGTCTTTCCTATGTCATATTTGGGTGCCCCTCTCTGTAAAGGAAGAATCAGATATGCAGATATTCTCCCTCTCATCCAAAAGATTGAGTCAAGGGTTGTAGGATAGAAAGCAAACCTCCTCAACCAAGCTGCAAAACTTGTGCTGATTAGACACGGTTTGGCTAGCTTCCCAATCCATCTCCTATCGGCCATCAATATCCCTAAGAAGGCTTGTGTCCATATTGAAAGAGCGCTGGCCTGTTTCTATTGGGGAAGTTCGGGGTTGGACAACAAGAAGCACTAGGTCTGCTGGGAGAGGCTTTGCTACCCCATGTCAAAAGGAGGTCTTGACATCAGGAGGATTCTAGATGTAATGAACAGTTTCAGATGTAAAATGGCCTGGAACCTATTAGTAGGCAAGTCACTTTGGGCCTCCTTCTTCTATTCAAAATACATGAGCAAATTCCTTTACTCGGTTAACAATCACAAGATCATCGGCTCTTTTATTTAGAAGGATGTCAGAGCGCAACTACTTTTTGTTATTCACAACTCTAGATGGATAATAGGGAAAGGCGAGGTCAAGTTTTGGTCACAAAATTGGACTGGTTGTGGTCTTTTGATTAGCGATGCTACCTCCAATCTATGCCAATGACAGGGAGGCTAAGGTTAAGGAGTTTTACAACCAATCCGGCTCATGAGATCTTACCTCTATCAGTGACAAGCTCCCTCCTGAAACCATCAATCTGATTATGACCAGTGAGTTTACTCCTTCTAGCAAGTAAGATATGCTGGTTTGGAAGCTCTCTTCTTCAGGTAAATTCTCCCTGAAATCTACTTGGAACTCCCTTCACAAGCGGCGTCCCTCTCAGTGCTAGACTTTATAGACCTGAAACAAATTCATCCCCTGGAAGATAGCCGTGAGGCCTGTATCCTAGACCGTACCATTCTATAGGCTTCCGCGGTCCTCCTGGTCGAATTTCGGTGACTTGCGACGCGTTGATAGCGGTTGCGTACGACCCTGAGTCGTATCCCATATTTTAGAGTTAGCTCGACCCGATACTTGTACCTTAGTGACCGCGCCGTCGCCGCGGTTTCGACGCCATGTCCCTCGCGCCAAAGCAATACCCAGTCCAAGAGATGTGGGCCTGCGTTCAGTTCGAGAAAAATGCCGCGCTTTGCAAAACCTAAGAGAATATGTTAAATCAATCAATCAAGTACACATCACTAGTCAAGTACATATCCCATCACTCCCTTACCAAAGCAACTCTAAAGTTCAAGCAACCCATCCTTTACATGTCAAGTACACATCACTCACTCATCCGTTACTCCATCACCCATCCCTCTCTCTCCTTACAACCCTCTCTCTCTCTCTCTCTCATTTCTCTACCCATCTTCCAAGCCACCATGAGAGCAATAGTCCAAGCTCCCCAAAGAAGTTAGTGTGGTCCACCTTCCTACCACCCAATCCCACCCTCCATGATCAATTTCAACCATTGAATCATATTCCATTGAAGCTCTAGGATGCATTAGCGGAAGAAGGAAGAGGAGATCCAATGGTAGGTGTTCATAAGTAATTAGTTTTGATGATTTGAGGGCCCACTTACGGTGGGACCCATCTTGATGTATGCATTAGATAGAGAGGGGCCCATAGTGGCGGGGTCCCTCCTCTTCTCACGTTTATCTCTCTTTCTCTCTTGATGTGTGCCCCACCAATGATGCATGAGTTTCATCCATGTTGTGGGGCCAACCGTGATGTTTATGCCTTACATCCACAACGTCTAGATATGCTGGACATGGGAGCCCACCATGATACATGCATTTCATCCATGCTGCCCACCATCCAGACCTTGGATGGTGGGGTCAGCTACAATGTACGTGTTTTATCCACCGTCCACGTGGATGTGTGGACTCCACTGTGATGAACGAGATGTGGGACCCACCTATGATGAAAATCCAGATTGTCCAGGGGGCGGTGGGTCGCAACAGCCATACCTACATTGATGTCAACAAGTTCTGCAACCCCACCATGAGGTATGGTATATCCCAACCGTCCGTCCCATTTTTTGGGCGCGTGGGACCACCCCACACATGTGGCACATGTGGGGGTCGGACTCACCTTGATGTATGGATTTTATCTTTGCACCGTCCATCTGGACGGTACATGTGAACCTCACCTTGATGTATGAATTTCATACCCACCATCCATTGGGCAAGACGATGAGGCCCCTCTATGATATATGTGTCTTATCTCCACCATCCAGTGATCTGGACGATGGACACCACCATGATGTATTTATTTCATCCACACCATCTAGATTGTGCTGGACGGTGTTGGACAATGATTGGACAGTGCTGATTTACATAGACAATATTTGGATAGTGTTGATTTACATAAACAATGTTTGGATAGTGCTGATTTACATAGACAATGTTTGGACAGTGTTGATTTACATGGACAATGTTTGGACAGTGCTGTGGGCTCCACCACGATGTATGTTCTACCCACGTTGCCCATCTGGTGGGGCCCATTTGTTGTGTATGCGGGGCCTAGATGTTATTTATATTAAGCCCATGTGATGGGGCCCACCTTTGTGTCCGTATTCTATATTCACACCTTCCACCTTTTGACGATGCCATGTGGGGCGTACCATTGATGCATGTATTGTATATCTATGCTGTTCATTTGTGCGGCTTACCATGATGTGTGTCTTGCATGCACACGGTTCATTCACTTTTCTAGGCCCATTGGTGCAACCCACTTAATATATGAGGCCCATTGATGTGGTCCATTGATGCGGCCCATTTGATGTATATGAGGCCCATTGGTGCGGCCCACTTGATGTATATGAGGCCCATTGGTGTGTCCCATTGATGTGGCCCACTTGATGTATATGAGGCTCATTAGTGTGGCCCATTGAGCAGCCTATTGTGATATATGTTAGGCCCATGTAATATAGCCCATTGTGATGTGTATTAGGCCTAGGTATATGGCCCGTTGTGATGTATTGGTGGCCCATTTGATAAGGCCCATTGTGATGTATTTGTGGCTTGTATGGCGAGGCTCGATATGGTGTATATGTGGCCCTTGAGTGAGGCCCAATGCGATGAATGTGCAGACCGATATAATGTGTGATTTCACTATAATGTATGTAATGATGTTTATGTGGGCCACTGTTGAGCGATGTTAGTTAAATGTCCACATTTTTGGGCAATGATGGTTGAATGTCCACATTGTGACCTTTCCTTAGGCCTCGTTAAGCCCATTCTCACCGATTCCGATTATCGAGGCCAATTATCGAGACCAAATCTAATTATCGAGACCGATTATCAAGGCTGATTTCGATTGTCGAGGCCGATTGTATAGGCCGATTATCGATGCCAATCATCGGTGCCGGTTGTCGATACCGATTATGAGTATGTGACAGCATAGCATCATGATACATGCCCATACGCATCATCTGCATGTTTGTTATGAGATATGGTTGACCATTGCATATGTCATTGGGCAAGTTGTTATGAGACTCCCTGATAGGTGGAGATTGTCTCACATGAGCATACGGTATACGAAGGATTGATGCATGACGAAATTGTATGACTCGTGCATCTTGTATTGTGTATTGCGATTACTATTCTCCCTAGTGACATCAGGGCCGTAGCCTCCACATGTATGTTATGGATGGCCAGATGGGACACTGAAAATCTGTTACTAGTATCGGGGCGCCATAGATGTCCCTGGTTGAAAATTCATAAACCTCCGTAACCAGGAGACGCCCCAATGTCCAAACTGAGTGGATACATAAGCACCTGAGTGCCGAATATCAGTAGGTTGTGTCTCCTATTATGTCGTGGTCAGTTGAGAAGGGGTTGTGGCCTTACCTGCCAGAGGGTAGTGGGCATGGCTAGGCTGAGTTTGACCAGCTCGTAAATGGGTCCGCTATAGACATGTCGGGTAGATGATGGCTGGCTATTAGTCAGGCGGATAGTGAGGTCTCTTCCACTTACATGGTTGCACGTCCAGTGGGCAGCGATTATATATAGAGTGTACTAGACCCCAGTGATGATCCCAGAGATGTACGGTGTTAATATGTGGACTTATTGAGTAGGAGTTGTATACTCAGCATCTTACCCATTCATTAATTCATTCACTATCCACTCGGGCTGGTGGTTGCAACTAATTTGATATGTATACCTTCACAATGGCCAGGATTTCGATTAAGCGCCACACTAACCTGAGATCAGGAGTCTACCACATTGAGTCTGACTATCCAAATTTAGGTATGAGACTGGTTTGGATAGAAGTCCCTTATGATGGGCCCCATAGCCTGCGATACTACGTACTATCATCCGGACTTAACACTCTAGCTTGGTCATTACATTCGCACCGCATATTGCATTACATCTATGGCATATGGAATTTTGGGTTACTATGTTTCTGCATTTATATGGCCTAGATGCAGCTGACGGTATTTGTGAACTCATTAGGAATTGTATATTGCATTGCATCCTTAGCATCTGATATTTGGCTCTTTATGTTTCCGCATTGCATAATTGATCTACATTGCATACTCTGATATTGTATGATTTATAGACTTGCCAGTATTTTCGACATTGTATGATTTATGGACCTGTATTATATACTTAGCACTTACCTTGTGCATACACTTACACCACCCTCTAAGCTTTCTATAAGCTTATGCAAGGTAGATGCATGCAGGTGGCGTTATGTCGCAGCAGCGTTGAGCTTGGAGCGTGCAACTGTCTTCTGGAGCTTTGATATTTATATATACGTATTTTCCTTTCAGTATTGTATTCAAATGTTTATATTAGTAGATATGTGATGATGATGTTACCTTTGTGATTTGGGTAAACTTATGGTTATGCTTTTTATAAGATAAATGTACGTTGAAAAATCCTCCTTGTACGATCCCATGATCGGAATCTAGTGTATGGGCACTAGAAGCCGAGAATGGGGTACTACAGAGGTTGTCAGCATTGGATTCGGCAATCGAGAATTTTGTGAGCTCGATTTCGGGGTTTGGGGCGTGACAATAACAGTTTTTCTTTGGAAGGTGATGCACAGGGCCGTCTCAGTGGATGCAGCGGTTCAAAAATGCGGGATCTCCCTAGCCTCCAAATGCTCTTGTTGCAGCGTTGGTCCCCCCAATGTCCCAAATGGCCCTCAAATCTTCCTTTCAGGCTAGCGCCTCCCCTCCCCTGCTTCATCGTCTTCTTCTGACAACTCCTCCAATCTCGGCCTATCTCAGCAGTGCTATAACCAGCCTCAACATCCCTCTTCCTTGCCCCCTTATACAATCCAATCCTGTGCCAGGCTCACAGTCATTGACCTCCCTTCACCACTCAACCTCTCCTTATTCTTCCCATGTCGAAAGCCTCGATCATCTTCTCTACCAAGGGATTGTTGCCTCTAAGGTCTGGGCCCACTTTAACAACCTTCTCCACGTCCCTCTCATCGACAACTAATCCATTGAACACCGGATCCTTTAATGGAGTACGCTTGCTAGGAAATCCTCTAGATGGAAGCTTCTTCGAGGTTGGATCCCGCCTCTCATTCTATGGAAAATCTGGCTTGGGAGAAATGCAGCAAGATTCGAGAACTCCGGTTTTTCACCACCGCAGACGATCTATAGAGTTTCCAGTGGACCGAACAAGTTTGGGATGCTCCTCCTGGGTCTTATTAACATCTCCTTAAGGGAGCTTGGTATTTTAAGGGCTCTGCGAATTAGCTGCCGCTCTCCTCCTTCTAGCTCCCTGACTCGCGTCATCAAATAGGTAAAACCTAGCAAGGGTTCGCTAAAGCTCAACGTGGACAGGACGTTTGTAAGGACCACCTTGGGAATCTAATTTTTTCTTTCCACAACAAATATGGCATAGTCTCTAACAACTCTGTCAATGCCCAAGCAATGGTTGACAGGCTAGGCATCTACACTGACATGAGCCTTTCGAACATTATAGTTGAAATGGACACTCGCCTCATTTTTCAAGCTGTCTCTACTCCTCACTCACGCGGCTGGAACCTATGGTACCGTATTGCCATCATTCATTGGCTTGCCCAGTCCATTAATATCCGGCTTGCTCACACCTTTCATAAAGGGAATTCGGTCGTGGATGGTCTAGCCAAGATTGCCAGTGGTGGTGCCCCAAATTCGACCTTCCACTCTTATTCTTCTCTTCCTCCCGTGATCAGGGGTTCCCTTCTTCTAGACAAGGTGAATGTAGGGGTGTTGAGACCGGGTAAAACGAGGATGGGGGTGGGTTGATCCTGCTGTCTTGGGCTGTCTAAAAGGGGGGGGGGGGGGGGGGGTTCTCCATGTTAGCGCCCCTGCATTACCCTCGCTCCCGCTCCTCTGCTTCTGATGGGCTAGTTCCCAGCTGTTTTGGCTTCCATCCCGATGCTTCGCTCACTCCTTCAGTCACACCTCCCTTGGTTCCAGCGAGTGTCGATGGCCCCAGCCGGTGCTTCTCGTCTCAAAATCGAGCGCCCGATTGCTGGCTGGAAGGGAGATGTACCCTAGTGAGTGCCAATATTGGCTGATTGATTCTCCCAATGCTGGGGTACATCTCCCTTCCAGCCAGCAATCGGGCGCTTCTACATATTCATCTATATTGTTCAGCTTTTAGTTTCCCTTTGCATATGATAGGTGTGGTCCAATCCTTTTTGTTCGAACCTTCCCAAATGGCTGTATATTTTGCCAATTCAATGAAATCTTGGTTGAGTTATTTTTTTTAATTTTTTTTTTTTTTTTTTTTTTTTTTAAATCACCTCACTAATTATCAAATTGATGAATGAAGGTAGGTCACCCTAATTTCATCAAAGGTGGGTACCATCGTATGGAATAATTACATCAATTTATGATTTTTTAATTATTTATTAAAGTTCTTAGATTCAAACATGTTCAACTATCCCACGGATTTATTTCTACCAAGTACAGGTGAGTAAATCAAGTTAGTTTATTGAATTTGAATGATTGTATTAAACGATTGTTACTGTGAATTGTATATATGGGGATGTATATCATTACATTCATGAAATCAAATTTTCCTCTCATGTGAAGAGATCATGTATATGAAAATATGTGTATGTCAATGCATTGGGCATTGAGCATACACACATGCATTGCATAATGCTCTTATGCTGATTCCAAAAGGCATGCTCTAAATGATTTGCATGCACACCTCGTGCTTGGTTCCTAGAGGATCTCTCTATATGATTTTCAATATAAAATTATTACCAGATGCCCACCATACTAGTGGAAGCCTACTCAAGGAGTAGATACAGACCTTGCCTATTTCTACCAAATATGGTAGAAGTTTGCCAAGTGCAGATGCAGGTTCAAGTGGACAACCTTCGATGCATGCATTTCATGTCATTTTTGTATTCATACACATACATGCAATCTTGTACTTAATTGTTATTCATTGTTATCTTAATTGTGCCATGCATGAACCATGATGGGTTCATTCACTTGGCCTGGCTAACTGACGTTTGTTGAATGACAACCATACAGAGATGATTGAGAGTGGAAATGTAAATTAGGTACCAAAGAATGAAGCCAACATGGCGGACGACCCACAGGATCAGTGGCCATATTTATCTGAAGATGAATTTGTTGCAATGAATTAATTGAATGAATCGTTGACATGAACTGCTGATTATGAACTTCAAATTTTCTTTATATTATTCATTTATGATTAGATATTGTTAGGTTACTTGTTACTAGACATTTTGTGTTGGATGGTTATTGATATTTATGATTAAGTAGAGTCCCAAATGAGTGAACTTAGTTAAGTTATCAATTAGATGATATGATTGGAGAATGTAATAGTGGTTAATGGAAATGTGTGAAATTATATGACACGTGTGGATGTGTGAATATTAGAATATAGAATGAACTTAGAATGCATTTAAATTATGCCTTCAAGAAATTGTATGATTATATAGGTTTAAGTACACTTGGTGTACGAGTCATGGACCATATCTCAAGTCTGAAAGTGCATAATTTGTATTCAAATTGTAGGCATGACAGATAAGGGTGTACACGAATCGAGCTAGCTTGGTTAGCTCGTTCGGCTTGACTCGAAAAAGCTCGATTCGACTCAGTTCAAAGCTGAGTTCGAGTCGAGTCGAGCTGATTTTTTGAGCTCGAAAATGAGTTCAAGCCGAGTTCGAGCAGGCCCTAGCTCGACTCAACTCAGATCGAATCCAGCTCGAATCCAGCTCGGATCGAACCAGTTTGGTGACTCGGTTACTTTGCCATTGATGTTGCTTACCAACTGTTTGATGAAATGACTCAACAAAATGTTGCTGGTGGTAAGGAAGGTATGTACATGAAACAAATACCCTTTTTCTCTTTATTTTTCTTGGTTTTCTATGTTGCTTAGAAGGTGTTTGATAAAATACCCGTAAAACCATTGCCTCTGTTTGTAAAACAGTGGGATTTTGAAGTTGCAGTTCAGGTATTTGTGAAATGCCTCAATGGCGAACTCGGCTCTATCTTGGCTCGAACTCGGCCCGAGCTGGCTCAAGCTGTTGACCGAATCGAGCTGAGCTAGCCAATCAGGCTCGAGGACCGAGCCGAGCTGAGTTTGAGCTGAGGTCAGCTAGTGGCCGAGCCGAGTCGAGTTGAAACTAGCTCAACTCAGTTCAACTCGATGTACACTCCTAATGACAGATCCTATGAAGTTATAAAATGTACCCTTGGGTGAAACGCACAATGTTTTGGCCTTTGAATCAATCTAAACGGTTTAAAAATGATCTTCCTAAGTCAATGATGATATTTCGTTTTAAAATAGGGGCCCTTCAACTCTTGGATCAGGGACCATGCAAAAATCAATGATCGGGAATAATCTGACCTAGATGCTGCCTACATCACCTTACTTGATTCAAATAAGATCCAGATTCATGAAGAGAACTACATTTATCAATGTTTCGTTTGGGGCATAGTTAAGAAAATAGGAGCCCTTCGACCATTAAATCACGGGCCATGCAAAAATCAACGATTGCAAAGAACTTGACCCAGATGCTTCCTGCATCACCTTACTGATTCAAATAAGAGCGAAGTTCATGAAGAGAACTACGTTTATTAAGGTTTCATTTGGGGGCATGGCTAAGATAAATATGTGGTGAATTTTGCTTTCATAAATTGGTTTAAGAAGGATAACTTAAAAGTGAGCTCAATTCATTTTAGTTAATATAATCCCTAATAGATAATTAATATTAACTAAAATAAAATGAACTCATGGGCCTTGGTTTCCTGTTACCTCTATAACAAACATATAGCTTAAATAAGTAAATATATGGAAACTAAATGAAATATGGATGTTATTGTGGAGATTGAAGAAGATGAAGAAGAAGAAGAAGAAGAAGAGAAGAAGATCCATACCCTGATATGCTTCTTAGCTATACAAAGATGGAGGATTGTGTTGTCATCATCATCCTTCATTTTCACGAAGTCAGCATCAGGAACATTATTTGCAAGCTCTAACAACAACTCTGCGGCCTTGAAGCGGTTATGATTCACACAGAGGTGCAAAATCGGCTCCCTTTGAACCGTCAAGACCCGAATGGAACTACTGTTTTTATCAACTAGCTCCCTCACGACCTCCACACGATCTTTGAGTGCTGCTGCATGAAGAGGAATCCTTCCGTCTTGGTCACGAGCAAAGCACATATTAGCGTTGCTCTCTAATAGTACTCTTACCATTTCTACATGCCCTTTGGCTGATGCCAAATGCAAAGGCGAGGATTTTTCAGAGTTTAATGCTCGGGCAAGATCTGGCTTTCTGTTTAAAATTCTCTCCGCAAACTCCACATGCCCAAATAAAGCTGCTATGTGCAAAGAGGTCTCGTCAAAATCAGCTGTTGTATCGAGAATATTAGGATTTCCTTCAAGCAATGTAGTTAGGGAACCAACATTCCCCAAAAGAGCTGCTTCGTGAAGCTCAGCATCCATTCTCTCTCTCTCTCTCTCTCTCTCTCTCTCTCTCTCTCTCTCTCTCTCTCTCTCTCTCTCTCTCTCTCTCTCTCTCTCTCTCTCTCTCTCTCTCTCTCTCTCTAAACAAAGAAGTCCAAAATTCTTCTCCCGAAGTAAAGTTTCAACGTGCCGTCCGGCCGGCTAGCCTAGCATGGTTTCGGACTGGTGTTTGGCCTATTAGCTCGGCCGGTCGGACTGGCATGTATGGTCATGTTCTATCTTATAACTCACGAGTTCTAAAACTTGCTTCCTCAACTCAGAAAGTCTGCTTTGAAAGTGCAGCCCTGGTACTAGCCATGCTTCTTTTTGGAATTTTTTGTAATTATAATTCCAGGGATTTCAAATTTTTACTAACACTTGTATATTCCTTATTTTGTATGATATAACATTGAGTTGAGTAGATTAAAGACTCGTTTGAGTCGAACCAACCCGACTTGACATCCAGTTCAGTTTTTGGGTTTTCGAACCATGCTACAAATTATAGGCTATTCTAACGATTGGTTTGGCAACACATGCATCTTGCATGTATATGGCTGGTTTTACTACTTTCTTGTGCACATGTGGGCCACTTAATCAAGATATGGATCAGGAAAATTCACATAGAAAATAATGATTTCATCAATATGTGTCAAGCAGGGTCCTGCCCGGGCTAACCTTTTTTTTTTTTTGGGCTCGGACTAGGCCTTCTGTGCTAGGCCCATGTTGGGCTAAGGGCTTGGCCCTTGTAGTGCAGTGTTGTGTGCTGGGTCCATCTGGGGAATTTAACTTAGCTGCTCCTTACTGGGTAAACGAAGTAACAAACATGAGCACGTGTGAGAGAATCGTGCCATCAGGTTACCCTTATGTTGACTTGTACAGATTCCATGTCCCAGATATCATTTTGATATGATCAGAAAAATTAGTCATTTATGATTTTAAATTTCACATGAAACCGTTCGTATTGCTTCTGATTGTGCAATTGTATAGCTCATTGACAGGTTCATTTATAGGTATGGGGCTAGGGCTGAAAGTCCGGCCAGTTGGATCAGGTTGGTGCTCAACCCTAGCCCATCCCAAGGTTCCTATACCTCAACCCTAACCAAATCCAACCTTTGGGTTAGGAATTCTCAACCCAAGCCAAACCCAAACGCAATCAATTTGGTTTGGTGGATATATGCTAATATTTTCATTATGACATTAATATATTATACTTCAAGTACACATCTTATTTTTTGTACATATGCTTCTATTAATTATATATGTAGTTATTTATCATAATGAATTTTATTTTTTTTTCTAAAAAAACAATCTAAAATATAGGACTACTCCTTTAAAAGTCGTGTTGCGTAGCACGCAATCTATTTAAGAGAGAGAAGTCTAGCGTATTTTGTTAGCTTGAGTCATGAAAATGACGTGGGCCAATGAAACCAGACAACAATGAAATTTTATGTGCCTTCAACACAGATCATCCACACTCAATTATAATTTACAACTAACTTATATATATCGATCAGTTCGGGTTGGGTCGGGCAACTTGAGACCTCAACCCAAGCCTAATCCAAGTTTTATCCAATTAGTGTTTGTATAGCCCAAGCCCTAGAGCGAACCTGATACATCCTGCCCCAGCCCAACCCAATGTCGGGTCAGTCACGGGTCGGTTGGGTTGAACCCACCTGACTTTCAGCCCTAATATGGGACAAATGAGTGCTATGGACTCTACCGGAATATTCATTCATATGAAACATCTGCTCCAGATGTTGCGTGGTCATAAGCAAAAAAACAGGCCATTTTGAAACTTTGGTGACGCTCGGCAGAAATCAGTTCTCGGCATCTCTCCCAGCTGTTCCAGCTTGTGTGACCCGCCTGAGTCTTGGATCTGCTTGATTTTCGAGCCCATGTCTAAGCGAGAGTGGATGTACATGATGGTTGGAGTGGATGTGTATGATGGTTGGAGTGGATGTAATAAACGTATCACAACTAGCCCAAATCAACCATTTACACTACAAATGTGGTGGAAACATTTTGCACTAGATAATATCCCCTGTATGGGTCTCTCTCTCTCTCTCTTCTCTCTCTCTCTCTCTCTCTCTCTCTATATATATATATATATATATATATATATATATATACACACACATATGATCAGAGAAAAGACACTTTCGCCTAAATTCCTTACTCTTGCTCCAGTGGTGGACTCTCAAGAGTTTCAACACCTGGTCAAGGGTTTGAGCATCCATAGGTGGTGAAATCCCACTACGGCGTGAGTGTGTTGAAGTGTGTGTAAAAATAAATAAATAAATTTAAAATTTAAAAAAAAAAAAAAAAAAAAAAAAAAAAAAACAAACAAACAAACTAGTTGGATGGCTATGGAGCCAATCGTGGTGTTTGTATAACATCTAATCCATCTATCATGGTCTTAATTTTCACTGTGAAAATGAGAGATCCCAAAACATCTAATTATTAGGTGGGTCCACCTTAGAAAATTCTCTCTGTCATGCTATACATTTTAATGGTTGGATCAACGTAATTTTTGGGTCATCCCATTTTCATAGATGGATGGTTGGTAGTCGGCCCCACACAAAAATTAATTTTTTTTAAAGAAAAAAAAAACCTAGACTTCCATATATGGGGATCTCGAAGATCACAACACTTTACAGGGAATTCGGGTTCCGCCTCACAAAAAACAAGAGGGACAACCTATCATGAGAAAGTAAAACTGCACACAAAAATTAATTGGACATATATATATATATATATATATATATATATATATATATATATATATATTGGTGTGTGTGTGTGTGTGTGTGTGTGTGTGGTGGTGTGTGTGTGTGTGTGTGTGTGTGTGAATCAATCAGATGAAACCAAACCTACTCATTTCGAGCTAATCAAATTGGTTTCGTCCTGAGTTGGCATATTCCATTTATTTATTTATAAAGATATACCAGAATGTTTCAATCAGATGAGACTGACACATTCATTTCGAACTAATCGAAATGTTTTGTCTCGACATGGCATGTTTTCATTCATTTATCTACGAGAAATGATCCAGTAATCACGGAGCAAAATAAGTTGCAGTGCTCTTAGCTCACTACAACAAAAATATGTAAAACCGGCACTTTGGTGCATGATGCAGCGGCGCTATTTAAAAGCCGGCCACGAATGTTTCTGGATAAAAATAAAAACAGGATGCGATTTTCATTTCGCTCCCAACTCTCTCTCGCGACGACTCTCTCTCTCCCCCCCGACTCTCAGCTTCTTCCTATCCCCGACTCTCTCTCTGCGCGAGCTACCATTAATTTCAGGGCTTAGATGAAGATCTGAAACAGGTAAGAGTCTAGATTTTATCAATTTCAACCTTAGTGATTTCCTAATTAGGGATTTACAATTTTGAAACCCTAATTAGGGATTTTTCTGGTTTTTGGAGTCAAGGAATGGTCGAATTAGGGTTTCGAAGAGCTACATTCCTGTGGTAAGCTTCAAATCTCCGAGGATCTCTCTCTCTCTCTCTCTCTCTCTCTCTCTCTCTCTCTCTCTCTCTCTCTCTCTCTCTCTCTCTCTCTCTCTCTCTCTCTCTCCCCTCTCTCTCTCTTATTTTCAGAAGATCGTGGCAGGGTTTTCGGTTTTGTTCGCTGGCTTTCTTTCTAGTGTTTATGGTTTGATTACGGCGTTCATCACTCTCTCTCTCTCTGTTCCATGATTCTCTGATACTGCATTGAAGAGGTGAATTTTGGTGGTTTTTTTTTTTTTTTTTTCTCTCTGATTAGGGGATTTTAGCGAGATCTGGTGGATCGAAATTGTTCTGAACAAAATGCAACTAATTAGGATGAATGCACAAATCGATTGCAGATTAGCCATTTAACAGAAAGACACGGGCATTGATGTCAGAAATCTGATGCAGATTAGCCATTTAAAGGATGAATGCACAGATATGATGCTGAAAAAATTAGCTAAGTTTTCCATGAGAAGAAAACAGAATAACCACGAGATGCATCTATCAAGTATATTAGAAAAAAAAAATAATACCATAATTCACAACAAAGCATGAATCAAACAAAATAAACTTGAGAATACATAAATAAACAGAACGGCACAAGGATTGATGTCCTCAGAAATCTAATAGCAGTGAAAGAACAAATTACTGAGAAATCTGAAATTGTGTGCAATGATGAAACACTATTTTATGGAACTGGCACATATTAAAAAATGAAACCTGAAATTAAAGATATGCGGTTTTGCGACCGCGAGTAAAAGTCATTGTAAAAGCACCACCTGAACATCAACATGGACAGCCACATTCCATTCAGTTATATAGGCTTCCTGTAACAGTGTAGTAGGAAATTCACATCCCCAATTTTCTAGCTCTTGAATACCAATTCCACAAAAACATTTAGCCATGCTAGTACAAACCAACTATTAAATCAGAAAGTACCATACTAGACAATACAATAACATTTAGCTAGCGAATAAACAAACATTGGATCAACCTGATTCTTGTGCTAGGGCATCAATTTAGTGGTGCCATTCTGATGGATGGATTGGATCTCAGACCTATAGTGCAATGCTGCCACATATGTGGCATGTTCATGAGCTTCATTTCACATGCATGGCTGTAGCAAAGCTCTCAACCAAATGTCAATTTGTGGATACTTGTAAACAGAGCTTATTATTGGGATTACTATGATTTTTTGAAGCATGGAATGGGCTCTATCTAGAAGTGCATCTATCACTTCTCTGTAGATAGTACTTATCTCTTGTCGACATCAGCTATCCTTGTTCAAGAGCATGGGTGAAGGGGATAGCTGTATTTGGTGGGCAGCTGATTGTGGAACTTTTTTTAATAGAGGGCCAGTATAGAGTGAGCTCTATTCAGTCCAAATCAGATAGTTATGTTTTTTAATAACTGTTTTGAAAGATGTGTTCAAGTTGGATTATATATTCCTACTTGCTGAAAATTAGTTTTCTAGGCTGTTTTGGTTAATAATCTTGTTCTCGACTTTGCATCGAATTAAACCACATGCTCCATCATTCGTACAGGCCCCCATCACTTTATTTGAGTTCCATTCCTGCGAATGTACTCCATAGGCAGATACTTCATTCAGAATTAAACCACATGCTCCATCATTTTTGTTTTTGTTTTCGAGGGGAAACTGCTTCAAGTGTGACCACTTTGGCTATAGCTATGTTCTTCTTGCTGTAACTCATTAATGTTTTATGCTTTTTCGATACCTCGCTAAAGCAATTTCTAATATAACATTGATGATAATTTGTGCTTTATTTTCTTTGCAGTCAGCGTAAGTGAAATTGAAGCATTGTATGAGCTTTTTAAGAAGATCAGCAATATTGTATGTTCTTCAAAAAATAAGCAGACTTGCTACTCTGTCATTGCAGAAAGAGTTCCAATTGGCCCTGTGCCGTCTAATGTTGCATGCTAGTATAGGGATTTTCCATGTTGCTCTATTTGTCGAAACCCCATCTTTTTTCCCTTGTCACACCTACGTGAAATAATAAAATGCTATGCTTTAGTTTATTTATATAATAACATGTGAACTGTGAAAGAATTCTCAAAATAAATAATGAATATTTACGTGAAATAACTTTTTATATGTTGAAGAAGTTTCACAAAATAAAAGGTAACAATAGGTAAATGCAAACATAAAATTGTTTCTATATATGAGCCATGTTTAGGACTATCTAATATGCAGACACATTTAAGTGTTGACATGATGTGACTTCATAAAAATGCCTTTTTGTTAAAAATTTTTTAACTAAGCTATCCTTTTATTGTAAATGTGGGCAGTTGCCGATTTCTTTTCTTTTGATGTATTTTATGTTGTTCCATTGATGAACTTTTTGGTTGACCCATGACTGAAAGTTATGCAAGTAATAACTTATCTTCTGCAATGAGCATTATGAACCATTGATAATGACAACTGTTTCAAGGTCTCCATTAAATATGAACCATTGGTTGTAACTGTCTCATGGCTCATTCCAGGCCCACCAAATCAATGGCTTTGGTGACCAGAAGATGTGCGCTTTAGGTATGTTCGTGTGATGTGTGGACAGTCTCTTTAGGTATTTCACACCCTTTTTTTGATACAAGTTGAAGGCTTCTCTTCTTTTTAGTATATCTGCATGTAAGTCTGTCATGTTGACAGTTCATTAATTGCTTGGAATTTCTTATTGCTAGACACTGAATGCTTAAAATAGAAGCTCAATATCTCGGGTTTCTTCATTTTTGTAGCCTTTTTAACCTTCTGTTTCACAATCCCTATTTCCTTATGGTGCATGACAGCACAGAAAAGATAGTTGTATGGGTTAGTCAAGCCATTCACATGCACATACACTTATTTCGATTTGCCATAATTCACAATGAAACAACAAAAGAAAAACATGGGTAGCATTGCATATCTGTATTTGCATGCAACCCAAGTAAAAGATAAAACCATCTGCATCTCTAAATAAGAAACATCGATGGCCGACCATCTGAAAATATGATTTCTTTATTTCCAATCGGACAAGGAACTCCTACATCCCAATGAAAATTATTCATCAAAAAGCCATCAGACAAGGAGACTTTGCTTTATTTTTATTGGTCTTTGTTTTATTTTTATAGGGCATTGCTTTTTTTTGGGTTGTCCCATTTTGATGATTGGACAACCCTAGTAGACAGCCATAAAGGGACCACAAACAGGTGACCGCATGAAATTCTCATCTTAAACTAGTTGCATCCATGACATTTGTCTAATAGTTTATAAAATAAGCTTGGATTTGTGTGTTTTTTGCAGAATTTAGTAACCCAATTCTTCCCAAGGCTATCAAAGGTAAGTGGGTGAAGATGTTGGATTTTCTTAATTAGTGTTGGGGAATTCACTATTTAGATCAGAACTCGACAGTATGAAAAGAACGATATATATATATATATATATATATATATATATATATATATATATATATATATATATATATATATATATATTGTTGGGCATTGTTTGTTTTTTTAAAAAAAAAAAAATTAGTAATGGTTTTAAGCTCTTGATGATTTCTACTATTTGAAATTTCAGCTTTCAACTCATTGAGACTTAGGTGGGGCGTCTGTAGAGATTTGAAATCCTATTTACTTCAAAAAAAAAAAAGGTGGGGCATCTGTAGAGATTTGAAATCCTATTCTAGTGAAATTTTCAAGTAAACTCAGCACACTCAAATCCTTGGCAAGACAACAAGGGCTCCTTTTCTTTCTTTCCTTTGTTGTGATTTAGATTCTACTTACAAGGTGGATTGGTTGTGCTGGAAAAAACAAAAAAGAACTAGAATTAAATTTTGTGTCTCCCAAATGGGCCTTAAATGATGTCTGGTTGTGTTTGTCTCTCAAACGGATTAGAATAGAGATCATTTACAGTCTGAAATGATGTATCTAAATGCACAAATTAACTGAATTGCAAACTCAATGTGTCCCATCTAATCAGGAGTAAGAACGAAGATTAGTGATGTTTACTAGCATTCAAGTGAGGAAGTAGCCTATTATGTTCCATCAAAGTCTGGAGGTAGGTTCCTCTACAACAATCATAAACAATTTCTCACAACTAGCTACATATGGGGCCCACCATACTGTTTGTATGGAATCCAATCATCCAGCAGGTTCACCTACCATGAACATGGGGCAACACAAACATCAAGCCAATCCAAGCATCATATGGGCCACACCATAGAAAACAATGAATAACCTCCAAAAACATCAAATTCAAAAGGTGACTCACCTGATGATTGGATCACCTGATTTTGAGTTTTCCCATTCTCACTCGCTGAGTGATCCGGCTGGACGGATTGGTATGTAAATACTCACAAGGAATTCTCCTAAAACAGAACCTCAATGTAGTGCTAACAAAAACAACAAATTCATCATATCCACATTATTTAGAATGATAATGGCAATTCAATTCAATTGGAGTGTATAGTTATGATGTTTTTTAAATAGTGTTTGGTCATTTTTGGATGCACAAGTGATGAATACAGTTTAATTAAAAGGAAAATGACCAAAAAAGTAGTTTTAGTGCATTTTCTTATTTTGCAATTCAATTCAATAGTGCATCTAAACACACACCTTTAAAATGCAGCTAAGTAGAGAGTTCTTAAGGTAGTTGCTTTATGATGCCACTAAGCAATTCTGTTTGAATGGGTGCAGAGTTGTGCTAACATTTGGATTGAATGCACTCATTGGGAGAAAGAAGGCAAATCAAGATCGAAAAGATACTCTTTACATAGGCAATTGGAACCCATCAAACACTCGTGCTTTCATGCAGTACATTCTCTCAAAGGGCCAAAAGATCGACTCATGGGAATTCGGAAATCATAATCACAATCTCAGCTCTTAAATTGAACAGCTCATGTCTTAATTTTTTAAAATTAAGTTCTCTCTAATTTTTTATATGGTACACTTCCTATCAGGAAATGACTCGTGTGCTGGTAGAAAGGGGGAAAAGTAGTATTAGGCTTGAGCAAAAGGATTTTACTGATTGTGTAGAATTGCAGCCAGAGGTTTTTCTAATTGCACTTCTCTTTTGTTTGTAATTGCATGTGACTAAATTTACACCAGATGTGCAGCGTGTAATGCTTTCCAAAAATAAATGAGAAATGTAAGTCAATCCATGGGCACAAATCACATGGCCATTCTCATGTTTTGCAAAATGTTGTGACTTATCCCCTGCTTGTTGTGAAGGTAACTGATTTTGCCTCTTTACACTTATGTCTGTCTGTCTGTATGTATGTATTAATTTGCTTTCCTTCAAAGCTGGATACCATTTTTCCATGTACTGTTGTAGATGTAATAAATTTTATGGTGGGCCATCACGTGGACCAATCATGATGCAGAAAAACTGAATTTTCTACTTGTGGCAAGCAGAGGATTCAGATTCATTTTTCAATGCTAACTTCTAGTGCTGAACAGGACTACACTTAGCTGACTCTGAGCCACATGTCAGATGAATTGTCAGTCCATGGGAATGACTGAGGTTTTGAACTTTTGATTTATTCATTGAAGAGAAATGCTCCAATACTCATAGTTGGACACTTGGACAGTCCAATCCATTGATTTAAACTGTTAATAAGTCCATAGATCATTCTCATGGGCTAACATGAAAACATCACACTGATCTGCAAATATTAACCATTTGATCTGCAAATAGCACTGATTTTCTGCATTTGCGTGTTTTTGTGGATTGTGACATGTAACAAACTACTCATGAAATTCCTGCAAATCCATGTACTGAAAAAGAGTATAGGGAAGATTTTCTGTTTCTTTGCTTTACCTCTCTGTCTCTCTCTCTTTTAATTTTTTCTGTTTTCAATGCCAAGAGCTGCAAATGCATAAGATACTTAAAATGGTAATGGTAAGATTCTTAAACCTTATATCTACCTCATTTTTTTTTTCTTCTTGTGTGCAAGATTTTAATCAATTGTGCATGAATCTAGTCCTACAAGCACTTCAGCCTTTTGACGCCACTCGTGATAGAGTAGACCATATAGAGGATTTGTTTTTATTTATTTATTCGAGACCATTTTTAATTTTTTGTAATAAATATTATATTTTTTTATTATGAATTAATATAAATTTTGTTTAATATTTAGTTTTAATTGTATTGCATCATTTTTTTTTGTTTCAAATATTAAAAAAAAAATGCAGGTTTTTCAATTGAATTATATATAATAAAAAAATATTACTGGCCTATTGGGGCCTTTCAAATCTATAAAGAGATTTATCCGCGATTTTCTGTGAAAAAAGCGGCGTATGGAGAGAATTCTAGCGGCGCTATTTAGTCTTTAGCGGCGCTTCTGCCCGAAATAGCAGTACCCACAAAAGCGTCGCTAAAATCAGAATGAGCGCCGCCAAATATTTAACACGTAGCGGCGCTCCGACAAGCGCCGCCTAAAGTATACTGGCACCGCGAACTCCTTTAGCGACACCCCCATTACGCGGCGCTTGTGTAGCGCCAAGAAATCAAACAGCGGCGCTTTAAGGGGAATCTAGCGGCGTTTAAAAGCGCCGGTAAAAATTCTTCTTCTTGTAGTGGCTACACTGGGTCATTTCGACAGCCAAACAGTCTTAGAACACGTTTCACGAGTAACCACATCAGGTCCTTAGTCATGCCTCAGTAGTGGTAGACTCAAAAGAGTTTCAGCACCAGGCCATGGGTTCGAGTACCCATTGTGGTGTGAGTGCGCCGATGGGTGCGAGTGTGTCTGATTTTTTTATTTTTTTAATTATAATAAAATAAAAAATTGAGCACACCAAAAAATTACACTAATTTGATTTTTAAATCTATCCTTGGTTTGGCCTTGTATCCATCCCTTTTCTAAGTCACGGTGGAATTATTAGGATTGCCTACCAACAGTAATCCTTTGCACTCATAAGCAATTCATGATGGCCCTTTACAAATACAGGAATGATTTTTTATTATTATTATTTATTGCATCTATTTCTAGGCAAATGATCTTGACCGTCATTAATAAGTGCTATAAATCAGAAGGTTAAGATTGTCAGATCCCTGTGATGCTTGCATGGTAGCCCATTAAATGAGCCGGATTGTAATAAACAGTCTAGATTAATGGATTGTCCAAGCGCCCAATACAACTGGGAGCACTTACAGTGCTCTAAGAGCACTTGAGCATTTCTGTTTATTTGTTTATTTGGTCATGTATGGTTTAGTTATTCTACAAAAGGACGGATTAAATGGCCTGCTTATTTTATTAAGTAAACACTACATCAAAACAAGGGGACGTCACAAGCGTAATAATCAAAAAAGCACCGCAAACAAATATATAGACTACTCTGGCTTTCACTCATCGAAGATAGATTGACACCGAGTTGACTCGGTTTTGATCATGCTTGGCCACAAATGCAGGAATGAAGGACACAATTGATTTCTCTAACTTTGTGTCCAAACTGATCCGTAGATCACATAATTATGCAGTTTGTATTGGCTCCAAATTCAGTCTTGGTAATTGATGTAATTATAATGCAGAATTGAAATGGATAGAGCTATAAATGGAGTATGGATTTCAAATAACGTATATGATTTGGAAGTCACTCCAAAATGGATCCTCAGGGATCTTCCACACATTACACCTTTAGACAAGCAATGGGATGGGAAGAATAAGTTTCATACACGTATACGTTTGAGGGCCAGCTATGTGTAAATAGTCACAAGAGAGGAGTTTGTAACGCATCGAAACTACTCATCCTTAAAAGGCTCCACATGTTTTACATTTCCCAGTTCTCTAGAACATTGTGTGTGTTACACAGTTGAAGTGCACCACCCTTACACTAATTGAGATTGATCACAACCTTAATAGGGTCCACTAATATGCCCGATTAGAATATCCAAACCTTAGGCAAATATTTATTGTTGATCAATTAGGCACACTTTATAAAAGTCTCACATTATCCCACTTGGGCCACATTGATCAATGTCTAAGGTTCATTTATAAAATTATTTGAAAACATGTTTTATGATTTTGAAGAAAACTTATGAATGTTCAACCAATGCAATTATTGGATTATACGGGCAATGCTTATACAATCTGGTCCATCAAGGCTACTAGTACCGGATCGCGGTAGTCATCACGACATTTAATCTTGGTGAAGTGAGAGCAAGCACGGTCACTAATACCACCTGCCTTATGACATAGATCAATGATAGAGAAGTGTGTTATGAGGATTACACATGTAGTGTGATCATATGTGCATATCCTCAAGAGGTCCTAGAGCTTTAAAATGTCTTCAATGAGACAAACTTTAGTTCCACTTAATCAAAACAAATTTTAGATACTTACGGAGAAGTAGAAATGAACTTTATATCAGAATCATCAAAACTTTATAAATGAGATTGCTACACATGTCTATACAAATAAATCACGCCCAACTCCCACTAATTAAATGCATCTATAGAATCAATAACTCACATGGATGTCACATGCTTGTAAAATAGGGTGATGGAGAGCCCTTTACTAAGCGGATCCAGAATCATCTACTTAATGCCAATGAACTCCATAAACACTAGACGATTCTAAATACTTTCTTTCATAATGACATATTTGATGTCGATAAGAATCGGATTATATACTGAATTACTCAGTACCTTAAGGGGTACTGAGTTGACGTGGCAAGAGCCTATTGGCTCTAAGATGTGGGGTTGCTTACCTCCTCCAAACGTCAAAACAAACGTCGTTAGCCTCTTTCTCTCTCTTTCTTTCTTCCGTAAAAAGAAACAGAATCATAAAAGGATCTACTTCTTATTTCTCTCCAGTGGAAATCAGATTGTGCAGTGCGGTCTTATCATACTGTGTAAACTTAGCTGGGCCGACCCTGAATGTATGTGATCTATCCATGCCATCCATCCATTTTTACAGCAAATTTATGGTGTTGAGCTCAAAATTTAAGCATATCCAAAGATCAAGTGGATCATACCACAGGAAACATTATGAGTAATGATTTCCACCGTTGAAACCTTGCTAGGCCCTACAATGATTTTTATTTGTCATCCAACCTATTCATAATATCATAAAGACATGGATGAAGGGAAAACACAAATATAAACTTATCCAAAACTTCTGTGCCCCAAAGAATTTTTCAACGGTAGACATTCAATTCACACTATTTCGTGTGGTGTGGTCCATTTGAACTTTATATATGATTAATTTTTTTCTTAAGCATTTAAATTATATGGTAAAATACAAGAACGGAGTGGATAAGATACATAAATTATGATGAACGTCATAGAATTTACTCAGCATGTTAAGCATAGTGAGTTACCAAGTATGCAATCTGCTTCCTCTCTAGAGAAGAAGAAGAAGAAGAAGAAGAAGAAGAAGAAGAAGAAGAAAAAAAAAAAAAAGGCCTTGGGCACTCTCCTGTAGACCTCTTTGTCTCCTCTCAAGATTGACCTCCCTCTCTCTCAGATTTGCATTGACCCATTTCCCATCTCTCTTTCTAGCTCCCTTAACAATAATGGCACGTGAAGGCAGCGGCGACAATAGTCACTTGTAGCAGCTAAGGGGTATACTCTTCTTGCTCTTTTCTTTTTGCATGGCGATGTTGATTAGGGATTATGGATTTTTCTCCCTTCCATTGATAGTTTTATGAAAGATTAGGGACGAGAGTTTGAAATTGAAAATCCGTAGGGGATTTTTTAAATCCCTAATCCAGGATTGGAGATTCTTCAAAATTTTAATTCCTAATTAACATTTTTATATTAGAAATTGAAAATCCATAGTAGGAGATTTTTCAAATCCATAGTAGGGCATTTTTATATTTGGAATAGGACCATTGGATGGTTATGGTCATCGAATTTTTAAATAGGTTTTTTATTAGCCTTTTTTTTTTATAAAAGATTTTTTGGTTTTCCATGTATGACACCCTGCAGTAGATGGAAAATAGATGAATTTTTACATGAATGACTCCAAGCGATTTAGAAACTCTACTGGATTTAGTTTAATTTTAATATTTGCGTTTTAAAATTTTGGAGAGTTTTAGTATTGGGATGGTTTTGTTTTGGATTATTTATGTCATAGATATAACTATTCAAACATATTATGGAATTATTAGCTTGATGTAAGTTGATCCCTATCCTTTATTTCAAATAAAACTTTAGTAGAATTTTGAAAATATCTAAAAATATGTTTCTTTTTTGTTCAATTGGAAAGACCTCTTTCTTAGCCTGCAGTACAATTTCATGACTTTTTGGAATTTCGCTAAGATTTAACTCTAAAGGCACATTTGGGTTTTATTTATCTAATTGTGTTATTTGTGTTTTCGTGCATAACTATAACCGTTATTGTTATATTCCATATGCATATTTTACATTATGAAATAAATCGTTTGCATGATTTGTACGCCTTTTACTTTTGAAGGTTAATTGTTGAAATGGATGATAATACCTTAGAGAGTCAAGCATGTTCTCAACTATGTTGAAGGCTAGAATTTGATACTGAAATAGATGTTGAAGATACAAGACAGTGCAATGATGACGTAAGGCAAGATGTACTATTCAAGACAGGTGACATGTTAGATGAAGAACCAAAACTAGGAATGGAGTTTTCTTCTGAAGAAAGTGTGTATAATTTTTATAATAGCTATGTTAAAAAGATAGGGTTTAGTGCTCGAAGTGGATGGATACAAAAATTAGATGAAGATGTCATGGTTTTCAGACAATTTTGTTGTTCTAAAGAAGGTCGAAAACATAAAAAGAAACAAACTGATCTCGTGAGTTTTACCCGTCTGATTACAAGAACGAATTGTAAAGCAAGCATGATGATTAAGCTTTAGAAGAATGGAAAATACAGTGTGAATAAATTTGTGGCAGAGCATAACCATGAAGTTGTTACACAAATGAAGGTGCACATGTTAAGGTCACACAAAAGCTTAACTGATGATCAAAAAGCTCACATAGATATCATAAATGATTCATGAATAACACCACGAAGAAGTGTTAAATATTTTAGTATACAAGCTAAAGGTCGAGAGAATATGGATTTCATGTCAATTGATTACAAGAACTACTTACAGAGAAAGCAAATGAAAGCAATAGAAAAGGTGGATGCAAGAGCTGTTTTAGAGTACTTTTAACAAAAGTAAATTGATGATCCATCTTTATTTTATGCTATACAAGTGGATAAAGATGATCAAATGACGAACATGTTCTGGGCAGATGGAAGGTCAATAGTGGACTACAGTGTATTCGGGGATGTCATTTGCTTTAATACCACCTATAGAATAAATAGTTATGGACGGCCTTTTGCTGCATTTATTGGGGTAAATCATCATAAGCAGACTGTAATATTTAGTGCGGCCTTACTATACAATGAAACAATTGAATATTTCAAGTGGTTATTTCGAGCATTTTTAAGTGCGATGTCTGAAAAACAACCAATGACAATACTAATAGACCAAGATGCCGCAATGGCCAATGCAATAACTTCAGTGATACCAGAAACATATCATCGTCTATGTATATAGCATATATACCGAAATGCTGCAAAACACCTTAGCAATGTATTTAATGGTTCAAAAAGTTTTGGTTCTAATTTTAGTAAGTGTGTATATGATTATGAGGAAGAGGAAGAGTTTCTAACTGTATGGAATAACTTGCTCGAGAAATATGATTTATTGCATAACAAGTGGCTACAAAATTTATTTAAAGAAAGAGAGAAATGGGCTATGGTTTATGGAAGAAATACATTTTGTGCTAACATGAAGAACACGCAACGAAGTGAGAGAATGAATGACGTATCGAAAAAATATTTGAGCTCCAAATACAATCTTTTACTTTTCTTCACTCATTACGAACAGTTAGTAACCGAACGACGATACAAGGAATCTAAAGCTGATTTCAATATGAGGCAGAGTACCCCAGTATTGTTTGGTGATGTCATGATGTTAAAGGAAGCAACAAAAGTGTATACTTCAGAAATATTTGAAATATTTCAATATGAGTATAAGAAGTGGCTAAGTTATGCAATGTTTAAATGTGGGGAGTTTGGAATGGTTGTCGATTTTCAAGTTGTTTTTAAAGGTAAAATAGAAGGACATACCATTAGATTTGACTCATTAGATAGTACAGTGAGGTAAAGCTGTAAGAAATTTGAATTTGTGGGGATCTTATGTAGTCACGCATTGAAAGTTTTAAATTATTATAATATAGACGTGCTTCATCCTCATTATATTCTGAAGAGATGGCAAAGAGATATAAAGGTAGGTTATGCTAAATATTAAACAATACAAGGTGAGTGCAATGTTACTTTAGGTAAATGGAACAATCACTTTTTCTTTTTTCTTTTTCTGAAAATTTGATTGTATTGAAATAATAAAGGTCGAGGATGGCTACAAGGAAGATTCGGGGCGGGCCGGATACAAAAAGGGGAATGACCCCCCTATCATGTTGTTGTACACATTACAGGAAATTGCTCTTTTACCGACAAAACAATTTGTCGGTAAAAGATGATTTTTCGTCAGTAAAGAGTATTACCGACGAAATATGTCATTGGAAAAATCGTTGATAGAAGACCATGGGCAAAGGCTTTTACCGACAAAAAATCACTTTGTCGGCAATGGTAAGACTTTTACTGACGAATTTTTTCGTAAGTAAAAAATGTGGATAAAACTTTTCCCTACGAAATTTTTCGTAGGTAAAAAATGTGAAGCGCCATTGGTAAGACTTTTATCGACAAATTTTTTCATAAGTAAAAAATGTGGACGAAATTTTTACTTGCAAAATTTTTCGTAGGTAAAAAATGTGGAGATTGTTCGTCGGCAGTGGTAAGACTTTTACCTACGAAAGTTTTCGTAGGTAAAAATGTGAATGAATCTTTTACCAACGAAATTTTTTGTAGGTAAAAATTGTGGATGAAACTTTTACTTATGAAATATTTCATAGGTAAAAATGTGGTTGAACCTTTTACCTACGAAATATTTCGTTGGTAAAAAATGTGTATGGAACTTTTACCTACAAAATATTTTGTCGGTAAAAGTCTTTTTTTTTTTTTGCAAAATTCAGGCAAAAATTCCTAATATACACCTGTTACAATATATTTCATCATATTCACATTCACATCCATTCAAACACAAACTACATCCATCCAAACACATACCACATCCATACATACACAAACAATCTTATCTACATCACATTCATTCTCGCATAAATATATATATAAGTTTAACATTCATATATAAAATAGATCATAAATAAAATATAAAAAATCACAAAGATGAAGGTGGAGGTGGTGGGGCATTAGATGAAGGCGGGGGTGGTGGGGCATCGGTGGGTAAGCGTGTAGCGATAGCCTGAAACATCTCCTCCATCCGTCGCTCATTCTTCACCTACATCTCCTCGATCCTCCTCTCATGTTCCTCCCTCTATCTCTCCAGCTGGTCTTTGATCTCATCGACGACGACCAGTAGCTGATGAACCTTACTCTCTGCAATATCAGCTTAGCGTAGGGTGCTCTCGCCAATGACAGATCGGTTGGAGGCAGCTCTAGCAGGTGTCATGAGATTGGCACCATGGCCAAGCCCATGCACATGTCCAGAACGGGTGCCAAGCCCCTCACTCAAGATCTTTGGCTCACTCCGTTGAGTACCATCGGGAGTGGGTTGACTGCATATGGTGTCCATCGCCACCTATAATGAAAACATATGAATTTTCATAACAAATGACATTATTATAATTCAATACAATTAAATTTTACAATGTGAGGATTTTTACCCAATTCTCGCTAGCTCTAGGATATACCCAAGATCCCGTCGCCTGCCGACAGTAAGTACTTCTGTAGAGGTCTACTGGTCTGGGCTCCTAGCCACTGAAGGAATCTCGCTGCACAATCAAAAGGATAATAGAATTAATATAAATGCATAGAAAGAATATTCAACTTAATAATCACTAGTAACTTCTTACCATGTCATGATGAAGTCGTACAAATGACTTTGAACTAGCTACGTGGTTCACTTCTAACTTTCTCCTGTTCACAGAATTTATTTTGCTCTTCTGAACACAATATTCCTAATACATTGTTATTAATTACGAATTTAATTGTTACCTTAAGATATCGTAAATATATAAATATTACCTGAAAAGACTCAGATGAAAATCTCTTGCAGAGAATCCGCAAGTAGTCAAGGGTCACGTGCAGCGGTGCAGACAGTACGACCTCCTCATGGCTTCTACACCGCTTGTACCGCTGGTGTAAGTCACCGCAGTACTCCTTGAACCGCTCCTTGACCATATCGTCGACTGCATGAGAAATGTACAGAACACTCAAATCCAAGACAAATTTATCCTGTAGCTTCATAAATAATAGATTAATGCAATAAACTTATTAAAAAAATAACTTAACCGTAAATGAACTTTTACAAAATAAAATTTAATTTACTAAAATTTACCGTAAGGTGCTGATGGATGAGCTGCCGCACATCATCTGTCACGTCTACCCAATGGGGGGTGGTGGCGGGGATCAGATATCGGCATAAGACACCGACCTCTGATATAAACAACTTGGCATTGTCCCCAACAGGTCTAAAGCAGTCCTATGGAAACTCTACCGTCACCTTACCCTCACGCGTAAGTCGCTCTAAAACTAACCCACGTGTGGGTCCACATCCTCGTCGACTGGTCGACGATGCTGTCGCAAAAGAAATATCTAAGTCTAAATATAAACATAAGTCATTAGAAGAAATATGTGTCTAGACTTATATGCAGTGCTCGGTGTATGCGCGACTGATGGATCAGACGCCTGTGATGCAACATGTAATGGTGATGCTATCTTCATTGTATCATAGGTGGAAGGGGTAGATCCAATGCGCAAACGACGTGATCTCCCACCTGGTGCCATCACTAAATATGTGCGAGCTACGAACTTAAAAATTTAAACAATGTCAGTACAAGTGGAATATACTAAAATATTATACAAGTGGTGTTGATGGTGGAATGCATTTATGCTTATGCTTAGAGAGATTATTAAAATATGATTAGACCATTACACTATAATACAAGCAGAATATAATAAAACTGTAAACATTCTAGTAAAATTTGAAAATTTCATTACACATTGTCATTATATATTAAATACATGTATTTCGTTGTAATACGAAATAACTTTGAGGTGAACTATTCGAAGTACTCCCTGCGTAAGTTATCGTACGCTGCAGAAGTATATGTCAAGATGTGTGAAGCGCTCGACATTGTTACAACTAATATGTTGGTCATGATAGGAGAAATCTAGTCTCTCGGGACTCCATTTAGATATGCAAGTGACAAAACCACATCTTCCATACGAAGTTTCTCGCGGTTATATTCCTCTATCAGCTCTGAAATTTCTTTGAGATTGTATAATCTTTCAGCTGAGTCATTGTCGATATATTCCTCCCTACACTCATTGGCCAAATCGGGGCCCGACCAGAAGAAGATAGGGCCAGAAAGTTCATTCGAAACAACTGACGAAGTATGTTACATGCTTCTACTACGCTTCGGTTTGAGGAAGACATGATCAGAAATTGACTCAACTGCAAATGTGAATTATAAACAAGTTAATTAAAGGAATAAATCATGACTTGTAATTTTCACGTATACATATAATACATAAATTATTCGAATTGGAAAATGACATGTAAATCATGTGTACATTTAATAATCATCGTCTGTATCACTATCGCTTAGGACTATTTCTTCTTCACCATCATTATTACTGATCAGTATTTCCTCTTCATCGTCTGCAACGTCGTCATCAATGAAACCGCTATTATCTCTAACAATGTCATGTATTATTGAGGCATCAACATGATCAGGTAGCACATCATCTCTATCCAATTGCACCACATCAATATCAACATTTAGATCAGTCCCTCTATCCCCAGATTACATGTCTTCTTGATATGCTTACTTAACTCTAGACGTTTCATTTCCCCATCCCTGCTATCTTTAACTTCTGGTACGGTAATGTCAAATACGTTCCTGGGCTTTATTTTCTGCACCACGTGCCAAGAGCTGCCTAACTTAGTTCAGCGAGGTAAAATACTCGTTTGGCTTGGCTGACGAGGACAAATGAGTCGTCCTTAAACCACTTCCAAGATAAATTTATGCTCGTAAAGTAGTCAGTCTGCAATTCGAACTTCTTATTTCCAATATCCCCTTAACACATTTAAATAAGTACACCCGCTTTCTCATACAATAACTCAGCTCAATAATATCTGTCAAAACGCCATAAAAGTCAATTTCTACATTCTCATGCGTTCCCTTCACAACCACCCCACTATTTTGTGTGATTCTATGCTTCTTACGTTCTTCAGTGTGGAATCGAATCCCATTTACAATACAACCTATATATCTAGATACACGTCTATCAGGGCCACATGCCAGTGAGTAGAGTGCATCAGATGCATCCGCAGAGTTTTTAGCGCACAACATCTTCATCTATTATCACGTACAGAATGTAATTGTTTAGGAATTTTCTTAGGTTTAAATATTGTGTAATGCAATAAAGTTCTAAGTATGGTGAGATACAAGGTAAAATCTTACACGTTTTGCGAGCCATTCTGAAAATTAATCCTGATGTATTCGATCATAATTTGGCGAGTATTGGGACTTTATCTCCTCTATGTGTTCACTACACATAATTGGCATGTCATCAACAAGAAATATTAAGATCATCTTATGTAGAGATACAATTATCGAGGGAAGACTTACTTTTAAGTACGACTCTATTTCTTCACAATTATGCAACACATACCACCGCGCCTTTGCTTAATTCCCAAGGTCCATATCCTGAAACGTCGGGGATCCTAAAGGACGGACGTTATGCGTGAATACAGATATGACTCCTTGTTCATGCTCTTGCCCTTCATCAGCATTCCGATCTTCTCGGTTGAAGAGTCTCTATGCCACGAAGATACATGGAGCAAAATGTCAGGCACTCATTATTAATGTACGCCTCGACAGTGAATCCCTCTGGACGAGCTTTATTCCTCACAAATTGTTTTAGTGTGTGAAGGTATCTATACCAAAACCACTATGTTATACATATGAAAATATGAATATATATAGTTTATAGAATGAATAAAAATTTAAATAGGTTCTACCACTTTTCGATCGGATATATCCAACGATATTATACTGGGCCTGTAAGCTTTGCCTCGTGCGGTAAATGAATCGCTAGGTATACCATGACATCGAAAAATACATGTGAAAATATTCTTTTAAGTTTGCAAAGGATTACGATAATGTCCCTCTACAGTCGTTTAATAACATCTACATTCAATGATTTCGAATATAAATCCTTAAAGAATATCCCTAACTTAATCAGACCGCACTAATATCCTTACTCAGGAATCCACGAATCACAACCGGTAGTAGATGTTGCAGAAGGATGTAACAATCATGACTTTTCATTTCTATTACCTTATTATCCGTAATGTTTACGCGCTGAGATATATTTAACACATACCCATTGGAAAACTTCACCTATCTCAACCATTCACATAAATGCTTTTTCTCTAGTTTTGTCAATATGTACCAGGCTGCTAGTATAGTATATGAATTTCATGTGGTTGCAAGTGTAACTCTTTCCTTAAACTCATTGCTTGTAGATCCAATCGAGTCTTGAAACTATCTTTTATTTTCTTCTCTATGTTTATCAATGTTCCGAAGACATTGTAACATATATTCTTCTTGTAAGTGCTATAGTTTATATCCCTGTCTGTTGTCAAATTTGTGGTGCCAAAATCACTGTTATATAACTTGCATAAGTGAAGCTCTCTCAAAGATCAACATTCATGAACAAGCAAAGCTCACAACAAGCAAAGCTCACAAGTACAAAGATCAACCTTGAATGCAAGAACTGCTCACAAGACAAGACTCAAGCTGCAAGACTTCAAGAAGAGTACAAGGCAGTTTGTAAAGAACTCAAGACACTTTCAAGATTGAGCTACATCAAGATTTCAAGATTGAACTACATCAAGACTTCAAGGATCATACTTCAAGTCACTAGTTCCTAATGTTTCAATGTCCTTACTTCATGGTTGAGGTTTGACTGACCTTAGGTTGACCTTAGAAATAGGTTACTTTGGATACATAAGTTGAATGTTTATTTTACATAAGTTTGGTCTGTTCTTCAACTAGTCCTAGGCCTTCTTCGACTAGTCCTAGAGTCGCTTCGACCAGTTTAAGAAATTCCTCGATCAGTCGTGAGTTTGTTACAAAAATCGGATAATTTCTGTTAGGCTTCGACTAGTCCAGGAATCTGTTCGACCAGTCGAAGGAACAGTGTCGACTGCATCTTCGACCAATCAAAATTCTTCGACTCAAAGTCCAGCGATGAATTTTAAGTTCTTCGACCAGTCGGAGGAGACCTTCGACCAGTCGTAGAACGGTCAAAGCTTATCGCGCCTGATTTTTCAAATATCTGTTATTTGTTCGACTAGTCGAAGAACTCTCTAGACCAGTCGAACACGTGATCTACTCACCTATAAATAGAGCACGAATCTCAGAAGAAATCATCGAATTAATTAATCCATTCAAGCCAATTTTCGTCGAACTTATGAGAGATAATTCTGTGCTCCATCTAAGCTAAGTGTACTTATTTAATATTCTCTTTCCTTAGCTTTATTTAATTGATTTTGTTTCTGCTATTCCAATCTAATTTGATAAGAGGAATTGTTATTCCCCTTCTTTGGAATCAAAATCAATTAAGGCAAGCCCTATTTGGTTTAATTTAAAATCTATTAGAATTAGAACCATTGTAATTGAGTACTGGACATTGAACTTGGACATTCAATCATCTACTCTGACTTAGTTCTACCGGGCTGCTACAACGAAGGAGATAATCAGGTATTTTATATTTAATTGTAAATTCCTTTCTGTTTTGGTTTCTTTCAAGATTTGCCAGAAAAATCTTATTGTATTGGTTATCTGAGGAGAGCCAGGAAAACTCAGAAGTGGGGTTTTTTTTTTAATTGTGTAAGCCCACAGACAAAGACACAATTGTAAAGGTTTTGGGTGAACCTGGGAAAACCTATTTTGTTAGTGAACACTAATATCCCCTGTGTGAGGATATTAGGAGTGGAGTAGCATTCTGCGTGGCGGTTGTTTAACAGTTGGTGAACACACAGGCGAACCACTATAATCCCTTGTGTTGTGGTTGAATGATTTATACTTCTAATCTTTAATTATTCTTTTGTGGGATGTATGTATGGTGGTGAATGTTGTAATCATTTAATTCAAGCATTGTGAGAATTTTGTAATAGTTTAGAATTTATTTTCTGCTATTCCTTTATCAGCTTGATATTCAATTTCCTTTAAAAGTTGTTCCAGCAAGGTTGCCCTGCCATTTTTATGGTGTATGACTGTCCCTAGAACAATACATTTGTGATTACAATTTATTTCAATTCAGTTTGTATTTATTTCTGTATTCCTCTTTGGTTTGAGATTTGATACAAAGATCTTTCTAGAAATAAGGTTGTTCTACCATAAACTCTGGTTTTTGGTGAAAGGTTGTCCTTAGAACAACATTTGTATCAACCTCTCAAGATCTAAATTTTAAGGTTGTTTTACTTTCCTGCATTGTGATTTACTTTGGCTATCATATTCTTTTTAATTCCGTTGTTATAAGTTTTATTTGGCATTGTCCTATTCACCCCCCCTCTAGGACATATAGCTAGGCCTTTTCACTTCTCAATATGCATGACATCCAAGTTGTGTAGCAATTTTAGATCACTCTTATGGGCAACTAAAAAAATGTCCTTCTTCCTTCAGTTATAGTCCAATACTGTACGTTTCCTCTTCTTCAAGTGCGATGCCTTACCAAATCTAACTTCTCCAATGTTACTCAGTTGTTGTATCACATCTTCTCTAGATAGCTCTTTCAGGGGTGACCTATGATCTTGTTTGCCATCAAAGATCATCATCTTCTTGCGCCAACTATGAATGCTCGGAAGGAAGCGACGATGACTCATGTAATACGTTTTTTTACCATACTTCAATGACAATGAACAAGTCTCAATACTACATGTAGGACAAGCCAACTTTCCTTTCGTGCTCCACCTAGACAAATTTCCATACGCGGGGAAGTCATTTATTATCCACAAGACCGCTGCATGCAATCGAAATGTTTGTCCTGCAAATGTGTCATACGTCTATACACCTTGACTCTACAACTCGTTTAACTCATCTACTAACAGTCGCAAATACACATCAATGTCATTTCTAGGTGACTTAGGTCCAGGAATAAGCAATGACATCATGAAAAATAACTCCTTAATACACAACCAAGGAGGTAAATTGTAGGGCATAAGTACCACTGGCCACATACTGTATAAGCTACTCATATTACCAAATGGATTAAAGCCATCACTTACAAGATCAAGTCAAAATTGCGAGAATCCTGTGCAAACTAGTCATATTGCTTGTCAAAATTTTATCACGCTTCAGAATCCGCAAGGTGCCTCAGTGTACTATCATTATGAACGCGTTTCTCCTTATGCCACCTCATATCTTCAGCCGTTTTGCGAGACATAAACAATCTTTACAATTTGGGTTTCAATGGGAAGTACCTTAACACCTTTTGCAGAATTTTCTTATGCTTGGCTTCATCATACTTCCACCTAGACTCTCCACATTCTGGACACTCTTCAACATTTTCATGCTCTTTTCAATATAATACACAATCATTTATACATGCATGTATGAAGATGTAACCAAGGCCCAAGTCTCGTATCAAGGATTTTACCTCGCAATGAGACTTAGGCATTGTCTTACCGTCCGGTAATGCTTCTTTCAACAAGTTAAGCAACATGTCGAACGATTTGTTCCTCCAATGATTTATTATCTTCAAATGAAGTAACTTTGTAAGAAAATTTAACTTGGAGAAGTTCTCACACCTCGAATAAAGTGGACGTTACGCATCACTCAACAACCTACTAAATTTTTCTGATTCGACATAACCCATATGAGGAATATCTTGGATACTACTTGTCGCTGCAAAATCAATATCCACAATTGTTCACCTGAACACATCCCCTATAATATCTTGCATTTCGTTAACGTCTTCATCCTCGTCATCTGGCACAATTGGGTCAGCAAGGACTTCAATGGCTTCAACTCTTTGGTGGATATCTTCACCATGATCGATCCACCGTGTGTAACCCTGGTCAATCCCAACTATGAAAAAATCGTCTTCTACCTCGTCTAAAGTCTTATAAACCATGTTCTTGCACTTTCGACATGGACACCTAATCTTATTGCCTGAATCTGTCCAATTTCACACAAATTCTATGAATTCTTGAACCCCTTGTTTATAATCTGGGCAAAACCTATTCTTAGATCACATCCAACTCTTATCCATCTCTACAATGAAAAGACTAGAGTCAGTTTATGGAAATAGGTTTAAGATTAGGTTAAGGTTATAGGTTTAAGATTAGGTGTAGATTTAGGTTTAGGGATTTGAGAATACGTTTAGGTTTTAGGTTATAGGTTTAGGTTAGGTTATAGGTTTAGGTTATAGGTTATAGGTTTAGGTTATAGGTTTAGGTTTACGTTAATGTTATAGTGTTTCGACAAGGAAACAAATGTATTTGATTTGGGGGTATTATCTTATTTAAACATAACAATGGAAAAGTATAAAGACAATCATCACATTTTATTGATTTTGAATTCATTTACATCCTCGAATATCCCTTGATTCTAAGATAGATTACAAAGAATTCATTATAAGTTCACCTATCATAGTTAAATGTAAATTTCGGCAGCATAACGGCAATGATCCCAATCATCCCCTAGGGCTTAGGAGGAATTGACGAATCGACCAATAGTCTTCAAGAAAAATAGAGATTCCAGCAGCATTCCGGCACTATTTCAGTCATCTCCTGAGACTTAAGAGAAATACGACTTTCTGTCGGTGACTCTTCATTCTCTCTTGAATAGGAAGAACTTGAAGATTTGAAGACTTCGGCCATTTCAGCAGCATGACAGCCCATTGATGTTATAGACTGCAGGGCAGTCGGTTTGCGCGGTCTCGGGCAAACCATATCATTTGCGCGGGTCCGCGCAAACTATAAGAGCCCAATGCCCGTTTGCGCGGGTCCGCACAATCTGCTGGAGCCCGATGCTCCGCACCTTCGGTCTTTTCCTTCGTTCCTCTTTCACTCCAGAATCTTCGAACCCCTTTTTAAAGAGAGCGGGGTATTTATAGGCATTTCACAAGCATAACTCTTACTTGGGTGATGTGGGACAAAATAACTCGCAGCCATTTTTACGTCACTGTTACATGCTTTGCGCGGACACGCGCAAACGATATTCTTTGCGTGATTTCGCGCAATTGATATACTTTGCGTGATTTCGCGCAATCGATATACTTTGTGCGGTCTAGTGCAAAGTGTTCACAGAATTAATTCTTTGTTCATTTCTTCCAACCTTTTCCTAAATGCCTGGATCTTTCGCTTCTTCCACTCTTCTCTTATTTTATGCCTCAACAGATGCCCCCTTGATCCGTTCTTTGTTTTTTCCAGAAAATCAAAGACAAGGATCAAATCACCCTTTTCTGCAGGGTTTGCGCGATCTCGCGTAAAGCTAGATCGAGTACAGTACTCGACCACGAACCCTATAAATAGCCCAACAACTTTGTCACTTGTTCAAACCCTTGGTGGTCTGGGGAAACTTTGCTTCTGCAATTCTCCTCCACGCAAACTATATTGTTTACGCGATCCCGCGTAAACCATCGCTGTTTGCGCGAGTTCCTTCAAAGTCTGCTACGTTCCGCACAACCCATATTCTTTGCGCGGACCCGCGCAAAGTGTCCCACACTTTCCTGATTTTCTCTCTTTTAAAGCTTCCAACACTTAGCCATTTCTTTTGAACTTTTTCCATTACTTAGCCATTTTTCTTTCTTTTGAACTTTTCCAACACTTAGCCATCTTTCTCTCTTTCTTCTTCTCTCAGTCCGATATTTATCTTCTTTTCTTAACTCCTTACATCATTATGGCCCGTATAAAACAAACAACCCGTCCTGTGACTCCTCCTTCTGATCAACCTTCTTCCGATCAACCGCCTGCTAAACGAACAAAGACTACCTCTAGAACTCCTACTTATTTTAAAGAGCCTGTTCTTCCCACGTTTGACTTCTCCGACCGCATCAAATCTCTACCATCCCCCATTCATAGATCCATATCTTTAGGAGATATCAAATGTCCTCCGAAGCACGACAGAGAGTACGATTGGTACGAATGGTTAAAGACTACGGCTCACATTCGTACTGATAGTGAAAGACCACCTCTTGGTGAAGACACTCCCCCGGCCTCCCGTTCGAAGAAAACTCGCTGGAATAAGGCGAAAGAGTTTGCAGAGAAAATTAAGGAACATAAGAAGAAGAGACTTCAAAACTCATGGGATTCAATACGAGTTCTTGAAGGCGTTATGAAGTTCGACAGCCCTCATGCAGAAGGCATGATGATAATTCCTATCAATGTCTATCGCCATCAGTCCATGCTTGACTGTGAATCAAAGGATTACATTCATGGTGAAAGATTGATGTATAATGAATCGTGGGCCACAAGAGAATCCTGGATCCTTGAGGGAGTCATACAAATGCAGAAGCCGCAACAAAAGATAGGAGAAATTCATCCCATGATCTTCTTAGTTCCTTTCTATAGCCCTCACGACCTCTTTCCTTCACATTTTTATGAGACAGTCCGGCAACGTTTCCGAGATCGGGAACAACTCTAGGGATAAGCAGAATTTTGCATCAGAGGCCTGTTAACTGCTCGACGTTATTATTCTGATTCGGCGGAAGCTATTTTACTGAAGCACACGAATACACTTGCAAAAATCGGCCTTTATGATGCTATAAAAGTGACTTCCAAATACTTCTATAGGGAACCTGCTGTACTGAAAGGTTTCCTCGAGTATTGGTCGCCCACAACCAACTCCTTCCACTTACCCTACGGTGAGATGAGCATAACACTTTGGGATCTTCATCGCATAGCCAGTCTCCCGGTAACAGGTAAATTCTACGATGAATTTATTCTAACCAATAGGGAACTGGCCTTTGTATCCTCTCCCGATCGTAGACCTTCGATCTCGGAAACCACTATCGAACTGTTCAAGGAGATGAGTAAATTTCTCAGTTTTCACAAGATCCCTCCTTTGAAGATTCCGTGATTGTCACTCCAAGGAACTAATAGAGCTCCGAGACGCGATGAAGGAAAGACCGGAATATAGCTCTTTCGGAGAACTTGCAGCTTTCTTGGCCTATTGGCTAAGCTTAGTCATACTGCCCAGCTCTAAATGGGCAGATGTTGTTTGTCCCACCGTCTTCGCTGTAGCTGGTGCTTTGGCAGAAGGCACAGATACTCCCTTGCTCCCCCAGTATTATGCTCTATTTATAGAGCCCTCGGAGAGGTAGCTACCCACGTGAAGGATCCTATTTTCGGAGCCTCATCTGCACATACCTCTTGGCATTATATCACAGGGTGGCTAGGGGTCTACTTTCCTTGGACTTTCGAAGCCCCAGAGCAAGCATATGTTCATCCTTCCCATCTTCCACTCTAATTCTTCCAACAAAGAGCGATGACCAACAGAGCGTATGACTGGGTTGCCGATAAAATTCGGGATGATGACCAAATAAACTTCTTTCAATTCCGCCTTTATCGTTACACCGAGGATACAGACATGGTGGACCAAGAAACACTTACTACAGCGGAAAGAGCTTTCTTCTTTTCCATTCGTTCTTGCAGCCTACCCCTTCGGGAAGGGACAGAGTTTTGGAGGGAACCTTACTACCCCAGTCGTTTCGCTCGTCAATTCGGTTACGACCAAACTGTACCACAAGACTGCGGGCTAGTTACTCGGAAAATGCGCTGTTATGAAACGGGTCCTCTCAACTGAGCCATGATATGGAAACAGCTACTGAATAGCTGCATTGGATCTTCTTTCATAATTTCAGGCTGTAATCGCATAATCCGTACATCATATGGCTGGATGCGATGGTGGGATCATCAGTCATACTTGGTCACTAAGTGCTTGCCAGTGGATTCCTCCATCTTTCTCCATCCGCCTAGGCTGAAAGGCAGAAACCTAGAGAGTGGAATTGGCTATATCCCAGAAAAGAGTCATGCATCTCATCATGGAGAAATTTGTAGGAAGATATCGTTAGAAGACCCTATGCGTGAAATAAAACCTATTAACACTTTGGATGGCTGGTTTGCTCATGGAGTTTTAAGAGAATTTGAGCAATCTCGTCGGGACTTTACAGATCAGGCTGCAGATGACGCTTAAGGTGCATCTTCCCTAGTTCCTACAGAGACTGTAGCGGTTCAAGAAGAACCAGTTAATGATACTCCTATACCTCCTCCACAACCCCTTTGTCCTAGCTCATCTTCCCCGATGATTAGATCGAGAACGCGTTTACAGGCATCATCTCCTATTCTCTCAGAGGGGACCAGACAAGCATCCACCTCCCCTACAATCAAAGAGTCTGCACCAGAGAGCAGCCAAGCTGCTTCTTGTAAAGGAAAGCAAGTTGTCGTTGAGGAAGTTGATAAAGAAATTTTGGGAGATGAGAGTTCAGCTTCATCATCAGAGACTATTGCCTCTTCGTAGTATGAAGACAACGAGGACAGTGAAAGTAGTGAGGATAAAGATAACAATTTTAAAGAAGGAGAAGTCGATATTAGCGGAGAAGAGGAAGCAATTACAGAAGGTGTTGAAACGGAATCTCTTCCTGCAACCTCTAAAGCTCTCCCTGGCATCAATATTTTGGCTAAATCTCCTGCAGCTGAGGAAGACAAGGAAGAACATTTAGATTATGGTGAATACAGATATTCACCAGGTAAAGGAGATTTAACTTTCATGTGCATATATTTATCTACATATTTAACAGCAATTATTTATTTGGAATTATTGTGTCTCCCTTTTTTATGTGCTCGGGTCACTGAGATAGGCGTGATCTCTTCAGTGAATCCTCCTGCAGTAATCTCACCAAGAGCTCCTGTAGTTCCGTTGGTGGTACAGAAAGTGGTAGCTCGTGAAATTATATTTCCAACAGAGACCACTGACTTTCCAACTCCAGCTACCAGAGATTCTAGTACGGAAGCTAGAGCACCATCTTTTGTTGATATGGTGGGACTCGACCCTTCCACAATTCAAGGAGCTTCTCCTTCTGTTAATCGTATTCCAGCGACAGGTATATACATGCACCAGTTATTTTACCTAGAACCGCATATTTCATAATATATCTGAATGCCTTTCTTCTTTTTGCTATAGGAACTCCTTGCAGCGGTGCGGCTAGTTCCGACTCTGTGGCCACTACATCTGGACTATCGTCTTTTACAAAAGTCCCTGTTCACAAGATGCTTATGGTGAAATACTCTTTGTTGACGATAGCCCATATCTTCAGAAACCCTGATCAATGGTTGGACTTGGATATTGCTATGGAAATTTTGGAGAGCTCTGCCAAAATGGCTAGAATTAACGTATCTCCTTTGCGCGATTCGCTCCTTAAATTCTGCGATTTAGTAATCTCATTGGCATCGGTAGAAAATGCTAGAATTGCCCCTGAGATTTTAGAATACAGGAAGCAGCTGGCTGCATCTCAAGAACAAGCCTCTCTGACGGATTCATTTATCTCCAAACTTGAGCAAGAACATCTGATTCTTCAAGATCAATTAAAGATTCATATTGATGAGAGAGTGACCACCTGAGATCGTATCGCAGCCCTGAAAGAGGAAATCTCTCAATTGGAGAGGAAGAATCACAAGCAAGACTTAGTCATTCAGGATGTTGAAGAAAGGATGCGGGCGAATGTTCAATCCCTTGATATAGAAAAATCTGTACGACTCTAAGGTAGAGAAATGATCGCTTCTTTGGAGAGCAAGCTAGCCGGTGTTCCTGATCAGGCGAGACTTATTCTTGAAGAAAAATCCAAGCATGATGCAGCTCAGGCACAATTAAAAGAGGATTTGCGTAAATGTATAAAGGCAGTAGGGGTTACGGAAGAGCTTTAAACATGTGATTTTTGAACATATAATCTTTGTTTACATGCTTTTGGACGAGTAATTTATTTGACTTAACATATGCTTTTATGATAGAATTTTGAGATATTTACAATGGCATTTACCACATCGCATATTGATGACATTTATGCTAGCATTTATCACATCATATTGTGGAAATCCTATTTTCATACAGTAATTTCATCATATCCTTAATTATAATTTTCAAGCCTTTTATGCTTTATTAGTACGGGATTCTCTATGTGAGTATTAAATTGGCGGTGCTAAGTTTCAATTTAATTAGCCACACACAGTTTAAGCTCATGAGTAGTGGAGCGCCCGCACACACATAGTTTAAGCTCTTGAGTAGTGGAGCACTTGTTGGTCTTATGTGATGGTCTCTGTAACTCTCTAGAGTTCTCTTGGACTTTTCACTGCCTTAAGCTCACGGCCACGATCCATCAAAGGGGCCCATTGACGCTACCGAGTGGTGAACTATTGGTTTTACGCACAGGGTTGGCCACGGTAACTCTTTAGAGTTCGCAGGGCTCGCAAGGCTACCTTTGGGCACCAAATCTAGGGTCGCTAGTCCATCAATGAGTAGGCTTAATCCCTTCCTCACGAGTTACTACTGAAATCAAACCCTAGATCTGGAGGGTCTTACGCATGGTTGGCCTAAAAGCTCGCACTGCGGCCCCTGTTTTCTTCATCTGCAAGGTCGAGCCCATTCATGGGAGGGCACTTTCATCCATCCCTCGTGGCACTGTTGGAAAGCTATACAGACGGCATGGGAGTTACGATGACTAGTCTTCGTGAATTTATGGCCTTTTAGGCTTTGAATCCTCGACTTCGTCAGCTGCCTGCATGGGTGCGCACGATGGTCTTCGCGGGCTTTTTAGGGCCACTGACTCCTCGCTTCTGCCCGAATGGCGATCTTGATAGGTCTTATGTGTAGTTGGCCGGCCCTTTTAGAGCTTGATCCTTTGAGAGCTTGATCCTTTAAGGATTTGATCCTTTGAGGATTTGATCCTTTTAGAGCTTGATCCCTCCTTTTTTTGGTTAGCTCTTTCTTAGAGCTTGATCTTTTTGATTCGGCTATTTTAGGATTTAGCTTGGCTAGATTGCCTTTTTGACTGAGATTGATATATCCTTGCTTTTGATAGTATTTTTAAGAAGATGCGTGCCTTGTAAGGCAATATATCAATCTTGTCGATATCTTCATGAGAATCTTCATATAGACGTGATCTTATTCATCCTTGCCCCCTTTTGATACAGAATCATTATACCGATAATATTCTGGGTCAAAATCAGCATGTCTCTCTTCAGGGGTAATATCTTTTGATGAAGCGGACGTTGACAGGTATACTGATACCTTGCCCGCCTTGATTTACTATTCTATTTGCCCCATTGGAGTATACTTCTTTTACCACATATGGACCATCCCATTTAGGCTCGAACTTGCCCCCTATCCGGCGAGTGACCACTATAGGTCTTTTCATCATTAGCACCATATCCCCTTTTTTGAAAGAGCGGTATTTAACTTGTTTATCAAAGGCAGCCGATATCCTGACCTGATATGACTGCGACCGCTGCTGAGCTGCTAGACGCTTCTCATCGAGCAGATCTAATTCTTTTAGCCTTATTTTTGCATTTTCATCATCTGTTACAGACTGAAGTACCCTATTCTGAGCGATGCCACCTGTATTTCAATTGGGATGACTACCTCCATACCATAGATTAATGAATATGGTGTCGCCCCTGTTGCTGTTCGATGAGTAGTCCTATAGGCCCATAATGCTTCCTGTAACTTTTCATCCCAATCGCGCTTATTGCCTATCACCGTTTTCTTTATTATTTTGACAATCGTTTTGTTAAACGCCTCTGCTAACCCATTGGCCGGGGGATAGTAAGGTGTTGAAAACGAATGTTGGATGCCGAACTTCTGACACAGCTTTTCCATGCCTCTATTTTTAAAAGGGGTGCCATTATCAGTGACGATCTTTGTTGGAATACCATGACGGTATATTATGGCATGCCGGATGAAATTGACCACATCCTTTTCTTTAACATTGCGCAAGGAGACTGCTTCGGTCCACTTAGAGAAATAGTCTGTCGCTGCCAAAATATATTGTTTTTCTTTAGACAAAGGTGGATTTATAGGGCCAATCACATTGAGTCCCCAAGCTGAGAAAGGCCAAGAAGCAACGGTCTGATGTAAGTCTTTCGGGGGGGACATGTATTACATCCCCATGTATTTGACATTCATGACACCGCTTCACATATTCTATCGCATCTTTGAACATGGTAGGCCAGTAATAACCCATTTGATGCACTCTATGGTATAAATTTCGGCCGGCTTGATGCGCTCCACATTCTCCTGAATGTGCTTCCCGCAGCATTTGGTTTGCTTCTTGATTATCTAAGCACCGTAACAGCATTCCATTATAAGATTTTCTATACAATACTTCGCTGCATATGACAAATTTGTCCGATCACTGCTTAATCTGTTGTCTTTGCGCATTATCTTCTGGCAAGATGTTGTATTTGAGATAATCGACGAAAGGCTGACGCCAATCATCTGTCGTTATTTCCAGACAGGATATAGGAAACATTTCAACGATTTCTTCGACAACCTCTGCGGATGGCAAGAATCTTCTTTCTTCTATAGTTACCTGGAGAGGACTTCGATTTGTGCAGGATAGAGCCGCTGCCAGACTGGCTAAAGCATCTGCTTTTGCATTCTCAGATCGTGGTATATGTTTGATTTCCACATGACAAAACTGTTCAAGTAACTATTGTGCTTTTCGACAATAAGGCAAGAGCTCTTGTTTCCTTACTTCGAATTCTGTTGTCAATTGATTTATAATCAATTTAGAATCTCCGAAGATGTGCAATAATTTTATTTCCATTTGCTAAGCCATTTCCATTCCGATAATGAGGGCTCTATATTCGGCCTCATTGTTCATGCATGTAGTGCCCAGTGTGAAGGAGTATGGTAACAGATCGCCTTGAGGAGTAATAAATATCACTCTTGCCCCCGCTCTCGATGTTCGAGCAGCACCATCAAAATACATTTGCCATAGGCTCTGGGATTCGGCCAACATAACTTGCTCGTCTGGAAAATCATCGTTAATTTCTTCACTTTCTGCCACAGGATGTGCTGCGAGGAAATCTGTCACGGCCTGCCCTTTTACTGCTTTTGCCGGCCTATACGAAATAGTATACTCTGATAATAATAACATCCATTTGGCTAATCTTCCCGATAACATCGGCCTGGTCATCAAGAATTTTATCGGATCTGCTCTTGAGATTAAAGTTATATCGTGGGAGAGACAATAATGTCTTAATTTCTGCACGGCAAATATTAATGCTAAACATTCTTTCTCGATCGAGGAATAATTACATTCTGCCCCCATCAATGTTCGGCTTATATAATAAAGAGCAGTCTCCTTTTCAGCTTCATTTACCTGTACCAACAAAGCACCCAAAGAATTTATAACTGCAAATGTATATAAGATAAGCAGCTTACCTCTTACTGGAGCTGTTAACACCGGCGACTGTTTCAGCAATTCCTTAATTGAATCAAATGCATTCTGACAAGCGTGATCCCATACAAATTCTGTATCTTTCTTCATTAGTCGAGAAAATGGCTGACGCCTTCCTGCAAGATTTAAAATGAAACGGCGAATGTACGCCAGCTTTCCTTGTAAGCTTTTCAATTCCTTTAGCGTTGTCGGTGGTGGCATATTTTGAATAGCCTTAATTTTTCCTAGATCGATCTCGATGCCGCTATGCCGTGCAACGAAGCTGAGAAATTTGCCCGAAGATACTCCGAACGCACATTTAGCTGGGTTCATCTTTAATTATTTCTTTCTAAGTCGACGGAAGACTGCTGCCAAATGTTCACAGTGTTCTTGATGATCTCCTGACCTAACCACCAAGTCGTCAACGTAGCATTCAACATGCTTATGCATCATATCTTGAAAGATATTTTTCATCGCCCTCTGATATGTTGCCCCGGCATTTTTAAGACCGAAAGGCATAACTTTGCAACAATAAATCTCGAGCGGTGTTCTGAATGCCGTTGCCTCTTCATCTTTGGGTGCCATCCTGATTTGATTATAACCTGCATAACCGTCCATAAAAGACATAATAGCATACTGAGTAGTACTATCGATCAATAACTCTATTATCGGGAGAGGGAAGTAGTCCTTTGGACATGCTTCGTTCCGATCTCTGAAGTCAATACATACTCTGATCTGCCCATTCTTCTTCTTCACAGGAACGATGTTTGATATCCACTTGGGATACTTAACTTCCCTGATGAACCCAACCTTTATCAGTTTGTTTACTTCCTCTTCGATTAACGGAATCAGGTCTAGGTGGAATCTCCTTTATGCTTGCTTTACTGGTTTCTTTTCTTTGGAGATGTTTAATCGATGCATCGCTACGGAGGGTTCCAGTCCCGGCATCTCTTGATATGTCCAGGTGAAGACGTCTTTATTTTCTTTGAGAAGTTGGCCATATTTCTCGAATTCCTGTTCAGAAAGGTTGACGCTGATGAATGTATTTCTCAGCTCTTCTGCTGTTCCCAAATTTATTTCTCGTAAGCCATCTATTGTCGGTTGCCCCCCGTCTTCTATTTGTTTTGGAGCTGTTTCAGGATACTCGACTACTTTAGGATCTTGTTCTGGTATTTGCATGGCCGAAGTCATATTTACTGATGACTCTGCTCCTAGCCCCTGGAATTTTCTCTGTTTTTCCTGTTTAACCCCGAGAGGGATTTGAATTCCTTTCCCATGATTCAGTCCAGTGGGTTTGTTACAATCAAAGCCCATATTTCTCATGATTTTCTTACTTACTGCACTGTATTTTTTCAAATTTTGTGGTGTTAACTCTCTGTGATATACATTGCTTGTGATCTCATCCTTTGCTTTCGCTGCGACATGGAATTTATCGGCTCAGGGTATGTTGTACTAGCCCTGACTTGAAATCTTCCTGGAGCAGCTGTAAATGGCTTACACCTTTCAATATTGGGTAAGGGCATCGTATAATTGGACTGTAAGATTTTCAGCTGTTCTGTCGATAACAATGTTAAAGGCGGCTGCCCCGGTTGTCTCAGACGCTTGGGTACAAAATAGAATTTCTTTCTTGCTTCTACAGTCCAGAAATATTCCGCCCTTTCTTCTCTAACGTTGTTTATTCGGACGTCTTTTAAGACTTTCTTTTCATCATCATTTCCCACCTCTTCCAAGAAACCTTTATAATAGCTGGCGTCCGTGAAGAAAGACTCAGCTTCCGTATATGGTTTTGCGTCAGCCATCACCTTGCATTGCATTTCGTCCTTACAGTATTTGAAGCATTGGTGTAGAGTAGAGGGTACAATATTGTACTGATGTATCCACGGCCTTCCCAAGAGAAGGTTATACGTTGTCACAACATTTATAACGTGACATAGAACAGTAGTAATTAATTCTCCCACTTCCAATGTCACTGCAATCTTACCAAGTGCGCGTTGTCCATCTTGATTGAGCCCCTGTATCATCATTCCGCTGGGACACAAATCAGAATGGCAATAGCCCAATTTGTTTATCATGGAAAGTGGCAAAAGATTCACTGCGGACCCATTGTCTATCATGATCCGTTTTATCTTCTTTTCACAAATATACCCTTCTATCATTAGCAGTCTGTTATATTCTGCTTCACCAATCAAATCATCATCAGAGAAAGAGATTATTGGTAGACAATTTGCCCGTTCATTGTGTCTTTCATGTTTCATTTCTATCAATAAAGCTTCTCTCACATTGTGATCAGACAGCGCTTGGATCAAACTTTGTCCAAACTCTTCTGATAACTTGAGTGCATCATAGATGCTTAGACGTGCCGGTATGCCCTTCAAGTGACTAACTACGTCATAAGCCACTTTCATCGCTCCGTTCCTGTTTTTACTTCCATCCTCGCTGTTCTGTCTTTCAATGACTTCTTTCCTCGCAATTTCTGCTTTTTGCTTCACTGGACTTGTTACCTGCTTTCCTGATCGCAACGTAATCATTGCGGCATTCTTTTTTGACTTTCGATTTTCTTTCTTTTTTATTTCTCGGGCTTTTTCCTGGACTGAAAATACGTTTACTGTTGCCCTCATACTCTTTTCTTTGCTTTCGCTGGTTATTATTTTGCCCCTACTTATCATTCGTTGTATGATGCACTTCAACGTATACCAATTCTCCGTCAGATGTCCCACTAGGCGATGATAACGGCAAAAGTTTCTTTCCCGGGTCTTCGTCACATCTTCAGGATGCTTGGGTTCTGGTAATTCCAGGGTGCCAGCTTTTAATAACTGCTGCATCATAGGAACTACGTCTTCTTTATTGAATTCAAATCCTTCGTGAGAATCGAGCATTCTGAGCCTTTTTCCGTCGTATCTATCCCTTGATTGATTCCAGCCTTCTTTTGCTTCCAACCTTTTGTCTTTTGAGCCCCTCGCATCTTGATTTTTCTTATCCCGATCGATGGTATTGACGGTCGTTCTACCAGGTATCCTCCTGACAGTTTCATGTTGAAATGCTGGCATCTTATGAGTCATTAATTCCAATGCATGAGCTTTGGTAGCCAAATCGTGAAATGTTCCGATATCGGCGCTGGTGAGTCCGAACACGATCCCTGCTTCCTTAGAGCTCAAACACATCTTGACCTATTCCTTTTCTTCCGGCAACCTCTACACGATGCCCCCAGTGTTTTTCATCTGTCTATGAACTTTTCAACTGGTTCTCCTTCTCGCTGTTGTACTAAAGCTATTTCCGTGATGCTAACATCGCGCTCTGACGAGAAGAAGTTTGACATGAAAGCATCTTGCATTTCCTCCCATGTGCGTATAGATCCTGGAGCTAAATTTGAATACCATCGGAAAGCTTTACTTGTCAATGTTGATCCGAATAATCGTAAGCAATATTGAGGTATCGTGGAGAAATTCCCCATGTTGGTAATGAAGTGCATCAAGTGCTCTTTAGGTGACCCTTCTCTGTTAAACTTCTGAAAGTCCGGATGCTTGAAATTAGCCGAAAAAGGGACGTCTTCTACTTCTCTAGGGTACGGCGTTCGGTATCTGAAACGGCCAGTATTCGCGCGCTCTCTCTCTATTTTAACTGCTTCTTCGACGACTTGCCTTACGTCATCCTGTGTTATAGCTCTTGTTACTAGAACGGACCCTCGCGATCCTATCCCCTGTGGACGGGAACCTTCAGGTTGGCTCTTCTATCCATTTGTCCCTTCCATCATAGGTGGAGCAGCTATCTGGGCTACGTTATGCGCCAGAGTTGCCAGAGCTTCTCTGAGGTTCCGACATTCGTCCATTAGCGCTCTTTGCGCCTCTGCCCTTTGGTCAACACGTTCTTCAGTAGTTGGCCTGTTTTCTTGACCCGTCTCTGCCATGTACACTGTGGCTCCTTTACTGTTTGTCGAGGCCGTTGTTGGGGTAAGACGAGAGTACGTTGACGTAACAGGGTTTATAAAGAGAGGAAAGATCGGAGTCTCATTCGACTTTTGTGCGCTTCCCGTGCTGTTGATCGATCGGGGCGATACAGTTATGGGCGAACTTGTCAGGGGTGATACAGGCATCAGTGATCCTATCATCAGTGTTTTACCTTTCTGTGCTTCTGTCCATTTGGTCCTTGGGACGATCAGAGCCGAAAAATTGCGCGACGCGAACTGTAGAGCTGCTCGTTCGAGGTATATCGCAGGAGGAGCGAACTCAGGTTTTCTCCTTGCTATACTGCGCGTGATTAGTCCCTCAGCTCTTGGTACAAATAAGTTTACCTTGTGGTTCTTTAAGTTCTTTGCTTTTGTTTTCCTAGACAAGACCACAGTCCAGTCCCCGTCACTTTCCTATGGTTGAGGTGAGACGGAAATGACTCCCGTTGTTACTTGAGTCACTCTGCGCCTGTTTGTGGTGCATGCATTCGTATGCTCGGAAGTTCGGCTTGGCGTGTATTCGACTATGAACCCAGTGGGGATGAAGCGAAAGTTCACTTTTCTTGCAGTGTTAGCCATCAGTAGTATTATGTAATTGAATTTGGGTACCTTCGAAACAGAAACATACGTGAAGTTAGTATGCGAGAGATTAAGTAAGCTATCTTAGAGATGAAGGGGCGGATATTCCCACTAAGAGTAGCCATTTTGGTGTCTAAGAGACGCCAAAAAGTGATAAGAGTCTTGCAACTTTTCCCAATGTTACTGTTTAAATAAGATAAAGATATCCCCAGTAGAGTCGCCATTTTGTTTCAACAAGGAAACAAATGTATTTGATTTGGGGGTATTATCATAAACATAACAATGGAAAAGTATAAAGACAATCATCACATTTTATTGATTCTGAATTCATTTACATCCTTGGATATCCCTTGATTCTAAGATAGATTACAAAGAATTCATTATAAGTTCAGCTGTCATAGTTAAATGTAAATTTCGGCAGCATAACGGCAATGATCCCAATCATCCCCTAGGGCTTAGGAGGAATTAACGAATCGACCAACAGTCTTCAAGAAAAATAGAGATTCTGGCGCTATTTCAGTCATCTCCTGAGACTTAGGAGAAATACGACTTTCTGTCGGTGACTCTTCATTCTCTCTTGAATAGGAAAAACTTGAAGATTTGAAGACTCCGACCATTTCAGCAGCATGAGAACCCATTGCTGTTATAGACTGCAGGGCAGTCGGTTTGCGCGGTCCCACGCAAACCATATCGTTCGCGCGGGTCCGCGGAAACTATAAGAGCCCAATGCTTGTTTGCGCGGGTCCGCACAATCTGCTGGAGCCCGATGCTCCGCACCTTCGGTCTTTTCCTTCATTCCTCTTTTACTTCAGAATCTTCGAACCTCTTTTTAGAGAGAGAGCGGGGTATTTATAGGCATTTCACAGGCGTAAAACTTTTACTTGGGTGATGTGGGACAAAATAACTCGCAGCCATTTTTACATCACTGTTACATGCTTTGCGCGGACATGTGCAAACGATATTCTTTGCACGATTCCGCGCAATCGATATACTTTGCGCGATTTCGCGCAATCGATATACTTTGTGCGGTCTAGCGCAAAGTGTTCGCAGAATTAATTCTTTGTTCCTTTCTTCCAACCTTTTCCTAAATGCCTTGATCTTTCGCTTCTTCAACTCTTCTCTTATTTTATGCCTCAACATATAGGTTATAGGTTAAGGTTAAAGTTATATGTTATAGGTTATGGGATTAGGTTAAGGTTATAGGTTATAGGTTTAGGTTTAGGTTAAGGTTATAGGTTAAGGTTAAGGTTATAGGTTTAGGTTTAGGTTAAGGTTATAGGTTATAGGTTAAGGTTATAGGTTATAACTAGGTTATAAGTTTAGGTTTAGGTTATAGGTTTAGGCATTTGAGAATAGGTTTTGGTATAGGTTTAGGTTATTGTTATAGGTTATAGGTTTAGGCTATAGGTTATAGGTTTAGGTTATTGGTTATAGGTTATAGGTTTAGGTTTAGGTTATAAGCTTAGGGATTTGAGAATAGGATTAGGTTTAAGAATTTGGGTTCAAGTTATATGTTTGGGTTTAAGTGTAGGTTTAAGTTAAGTGAATTAAGTTTAGGTTATAGGTTTAGGTTTAGGTTTTAGGTTTAGGTTTAGGCTTAGGGTTTAGGGATTCAGATTCAGGTTCGGGTTCGGGATTGGGTTTAGGTTTGGGTTTTAAAGTTTAGGTTTAGGTTTAGTTTTAGGTTAGGGAGTTGAGATTAGGATTAGGTGTAGGTTTAGGTTTAGGGATTTGAGAATACGTTTAGGTTTTAGGTTTAGGTTTAGGTTTTAGGTTTTAGCTTTAGGTTATAGCTTTAGGTTTAAGTTATAGGTTTAGGTTATAGGTTTAGGTTTAGGTTATAAGTTTAGGTTTAGGTTAAGGTTATAGGTTTAGGTTTAGGTTTAGGTTTAGGTTATAGGTTTAGGTTTAGGTTTAGGTTATAGGTTAAAGGTTTAGGTTTGATGTGGTACACTTGAGTTTTGGATCTGCATCATTTTTGGTAATACGCCCTGAAATGATATGACGAAATAGATGGATGGCATGGATATAATAGAAATATATCGAAGCTTTTTATATGCAATCTAATCCATTCATAAGATGCATCCAACCAGGATAAACATATCCCCGGATCATCATGCCATTCCATTTGGGGAGATCATTTTAGGGCATGACCTGAAGAATGAGGTAGATCCAAAGCTCAAGTGGACCTTGAAACTAATTGGGGCCACAAAAGTTTTCTATCAAGTTAATATTTGTGTTATCCCTTCTTCCGGTATAAGTCTGTGTGAACTTACCAACAGGTTGGATCTCAAATAACCATCATGGTGGGTCTTAGGAAGAAATCAACGGTTGAGGGCACTATCCCCACCATGATGTTTAGTTTTAAGTGTAGGTTTAGGTTTAGGGTTATACTAGGGTCTACTCCATCAATTTCGAGCTACTACATAAACACGAGTCTATCCAAATGGCCAGGCCACTCCGATTCTGTCCATAGGAAATGGACAGTTTCATCATGGTCATAACAGTGGTTCCCACCTTCCAAGGACCCCCGCTCAACATCCGGATAGTTCCGACACACATCCGGGTCTGCTCCATCAATTCTGAGCTAATACATAAACACGAGCCTGTCCAAATGGCCAGGCCACTCCAATATTGTTCATAGGAAATTGACAGCTTCATCATGGTCATAACAACGATTTTCACCTTGCAGGGACCCCCGCTTAACATTCGGATAGCTCCGACGCGCATTTGAGTCTGTTCCATCAATTCTGAGGTAATACAATTAAATCCTAAATTACTTACCCATCCAAGGTTGGATAGATTGTAATACTTTCATATTCCCATTTAAACGTCCATGCCAAAAATTCAGCAGCATCTCCCCATGCCTCTCCTGATAAGTTGATCTTACGTTACATTCCGATGCTAAATATCTAAAGTAATGTAAAGATATTTGGCATTGGATACGGAACAGAAGAAACATATCTAAAGAAAAACAAGGAGATGGATCGCGGATCAGGCACGAACATTTAAATAGATTATATGAAAGAATATTATCCATCTAACTTTGAACTGTCCAAAATAGGATAATTTGAGCGATTTCTATGCCACCAAAAACACACCATATCTATGTATGGCCCCATAGAAATCCTCAAACGGGTAACTAATTATCTAACTTACAAATCACAATTACAAGTCACAACTATAAACTAACTAATCACAATAATAATTTAAGATAAAAAATGTAATATACAAGCTCATCAAGGTTTGCATGAACAATTTTAGGCAATAGAAGGCAATGGAACAATATACACATTTTATCTTCATATTGAGAACAAAAATACAATGCTAAGTAAACAAACATTTCTAATAAACTTTTACGTAAAAGAAAAGCTCTAGAATGTAATATCTTAAACTCAAATAAAAGGCTTCAATTGATATTTTTTTATCCCAGTACTTTGATGGGCGCAGGACAACTTTTGCTAAAGCGAGCCTTACATAGGCCTTGTCCATAGTACTAGAAGATGAGAAAGTCCTCATGTATAATGCTATTATCAATACTTAAAACAAGAGATTTAATTCATATGCAAATGATAAATGTAAAATGAAGACAAGGATGCCCATCGCCAAGAGATGAAAAAGTTCATCATGTTAGTAGGCTTACAAATACCTTGAAAGTTAGAGAAAGTTTTTTTTTTTTTAGGATTTCCTAAAGGTTTTCTATCCCTAGTTGTAGATGAGCATGTTAAGAGGTAAAACCAATGGGTTTTATGCCAAACACTACCAGAAAATGGGCAAAGGCTACGGATTTAATCCATATCCATAGACCTATAGCAACGGTTTTCGTCCATAGCACGACCGTCGTCGTAGGTGCCATGCCAATAGGTCCAAAACCTATGGCTACGGATTTAATCGGTAGCCATAGCTTAAAATATCTATGGATATAATCCGTAGCAAATATTTCTGCAGCCAGAAGTACCTACAGCTACGGATATTATTGGTAGCTAAAAGTAGTGTTGGATCCGTAGCAATATACCAAATTTTATAACAACTACGGTTGTTAGATTACCAGCTACGGTTAATATCCGTAGCTATTTTCTACATTAAAAAAATTTATAATCATTCATTCATTCAATTAACACCTGCATAATCATTCATTCATTCATTCAATTACAATCATTTAGTCGATTACAATCATTCATTCATTCAATTACAATCATTCATTCATTCAATAATGAATTAATTACAATCCTTCATTCAATCAAAAGAAAGTGAGCATAGAGAGTGTCTTAGTAACCATGGAATCCACACCGATAGTAGAATGAGAGGTCAGAGTTTGATCGGAAGGCGACTGCTTGTGACATTTTGGGGTCTGTTGTGTTGTTGAAGGTCATGTCTCAGATTATGATGTCGTATCTAACGACTCCTACACTAGGAAATGACATTGATTATATGGTTGGGATATGAAATGATATTGATTAAATGGTTAGGATTAACTAATGACTAATGATATGCTTGTTGGTTCTGTTGTTTGCATGGTCAACTTTTCAAATTAATCAAGCTTTGAGACATCTGAAAGGGAAAGGTACTAGAGGCTTCCTTACTTATCTCTAATAAACATGCACACCATTACTTTGTAGATAGCTTTCAGATAGTATTAATCTCTTGATAAGCAATTGTATAAGTGAAATTAAAAATAAAATCTTCATCTCGTTTTTGTAAGGTAAAAAAAAAAAAAAAATCAGAAATTTATATTCTCCACAGCTCGCTACTATTTATATTGACCAATGAATATGTCTATATTAGAATCAAGTACTTGCACCTATGTTTTCTTGATAACCTTAGGTAACAAAAGTAGATGTAACGCTTGTAGCCAAACAATAGAAGGTCAGTCTCCTAGTTAGTTTCCATTATAGAAGAACTTAGGAAAACCAACTCCTCAGACAATCCTCATAGTTCATTTCTTCATTTTTTGCAATTTTCTCTAGGATAATTTTAAGTATTGGTAAATGCATCGAACATACATATCTTATGCACACTGTTTACTGTTTAATAGGAATAATGCATTGAGTTGTTCTTGCATTTAACAAAATAATTTGAAGTACATCCAAGTAGACCTAGCAACACGATGATAGGTAATATATAGAAAATTTTCATTGAACAAGCTATTGAAGTTTAGAGTTAAGATCTTTAGAGTTATATAGGGTAAGAACTAAGTTGCATGATCATTCTAACCAGGTGCTACTCCTTCTTTGAATTGCATTTCCAAACTCACGTTCCCACTTTTGAGCTATTTATACATGCTAACATTAACAGATGCCTCCCACTCCCACACTCGAATCATTTGCGGCTTCACTTCACATTTTGTGCAATTATCTGTAGGTTTTCCATGTATTGTAAGACACATGAATTGCCTATTCATTAGCCAAAGAGATACCCTCTGGTGTGTCTCTTTGTATTGTATAAGCTCCACAACTTTCTATAGTTTGTACTTGCACTCTCTCACTTTAACTCTGAAGCAATCATTCATCAAGGAAAAAAAAGGCAGAGAAGAAGGTTGTACAAGTAAACCCCACATGAAAAAATGCCCTCGTGGTAAGCTCCTCACAAAACCCATCTGCCAATATTTCAAGCCCCAAATAAACCAAGAAAAAGTATAAGATGGGGAATAACAACTGTATTTGAAAACAAAATCTAACATATAAGGTGCACCAGTGCCCATTATAGTCTTACCTCATAGAATTCCAAAAAGGTTAGCATGACATTGAAGTCCACATCATTAGTCAAGACTTGATGTAGGGCATATGGTGTTAACCATGTAATATTTTGGCCTTCAACCTCAACCTGCACAATTGAACAATATGAGCATAGTAAATAGTAAAAAAGGATGCATAGGAAAGGCTAACCCATTCCTTCATAAATGCTTGATCGCTTTAACAATAGGTGGCTAAATAGTCAATCCAATCTTCTCAGATCAGGTCATAATCCAATTGATTCAGCACCTACGACCGCATGGTATTCAATTTAATTCAAGTTGAATACGATTTTAGCAATACCCGACACTTTGCATATTTGCACACGTTTAATTAAAACAGAACCATTCACTACATGTATGGCTGTGTGATCGGCATTTCACATATTCGCACACATTTAATTGAAATGGGGCCATTCTTTACACATGTGGCCATGTGTTCAAATTGAATAGTGACACTATCCACCTACCTACAAGCATACATGCCAACAAGTTATCTCCACAGACCATTGGCATGATTGTTGTTATTTCTTTGATGCAACAATCCATGTTTCTGGTGCTGCAATGGAGTAAGAAATCTCGATACAAGTTATAAACTTTCAAAGCAAATCAGGTTTTAGAATGTCTTGTATGTTCACTCCCCAAGTATAGGGTTGTGATGTAGCAATAAACTCGGTAAGACCGAGGTCGAATCCACAGGGATTGAAACATGTGCGTTATCTGAAAATAACCAGATCTAGAACTAGGCTAAGATGAAATCTAACCCAAATGTGATTTGAGGAATAATGGTGAAATATTAATCTAAACTTAAAGAATTCAGAGAGAGGGAAACTAGGGATTCAGAGGATCCACTTGTAGAGATCAGGGAGATCTATGGTCGATTCATGAACTCAACTGGACTTTGAGTCCCATCTTCATCCAGTTGGAAGATATAACCTGAAAATCAATGTGAACTTCCTTTTGATCTAGTTTTCAAATAGATGAAAGGCATACGAATTAAAGACGATTACATCACAAAACCATGCCCATGAGACAAAGCAAACAACAGAATTAAACTAATTCTCAACCAATTAAAGATATACGAATGCCAGGAAGAATTCCGTCATCCAACCATGTCCAAGGGAAAATGGTGAACAACAGAGCCTCCTAATTCACGATCCCTGTGATGTAATGAACATACCTGAAGCCATCGTAGATGCATTGTAATTTGAGTCACAATAAACCATTAAAAGACTATAAATATTCCATAAATTTAAAACTAGAATCAAACCTTAGTTCTTCATATGAATCTAACCGTCGAGATCTCCCATCACGCCACAAGCTTCACCTCTTAGCCCTAGCTAAGAGGTTTAGCCAACCATGATTGGCTAGATCTCTCAAACAAAACAAAATAAAATAATAAAAAAAAAACTCTCTATCTGTCTCTCTCACGTTCCCTCCCTCTCTCTCTTTCCAGCCGTGGATGTCCTTCCTTTCTTTCTCTCTCTCCCTTTTTAAAACCAATGGAGCCAGCAGTGGGTCGAAGTGCATCCGTCTTCGAGTCAGTTCCTGCCTTCTTATGCAGCAGAGAGCGCAACTCTTTCACGCACCCAGAAAACGGTGTCGTTTTCCCTTCCTTTCCCTCACTTTCTTTCTAAAAATATAACGTTCCCTGAAACGTTTTTTTAGACGAGAAAATAAATGGACGGTTTGGATCAGCATTTTGGTCAACAGGTGGGGCCCACAACAGCCCACAAATCACGGACAGCGTCCGGTTGCGACAGGGGCTGCGTAATCTTTACACAGTAACGATGGTGGGGCCCACTCTTCCCTATATTAGTGAAATCCAATCCGTCCACTGAGTCCACATCGAAAAACCATTCAGACAAGGTTGGTTTTGGATCGCCTGCGCTGCGGCCCACCGAATCAAACCTTTGCACTATTTATCATGTGTTTGGACGATCAGAAACCATTCTCTGCCATTTCTTGGAATTGTGTCACCTTGATAGTGGTAATAGGGGCCACGTGGAGGTAATGAACGGTCCGGATCGGACCTATGATCGGTGATGGTGGCCCACAAATAGCCACCAACGGCCCCTGTTATGCACGCTGTTAAAAACAGAAATTTCTGTTTTGTAATTTCGGTCAGAGACGGTTTAACCGTCTCTGGTTTCAGCCGTGCACGGCTAGTGCACACATACACTATACACATGCACCTTAGATGGGGTCTACTGTGATGTTTCTGCAAAATCCGTTCCATCCATCCGTTTTGTCACCGCTTTTAAGCTGTCAAGGAAAGTTTTGAAGCTTATCCAAATAGCAGGTGGGCCCCACTTAGTGAATTAAGGGGTTGATCTGTCCGTTGGCTCACTTCCACAAGTGTTCAATGGCTGAAAATTGACGTGTACGGTTAATTCATGGTCCTCAGGTCATGTATGAAATTTCAAGTCTATCAGATGGTGGGAACCATGTGATTTTGCATTCACTACAAAAAACAAGGTTTTTAGCGACGAAACTTTTAGTGACGAAACTAATTTTCGTCGCCAAAAGTCACTTTTAACGACGAAATAAAGTTTCGTCGCTAAAAGCTCACTTTTAGCGACGAAAATTTTCGTAGCTAAACATAGTGCATTAGACTTTTAGCAACGAAAATTTTCGTCGCTAAATACTCCAAACATTTCGCATGCTAATTGGCTAGATTTCTTTTAGCTGCGAAAATTTTCGCAGCTAAAAATACTCTACGAGACTTTTAGCGGCGAAAATTTTCGCCGCTAAAAACTGGGTAGATTTTCTTAAACTTTTAGCGGCGAAGATTTTCGCTGCTAAACGTCAGGCTTTTAGCGGCGAAAATTTTGGCTGCTAAAAGTCTTGTACTTTACGAGACTTCTAGCAGCTAAAATTTTCGCTGCTAAAAATAAACTAACATATTCGACAAAAAGTTTCGTCGCCGAAGGCTTCTTTTTTAAAAAAAAAATTTCAATCCAAAATCCGTACAAAATTTCTGATATACACATGTTAACAATATATTTCATCATATTCATCCTGATATAAACATTTCATCATATTCACTTACATAAACTTTTAGCCGCGAAAATTTTCATCGCTAGAAAACAGTATTCAAAACACTAAGAATTTCCAAATATGTCTGTTTTTAGCAACGAAAAGTTTCGCTGCTAAAACTAAACTAGCATATCTTTTAGCGATGAAAATTTTCGTCGCCAACAGTTTCTTTTTAAAAAAAATGTTATAACTCAAAATCCATACAAAATTCCTGATATACATCTATACAAAATTCCTGATATACATTTGTTAACAATATATTCCATCATATTCACATTCACATCCATCTAAATCCAAACTACATAAAGTTTTAGCGGCGAAAATGTTCGTCGCTAAAAAATACTATACAAGACACTTTTCGCTACTAAAAATAAACTGACATATCTTTTAGCAACGAAAAGTTTCGTCGCCAAAAGTTTCTTTTAAAAGAAAAATATTTCGGCTCAAAATCCGTACAAAATTCCTGATACACATCGATTAACAATATATTCCATCATATTCACATTTACATTCATATCCATTTAAACCCAAACTAAATAAAGTTTTAGCGGCGAAAATATTCGTCGCTAAAAAATACTATACAAGACTTTTAGCAGCGAAAAATGTCGCTGCTAAAAGTCTTGTACAGTTGCTAAAAGTCTTGTATAGTATTTTCTAAATTGAATTAAATTAAATTAAATTGAATTGATTAAATACCCATGGCACACATTAACTCAAATTAAATTGATTAAATTATAAACCCACTTTTGAATAGTAAAAGTGATCCGTTGATGATTATTTATTAAAATATGGCCGTTTGAGTTTTTCATTTTATACGTTGAATAGATGTCCACCAATCCATAGTCAGATAACAAAAGGGTGTTATCGTCTAAACAATGTCACTTGTGCAATTTCTACAAGTGCCTGCTATTATCTTACACCGGCAGATTATCAAAGTTTCTCTTTTTTAGTGGTACAACTCACTCCATTCTAGTTAAAACAAGCTTGGATTATGTCCGTTGGATCTAGGGGTCCTCTTTTTTTTTTTTTTTTTGGTGATCCAAACTAAATAAAGTTTTTGCGGCGAAAATGTTCGTCGCTAAAAAATACAATAGAAGACTTTTAGCAGTGAAAAATTTCGCTGCTAAAAGTCTTGTACAGTAGACTTTTAGCAGCGAAAATTTTCGCTGCTAAAAATAAAGTGACATATCTTTTAGCAACGAAAATTTTTGTTGCCAAAATTTTTTTTTTTTTTTAAATAAATATTCCCTCTTAAAATCCGTAAAAATTCTTGATATACACCTGTTAATAATATATTTCATCATATTCATCCTGATATACACATTTCATCATATTCACATTCAAATCCATCTAAACCCAAACTACATAAACTACATTCATCCAAACACAAACAGTCTTATCTGCATCACATTCATTCACGCATAAATACATATAAACTTAACATCATAAACAAAAAATCACAAAGATGAAGACGGAGGTGGTGGGGCATCGGTGGGTAAGCGTGCAGCAAAAGCCTGAAACATCTCCGTCATCCGTCGCTCATGATCCACCCGCATCTGCGCCATCCTCCTCCCTCTGCCTCACCAACTCCTCCTCCATCCTCCTCTGCCTCGCCAGCTGATCCTCTATCCTCCTCTCCTGCTCCTCCCTCTGCCTGTCCTGCTCCTCCCTCTACCTCGTCAGCTCCTCCAGGTTTAGGTTTAGGTTTAGGTTTAGATTCAGGTTATAAGTATAGGTTTTGGGATTTGAGAATAGGTTTAGGGTTTAGGGTTTAGGAAATCGGGTTTGGATTCAGGATCGGGTTTAGGTTTGGGTTTTCAAGTTTAAGCTTAGGTTAAGGTTAGGGAGTTGAGATTAGGATTAGGTGTAGGTGTAGGTTTAGGTTTAGAGATTTGAGAATATAATTAGGTTTTAGGTTTAGGTTTAGGTTTTAGGTTATAGGTTAAGGTTTAGGTTTTAGGTTTAGGTTACTGTTAGGTTATACGTTATAAGTTTAGTTTTTGGTTTAGGTTAAGGTTATAGGTTTAGGTTAAGGTTTAGGTTTAGTTTTAGGTTAAGGTTTAGGTTTAGGTTATATTAGGGAATTGAGAATTGGTTAAGGTTTCGGTTTAGGTAATTGGGTTCGGGTTCGGGTTCGGGATCTGGTTTAGGCTTGGGTTTTCATGTTTAGGTTTAGGTTTAGGTTTAGGTTTAGGTTAGGGAGTTGATATTGGGATTAGGTGTAGGTTTAGGTTTAGGGATTTGAGAATAGGTTAATGGTTAGGTATAGGTTTAGGTTTAGGTTTAGGTTTTAGCTTATAGGTTTAGGTTTTGGTTTTAGGTTTAGGTTAAGGTTATGAGTTTAGGTTAAGGTTAGAAGTTTAGGTTATAGGTTAAGGTATAGGTTATAGGTTTTTGTTTAGGTTGAGGTTATAGGTTTTGGTTTAGGTTTAGGTTTAGGTTTTGGTTTAGGTTTTAGTTTATAAGTTTAGGTTATAAGTCATAGGTTTAGGTTAAGGTTTAGGTTACAGGTTTTGGTTTAGGTTAAGGTTATAAGCTTTGGTTTAAGTTAAGGTTTAGGTTTTGGGTTTATGTCAAGGTTATAGGTTAAGGTTATAGGTTTAGGTTAGGTTTAGGTTTAGGTTATAGGTTATAGGTTATAGCTTTGGGAATTGAAAATAGGTAAAGGTTTAGGTTTAGGAAATCAGGCTCGGGTTCGGGTTCGGGTTCGGGATCGGGTTTAGGCTTGGCTTTTCATGTTTAGGTTTAGGTTTAGTTTAGGGAGTTGAGATTGGGATTTGGTGTAGGTTTAGGTTTAGGGATTTGAGAATAAGTTAAGGTTTAGGTTTAGGTTTAGGTTTTAGTTTATAGGTTTAGGTTATAGGTTTAGGTTTTGGTTTTAGGTTTAGGTTAAAGTTATAAGTTTAGGTTAAGGTTTAGGTTACAGGTTTTGGTTTAGGTTATAGGTTTTGGTTTAGGTTTAGGTTATAGGTTTTGGTTTTAGGTTTAGGTTAAGATTATAAGTTTAGGTTATCGGTAATAGGTTATAGGTTTTGGTTTAGGTTAAGGTTATAGGTTTTGGTTTAGGTTATAGGTTTAGGTTTAGGTTTTAGTTTATAGGTTTAGGTTTAGGGATTTGAGAATAAGTTTAGGTTTAGGTTTAGGAAATCAGGTTTTCATGTTTAGATTTAGCTTTAGGTTAGGGAGTTGAGATTAGGATTAAGTGTAGGTTTAGGTTTAGGGATTTGAGAATATGTTAAGGTTTATGTTTTAGAAATCGGGTTCGGGTTCGGGATCGGATTTAGAAGTTTAGGTTTAGGTTTAGGTTGGGGACTTGAGATTGGGATTGGGATTAGGTTTAGGTTTAGGGATTTGAGAATACCATTAGGTTTTAGGTTTAGGTTTAGGTTTTAGCTTATAAATATTGGTTTTGGTTTTAGGTTTAGGTTTAGGTTATAGGTTTAGGTTATAGGTTTGGGTTCGGGTTCGGTTTAGGTTTAAGTTATAGGTTATAGCTTTGAAAATTGAGAATAGGTTAAGGTTTAGATTTAGGAAACTGGGTTCGGGTTCGAGATCGGGTTTAGGTTAGGGTTTTCAAGTTCAGGTTTAGGTTTAGGTTAGGGAGTTGAGAATAGGATTTGGTGTAGGTTTAGGTTTAAGGATTGAGAAAAGGTTAAGGTTTAGGTTTAGGTTTATGTTTTAGCTTATAGGTTTAGGTTTTGGTTTTAGGTTTAGGTTAAGGTTATAAGTTTAGGTTATAGGTTATAGGTTAAGGTTTAGGTTATAGGCTTTTGTTTAGGTTAAGGTTATAGGTTTTGGTTTAGGTTATAGGTATAGGTTTAGGTTTAGGTTTAGGTTTTAGTTTATAGGTTTATGTTCTAGCTTATAGCTTCAGGAATTGAGAATAGGTTAAGGTTTAGGTTTAGGAAATCGAGTTTGGGTTCAGGATCGAGTTTAGGCTTGAGTTTTCATGTTTAGGTTTAGGTTTAGGTTAGGGAGTTGAGATTGGGATTTGGTGTAGGTTTAGGTTTAGGGATTTGAGAATAGGTTAAGGTTTAGATTTAGGAAATCGGGTTCGGGATCGGGTTTTGAAGTTTAGGTTAAGGTTTAGGTTTTAGGTTTAGGTTAATGTTAGGTAATAAGTTATAAGTTTAGGTTATAGGTAATAGGTTAAGGTTTTAGGTCATAGGTTTTGGTTTAGGTTAAGGTTATAGGTTTAAGTTAAGGTTTAGGTTTAGGTTAAGGTTTAGGTTTAGTTTTGGTTTTAGGTTCAGGTTTAAGTTTAGGTTATAAGGTATAGGTTTAAGGAATTGAGAATTGGTTTGGGTTTAGGTTTAGAGAATCGGGTTCAGGTTCGGGATCGGGTTTAGGTTTGGGTTTTCAAGTTTAAGCTTAGGTTTAGGTTAGGGAGTTGAGATTAGGATTAGGTGTAGGTTTAGGTTTAGGGATTTGAGAATACATTTAGGTTTTAGGTTTAGGTTTAGGTCTTAGGTTATAGGTTAAGGTTTAGGATTTAGGTTTAGGTGAATGGTAGGTAATTGGTTATAAGTTTAGGCTATAGGTAATAGGTTTTGGTTTAGGTTAAGGTTTTCGGTCATAGGTTTTGGTTTAGGTTAAGGTTATAGGTTTAGGTTCAGGTTTAGGTTTAAGTTATAAGATTTAGGTTTAGGTTATAAGGTATAGGTTTAGGGAATAGAGAATTGGTTTGGGTTTAGGTTTTGGGAATCGGGTTTGGATTCGGGATCGGGTTTAGGTCTAGGTTTTCAAGGTTAAGCTTAGGTTTAGGTTAGAGAGTCGAGATTAGGATTAGGTGTAGGTTTAGCTTTAGGGATTTGAGAATACATTTAGGTTTTAGGTTTAGGTTTAGATCTTAGGTTATAGGTTAAGGTTTAGGATTTAGGTTTAGGTGAATGGTAGGTAATAGGTTATAAGTTTAGGTTATAGGTAATAGGTTAAGGTTTAAGGTCATAGGTTTTGGTTTAGGTTAAGGTTTAGGTTTAGTTTTAGGTTCAGGTTTAGGTTATAAGGTATAGGTTTAGGTAATTGAGAATTGGTTTGGGTTTAGGTTTAGCGAATCGGGTTTAGTTTTAGGTTCAGGTTTAGGTTTAGGTTATAAGGTATAGGTTTAGGGAATTGAGAATTGGTTTAGGTTTAAGTTTAGGGAATCGGGTTCGGGTTCGGGTTCGGGATCGGGTTTAGGCTTGGGTTTTCAAGTTTAGGTTTAGGTTTAGGTTAGGGAGTTGAGATTAGGATTAGGTGTAGGTTTAGGTTTAGGGATTTGTGAATACAGTTAGGTTTTAGGTTTAGGTTTAGGTCTTAGGTTATATGCTAAGGTTTAGGATTTAGGTTTAGGAGAATGGTAGGTAATTGGTTATAGGAAATAGGTTTTGGATTAGGTTAAGGTTTTAGGTCATAGGTTTTGGTTTAGGTTAAGGTTATAGGTTTAGGTTAAGGTTTAGGTTCAGGTTTAGGTTTAGGTGATAAGGTTTAGGTTTAGGTTATAAGGTATAGGTTTAGGGAATTGAGAATTGGTTTGGGTTTTGGTTTTGGGAATCGGGTTTGGGTTCGGGATCAGGTTTAGGTCTGGGTTTTCAAGGTTAAGCTTAGGTTTAGGTTAGAGAGTCGAGATTAGGATTAGGTGTAGGTTTAGCTTTAGGGATTTGAGAATACATTTAGGTTTTAGGTTTAGGTTTAGATCTTAGGTTATAGGTTAAGGTTTAGGATTTAGGTTTAGGTGAATGGTAGGTAATAGGTTATAAGTTTAGGTTATAGGTAATAGGTTAAGGTTTTAGGTCATAGGTTTTGGTTTAGGTTAAGGTTATAGGTTTAGGTTAAGGTTTAGGTGTAGGTTTAGGTTTAGGTTATAAGGTATAGGTTTAGGGAATTGAGAATTGGTTTGGGTTTAGGTTTTGGGAATCGGGTTTGGGTTCGGGATCGGGTTTAGGTCTGGGTTTTCAAGGTTAAGCTTAGGTTTAGGTTAGAGAGTCGAGATTAGGATTAGGTGTAGGTTTAGGTTTAGGGATTTGAGAAAACATTTAGGTTTTAGGTTTAGGTTTAGATCTTAGGTTATAGGTTAAGGTTTAGGATTTAGGTTTAGGTGAATGGTAGGTAATAGGTTATAAGTTTAGGTTATAGGTAATAGGTTAAGGTTTTAGGTCATAGGTTTTGGTTTAGGTTAAGGTTATAGGTTTAGGTTAAGGTTTAGGTTTAGTTTTAGGTTTAGGTTATAAGGTATAGGTTTAGGTAATTGAGAATTGGTTTGGGTTTAGGTTTAGGGAATCGGGTTTAGTTTTAGGTTCAAGTTTAGGTTTAGGTTATAAGGTATAGGTTTAGGGAATTGAGAATTGGTTTAGGTTTAGGTTTAGGGAATTGAGAATTGGTTTAGGTTTAGGTTTAGGTTTAGGGAATCGGGTTCGGGTTCGGGTTCGGGATTGGGATCGGGTTTAGGCTTGGGTTTTCAAGTTTAGGTTTAGGTTTAGGTTAGGGAGTTGAGATTAGGATTAGGTGTAGGTTTAGGTTTAGGGATTTGAGAATACATTTAGGTTTTAGGTTTAGGTTTAGGTTTAGGTTTTAGGTTTAGGTTACTGTTAGGTTATAGGTTATAGGTAATAGGTTTTGGTTTAGGTTAAGGTTATAGGTTTAGGTTAAGGTTAAGGTTATAAGCTATAGGTTTAGGGAATTGAGAATTGGTTAAGGTTTAGGTTTAGGGAATCGGGTTCAGGTTCGAAATCTGGTTTAGGCTTGGGTTTTCATGTTTACGTTTAGGTTTAGGTTAGGGAGTTGAGATTGGGATTAGGTGTAGGTTTAGGTTTAGGGATTTGAGAATAGGTTAATGTTTAGGTTAAGGGTGTGGTACCTGCAAATACAGACATAAATACGGCCTGTCCAAATGGCCAGGCCCTTCCAATGCTGTCCATAGGAAATGGACGGCTTCATCATGGTCATAACAGCGGTTCCCACCTTCCAGGGACCCCCGCTCTTCCGCATAGCTCCGACGCACATCCGGGTCTGCTCCATTAATTTCGAGCAAATACATAAATACGGCCTGTCCAAATGGTCAGGCCCTTCCAATGTTGTCCATAGGAAATGGACAGCTTCATCATGGTTATAACAGCGGTTCCCACCTTCCAAGGACTCCTGCTCTTCCGGATAGCTCCGACGCACATCCGGGTCTGCTCCGTTAATTTTAATTCCTACCTGATCAATGGCTCAACCTGATTTAACAGAGGTGAGTAAGCCACTATTATCTCAGCTAGGGTGTTCTACATGTGTGACATTTTTGCAGAAAATGTGGTCTATCATGATAAGCATAACTGTGTATACTCATCCTTTGCAAGGATGGTGGGAAAGAAAGCTTAGGCAAAGTCATCTTGCAACAAGGAAATTTACCTGTGTAAAATATGTAATCAACTGTGCCAATGAAATCTCAAGTGTAGTTTGTGAACTACAGTTCATTAGTCAATCGGTCCATTCTCCTTCTTTGTTGCTCCAAACCAATTCCAACTCCCACCATCCTTGCAAAGGATGAGTATGCACTGACCTGCAATAAAAGCCTAGCAATGTAAAAGAAAAGACCTATGTGAATAAATGTCAATGCCTAACATTGTAAAAGAAAAGAAAATGCCACAACTCACCTTGACGCCCTTTTCGCTCAGAGAAGATTCGAAGAAGTATCCTCTTCCATCTTGGAGAATTTGCAGCTACGAGTCCCCCCTGTGTTTTGTTGAAGTTGAAGCCTTTGCAAATGTTTTAAAGAAATTCATCTATTGCATTGATCTTGGAATATCACTTCCAAAGCTGAAAACCATGTAGAGAACATAATTCCTGACTCACTGTTAATTTAGAAGGAATACAATAGAACGCATAGCTTGGGTGTCAAGTAGGCAGTGGGATTACACAGAGAAACAAGATACAAAAAACCTGCATGTAGAAATTTCTTCTCAATGACCCACCCACAGCCTTGTGAAAGGAGTCCAACTGAATTTTTCATTTCATACTTGTAAATGATATAATTTTTAGAACAAAAGAAGGCCCTGTCACTTTATTTATGTAATACAACTAAGTTCTGCACACTTAAATGTGACAGTTTTTCCATGATGCTACCAGGAAAAAATTCGAATGCAATTTACATAACAAAGCACTCTCCCAAAGCCTAATAATCAATACAAGATGGTTCAGCCACTTGTGCAATTAGGGAAGGTTCAAAAGGACATACATATTTATTATTTTTTAGTGATTTAATTGCTTATGGGAGATATGTAACACTTTAAAATGCATCTCCAATCAAGATTTTGGAATTGGGGTTTGATGAAATGATTACTGATTTTATTTGAATTCTTCTGTTTTTCATATGCTTATGGTTCTTTTCAGTGATTGAAATGCATATGTATGTCTTTCTTTTTTTCGTGCATGTGAATGATATAAAGCATTATAATTCAAGGTTCTTGTAGTCTGGGTCTGATGAATTAATAGCTGGGATTGTGTGATTTGTGCCATTGCTATGATTCTGTTTTTTCCTTTTTTTTCTTTAATATATATATATATATATATATATATATATATATATATAGTGATACCAATGCTTGTGGGAGATTGGCATAGCTCTTTATAGTACATGTAAATGCCATAAAACATCTAAATTCATGGCTTTACTTCTATGGGTCTGATTGAATGAAAAGGATTTCTATGAACTGTTAGTGTCTTTCTATCAAAAAAGAAAAAAAGAAAAGAAAAGAAAAAGGAACTGTTTTTATCTGGCTCTCTCTCTCTCTCTCTCTCTCTCTCTCTCTCTCTCTTCTTCTTCTTCTTCTTCTTCTTCTTCCAGTGATTTTAAATAGTGATTTTAAATGCTTCCGTGAGATGGTTATGTAGCTGCTTTAAGTACATGTAAACACTATAAATTAATCCATGGGTTTACTATCTGGATCTGATGAAACAACGCCTAAAATTGTATCGATTCTACTATTTTTGTTACAATTCTGTTTTTTTAGTTTTTCTCATTTGAGGATGTGTTTAGATGCACAAGTAAATTGAATTGTCAGTGTTCAGTTTGATCAAGAGGAAATGATAGAAAATAACCATGTTTCCTAGTATTTGTATTGAGGGATTAACCATCAAATTCCAGCCACATTCATTTCAAGTCCAACTTGAAACTAATGAAATTGCAATTCCTCATTAGATGAATAATTGCAACTGAAAGGACCTAAAAATGATGAGAGAAGACCATAAATGAAAGGACTAAGAAAGGGAAATGGAAATCAATTAATATATTGAAATGAATAATCATATAGCTCAATAGAGTTTAAAGAATTAAACATTCAACATATAAATCCATGTTTCTAAAGTTAGTTAATCAAGCCTACATTTACTTAATCAAGCCCATCACGATGGTCCTTTCCCATTCATGCTACTCATTACCTCATCTTTATTTCATTATACAGGTGAAATACCATGCCTCATACATCTCAAGTCATGGTATGAACATTTACGAATATCCCACAAAAAAAAATAAAATAAAATTGGACGGCAGTCACCAGTTGATCATACAAGTAAAATACCATGTCTCAAAAAACTGAAGTCAGAGTCTGAATATTTACAGATATCCCACCAAAATAAAAAAGAAAGAAATTTTGAAAGGCAATTACTAGTCAACAACTTCTCTAGAATCAGGTGAACAATACTCAACAATACACATCAAGAAACTTCACAAATTGCTCCCATCAGACTTGCACTGTAATGTCATAATCATTATCATCTCATAATGGCAAAGAATTATGAAAAAGATGATACTGCTGGAGAGAGAGAATTACAGTAATGTCATCTTTCTCATATTTCTTTGCCATGTTCATCAGCTCTCTTAAATTTGGCAGCTGTATACAAAACCATGAAGAACAAGAGATGCACACCTACACATGTGCAACGGTCTTGATCAAAGAGAAGAACAGTGGAAACTTACAGCAGCTATATCTTGATCAAGGAGTGACACTTTGTATTGCTCTGCCACAATCTCTGAGGTGATTCCCATGGGAATCAAGCAGTCTTTAGCATCTTGGTTTCGACGGATATGAACCTGCCCCATCAGATGCATCAGAAGATGGGTAATGGTAAAAACTGAAATTGTTTTGCACAATCTCTTGAAGAAAGAAAATTAAAGAGCTATAACCTAATCAGTCATTCATAATGCTTGTTTATGATGGGGTATACAAGGTACCCCAAAAATCTTCGATTCAAGTAACTATGGGCATATGGGTGATGCAAGGAAAAAAATAACAAATGGTAAAAGCAAATAACATCATTTGATGTGCATGCCTCCATCACAGTCAGTCCTATAATGAGAGTGGCATTAAACCTCAAACTCAAAAGGGTTAATCATATAATGCACATTACCCCAACTAAATCAAAATAATTTCACAAGCTTTGTGAAAGCCAATAACATCATTCAACATGCATTCATTCATCACAGATAATCCCATAACATGAGCAATGTTAACAAAACCTTCAACTCATATAATGCACATTACCCATCTAAAACAAAACAACTTCAAAAACCTTGCCAATTAAAAGGATCTAATTTAGTGGATGGAATTTACCATGAGTGATGGCTAAGATTATAAAATCATTGTGATTTTTGGAAATGCCTATCAACACCATGGCCCAGCTATAAAGCTCTGCAATGAAGCCCTTACTATCCAAACATGAATCTCTAGCTGGAATTGCAATTGTAGCGGATAAATAAGATGAACACTAACATGCAACTCCCTCCAAATAAAGCAACACACGTATGGTAGGCAGCCAGACTGGATGCAATAAGAACAGTTGGGAGGAGCAGATTCTAACCAGCAAAGCAGATAAAGAATGCAATTATTGCAATTTATAGTAGACTCACTGCAATTTTCCACGACATGGATGACCAAATGGATTGAATTATTTGTAATTATGTTCAATTGAACATCCATATAACCAATACTTTCCACACACAAGAAATGAATGTGAATATTCAGCTCAATCAAGAGATGAAATTTTTGTAATAACATAATATTATTGAAATCATCTATGCATCCAAACAAATCATCCATTTCAAAATTAAAAGCAGCTTGCTTTTCAAGTACAAACCAAATTAGCTTAATAAAGAGAGCAGAGCAACCATCATAGAGTAGGGGAAGGGAAGCAACAAACAGCAAAAATCAGGTTGTACACGAATGAACTTCCCCAACCAACATATACCATCGCACCTATTCAACACAGGTGCCTAACCCAATTCTTGGGCCATGGCATACATACATGCATACATACATTGGGATCAAAACATTGTTTGGGCCTCAAATGCCCTACTGGAGGGTGTGTCCAAACAGACGACCATTAAAATTTATCCATTCTATGTTCCAAAAAATCCATAGATGGGCGGATCCCCAAATCCCTAATTGCTAAATCCCCAAATCCACATATTGCTAAATCCCCAAATCAATAAATCGGTATTGAGATTGAGAGAGAGAGAGAGAGAGATACCTCACCGAGCTTCAGAGACAAAAAGAGGGCGTGCGTGTCGACCGCGTGCGGCAACGGTGGGTTGGAGAGATCAGAAAAACAGGAAGAGAGAGAGAGAGAGAGAGAGAGAGAGAGAGAGAGAGAGGGGGGGGTGCGAGACAAAGGAGGGATTTCAGGTGGTTGGGTCGGGCAGGTGTGCGGCGGGTAGAGAAAGAGAGTGAGGGGAAATGGGGCTAGGGTTGGGTGGAGACGGATTGGCTACTCCCCCTGACACCAGCCAATTGCTGGTGGTCGGTGCTATGTGGGCCACACAATGATGTATGTGTTTCATCCATGCCATCCATCTGTTTTTACAGATCATTTTAAGATATAAGTCCAAAAATGAGGTATATCCAAATCTCAAGTGGACCACATTACAGGAAACAGTGTTGAATGAGGGTCAACCATTAAAAACATTTTGGGGGCCATAAGAGTTGTGGATCAAGCTGATATTTGTTTTTTCTCTTCATTTGGGCCTGTATGACCTAATCAACAGATTGGATGTCAAATAAACAGTATAGTTGGCATTAGGAGGATTTTAATGGTTAATATCCAATCACTATTGTTTTCATGTGGTGTGGTCCACCTGAGATTTATATCCCTCTCATTTTTGGGATCAAGCAATAAAATGATCTTTAAAAATGGAGGAACGGAATGGATGAAATACATACATCATGGTAGGGCCCACAGACCACCGAACATCAGCCACGGAGCTGGTGTCAGGGGGAGTAGCCAATCCGTTTCTGGGTTGGGTGGGGTGGGGTCAGGTATACAGGGAAATTGGAACTTCCCACGATGTCGAGCTGTGTGGGCCCCACTGTGATGCGGGTCGACCATCAACACCATGCATTTGATGCACCCCTTTAAATTATGGGATATCCCCAAAAACTTGGATACTACTCTTATAACACTTCCAGTGGCAGCAATTTCCGTTGCTTTACATGTATGTTTGGTCTGCTTTCAGTAGTCAGCATGAAAAAACAACATATCAAACTTGCAATTTCTTGAAGTCAACATAATTCTACTCTTGAAAAGAAATTGTGCCATATGCTAACTGTGAATATGATTAGCGCAGTAATCGAACACCAAGCTTTTAATAGAAACTTCCCATAGAGGAACATGTGTTAACAGATTATTGTTTCCATTAAAAAAAAAAGGGAAAAATATTTTAGTCTTGCTTAAATACCACTAAATTCACCTTCTAAACAACTCTAGGAACATAAATGGTCTAATGAACTCCAGAATGCTATAATACAGTGTAAGTTATAACAGTCATACACGCAGGCATAGGCAGTGCCAATGTATGTATTGGATGACATGCACACTGTATTACTTAAATAATGACTAGGAAACAACTGAAAATCACAATATAATTTAGATTAATAGAAAATGTAGTGTATTGCTTCATATAAGAACAATTCAAACAAATACAAAACTTACATAAACAAAATAGTTTCCTTTTAAAAATTGCATGAACAAAGGAAAACCATGAGTCATTTGGATGAGATTCAGACCACTCATCAGCTAGGGCATACCACGGGGAGCCATAGCTCAAAAATCTGGCAGATGAGATGATCTGACTATACATTCTGTGCCAAGCAAATAAAAGCTAAAAAGACCAAATAAGTAATATTGGTTAACATTGGATGTGTCATCCAGTAAAATGATTAGGATAGTCTAATCATTTCCATTTTCAAACTATTGACCCTGAATGCCAAGATCACCTGGTGAGTGGTTTCTCACATTCTAAAATACAAGTATAGAAATGCAGTTACTTATCCTTTTTTCCATGAGATCCATGTTCTATGGGATTCACCAGCCAATCAAACAGACTCCAATTCTTTTATCACTAGGGGCATGGTGAAGTCTCCGTGTTCACATTTGAAGAAGCAAATATGAATTTAATATAACTTCTCTGTATTTTCTAAGCCATCCACTAGTTTCTAACACTATATATAACCTTTCGATTCTAAAACATACCTTCATAGTTGTAGATGTGTTCACTCACTATATAACCTCTAGATTCTAAAACACACCTTTCAACAGAAGTTTCAAAACTGAAATTGACATAGCAGCCATAGATCTCACACATGGAGAAACATCAACAACAAAAAAGTGGTGGGAAGATGATGGGTTGGCTCACAGTAATTTCAACAAACACAACGAAGAATTTAGAGATTTTAAGTCGATTATCCCAATATGGAAATTAGTAGAATTAAGCTCATAATTTCCATTTCTAAGAACAAAAATCTGTAAAAACTAAGCTTTTAGAAACATTCATTCAAATCTCATTACAAACCCTATATCATATAATAAAAAATAAATTAAACATTTATACATGTTATGATGCTAGCTGTATATCATATGGGACCAAAGAAGTCTAAAAACATATGAAGTAAACATAAATAGAGGTTGAGCCCACATGCATGTGGAATCATGACCATCCACATGCGGCCACACATGCCAATATGGAACATGTGTGAGATCCCAGCTTTTAATTAGACAAGCCACATGCAAGAATCAAGCTTTTCAGCACTGAAGTTAGGCACAATATACAAAGAAATGAATGGCCAATACAGCTCTTTTTGAACATCCATTTGTTTCATACACAGTGGTCCACTTGAGGAGGAAACACTTGATTTTTAAGTTAGAAGTACTGAAAAAAAAGTGACCTACTATATGGTAATTAGGTCTTATGTAACACTTATGCTACATTGGTGCATGTGGTGGTATTTGGTTGGGCACTGTTCCACACACATGTGGGCTTTCGAAACCTCACCCACAACTTATGCTTGGTCCAAGAATCAGGTCAGACACAATTTAGGTGAGCCAATCGTATACGTGTTCACTCCCCAAGTATAGGGTTGTGATGTAGTAATAACTCGGTAAGATCGAGGTCGAATCCACAGGGACTGGTCGTCACAATTCAAATTTACGACTCTCCTTAACTAATTCAACAAATAAAGGATCAAATTGCTAACACAAATTTATGGAAAATAACTATTGAGAATAGGGAAGAAAATTTAATCAGAGAAAGAGAACTAGGACTTTCGAATCCACCCCTAATTATCCTAACCCTTGTTTTGTCTGTTAATTCACCTTAAATTAGATTGATCCACTTATCTAGAAAAAGCACAATCTGTGTCCTTAATTGGGCATACAGATTGTCTAATTCCTTTAAGCAATGCCATGAATAACATATCCCATGTCCAAATCGGGCATATGGAATATGCAGTTCAGTAAAACACCCTGTTTCTTCCTCTACAGGAACCTGTTCATGATCAGATACAAGCACCTAGAATAAGCATCCAGACCACATCCATCCATAGACTCAAAAGTTCATAGATGGAGAAATATAGAATTTAAACCAATCAAGCACACTAGAGAAAGAAACAACCAATCTGATTAAAGTAAAATCAACATATGAGAACAAGGATTATTCGAATTAAGGGCTTCATCTCAGCCCTAGATAAAGAGTTTAGAAATCCATAAATCTAGATAGGAAAATAAAAACTTAAGTTTGAAATAACAAAACCATTTTCCTTCTTTTTCTTTCTTTCTTCTCTTTCTTTCTTTCTTACTTTCTTTCCTCCCTTGTTGTAGATCTGGAATTCTCTGGATCTGAATGCCCTTCCTCACGTTTTGCAACTCTTTTTATAGCTAATGGAGTGGCTGGAGTGGTGAAAATTGGATCTGGGAAGCTGTCGCACGCGCAGCGAAAGCTTTTTCGCAGCTAAGTTCGGGGCCTCGAAATACCACACTTTCCTCGTTCAAATTCCAACAAACACCGTCCCTTAGGACTTTCTTGGGTCCTCTACATGATGGACGGTTCAGATCTGCCATATGATCAAAGATGGTGGCCCAAAATCGCCTGAAAAACTGCTTTTCGCGGTCTTGCGTAAGCCTACGCACGTAGCGTCGCTGACGTGATCGGTGGGCCCCACAGAGGTTTTTTCGGGGAAATCCATCCCGTCCATTAGGTTGCCCTTGAAATTTCGGTCAAAAACGGATGGTTTTGGTTGTCCTTTGATTCAGTGCAGAGAAGAAATCACGCCAAGATCAATTTTGACGTTGCAGAGCAGTCCACTTGTGGCCTCTGTACCGCACACGTGTACACGCATGGGTGTAAAGCGATAGCATGGTTTTGAAGTTCACGAACCCATCTACAAGATAGACGGTCCGGATCAGCTTTATGGGTGATGAGTGGGACCCACTACCTTCCGGAAAATGACCCGCCGCGCCGTTCGCTGCTGCCGTAAACGGAAGTTTCCGTTTTTTTAAAAAAATCGCGTGCTGCTTTGAATTAGAAGGTGGTCAGCAGCGCTGACCGATGCGGTGTGGCGCTGGTGTACATGTACACCGTGTACACCCACCACGGTGTGGGGTCTACCACGATGTTTCATGGAAATCCTCACCGTCCATCTTCTTTGTCTCCCAGGTTAAGGCGTTGAATCCGAAGTTGAGACATTTTCAGATATCAGGTGGGCCCAGAATCAACGGTTTATGGGCTGATCTGTCCGTTGAGCCACTTTTCGAGATCTTCAGTAGATGAAATTTAATATGTACGGTTAATTTATAGCCTTCATCACATGTATGAAGTTTCGAGCCAATCGGACGGTGGGAAACCTGTGATCTTGCAATTTTTACCAATTTCAGGCCTCTTTATCGTGCTTTCCTCATATCCCAGGCGTGTATATTCTTCACCATTGGTTTTCTGGAGTACATCTCGTGCTCTGGTAATTTTGGAGCGTCAAATCTATGCTTTTAACATCATTTTGCTATACACGCTCCTAATTTCCTCCTGTAACAAAAACACGAGTAAAATCTGGCATTAAATATTATCATGTATGTAAAATCAAGTAATTACTCGGGTCTGATATGCAATATTCGACCCTGATCACAACCCCCAACCAGCATTTTGCTAGTCCCGAGCAAAACATGCGAAAAATAATTTCAGAAATAAATGATAATTCCTGTAAACTCTAGTGACTTGTGAACAGATAGCTTGAGATGTGAAAATTCTAAGATTCATGATTGGTGTGTGGAATTTTTCTCTTGGAATCAAGCTCTCAGCAGATTTCATAATCAAGTTTAAAATATTAATCCATGAATAATTCTAAAACATTGAGTTTCATGAGTGTATAGTGTCATCTCAGCTTTCAACCATTAAGAGATTCAATTGTCAATTTCATGATATCATTGGTAATTAACAACGGAGCTCATGTCACCCAAAACTGGAACCAACACTTGCCTTTTAGATCATCTTTTCATTCTATCAGCCTTTGATTTTCTTATTAACGTCAAGGAAGGAAATCAAATCTGCACCTATAGGGAGCAAACCTATGGTGAAAATTTGTCGCCTAAATCTTTTCTCATGTCAACTATGAGGAATCGAATCTTCATCTATAGGGAGCAAACCTATGATGATGATTATGCGACTTATTCTTTCAATTCTTCTTTATAGACTGATGCTAAAAAAATTTTGTTTTTCAGGCCGGTTCCTTTCATGCTTAGTGATTACCATGTTATCAATTAATATTGAACTGAAAAACTTAATGTGTAAACGAGATCTGATATGTGAAATTATGGCTCAATCAATGTTTACAACTTTTAATCGTGGATTAACAATTCAAACTTAAGTGTGAAATCTGCCAGACAACCGAATTCAAGAGTCGTAAATTTCTCACATCTGAATCTTGTAATTTTAAAATCCCAACTATCCTTCAAAATCACTTTGAATTCAATAGAAATTCCAGAAAAAATTTTTAAAAATTTCACAATTTTTGCTCAAGACCAAGAAAATACTGATTAGGTAACCTAATCTCCCACCCCCAACCTAAAATCTACATTGTCCTCAATGTAAAAGAAATAAGCATGCAATGCATATGAGACAACGAAAAGAAAAGGGGAGTAGGGAAAGATAGTACCTGGATGGAGAATCAAGAAGCTCTCAAAATTATCAGCGTAAAAGCGAGTCAGCACAAGAGAAATCAGTAAAATAAAATAAGATCACAAAAAGAAAAACCCTACCTATACCACTTTCGCAGGTGCTCGCGATTGCATTTAGCGTATGCAACAAGCCTTTAAACCCCTAGGTTACCCCTAGTGGACGAGTTGTAGTCTCGTGAGGGTTTGCAGTAATGATACCCACAAACATTGAACTAACTAATCAAGGAAAAAGAAATCAAATGAAATGCTGGGTTGCCTCCCAGGAGCGCTAAGTTTAACGTCTTCAGCCAGACCAAAAACGGACCATGAATTCATTAATCTTTAAGACCAGGGTCCACCAAAGAACTTACCTCAACACTGTGGTTAACCAATCCCAGACAAGTGATGTGAGTTCCCATGAGCTATGCTATCTGCAATGAGGTAACTGACACTGTCGTCAAATAAGTTAAGGACTTCTGCTCGAACAACTTCTTTCATGTTAGGATCATGCTTCCATTGCATTTTACGTGACATTTCCACAGCATGATCCTTACATACAGTGGGGCACACTCCTTGTATTTCTGCTATCTTCCGTTCAATTGCTGCCTTATATGTTCGAAGAACATTAAGTAACCTGTTCTCTTTTGCCTTCTCAGAGTTAGAAACTGTGCTGTCAGGAGGAGTCTCAGAGGGATGAAGAGGTTCCACTTTCGCTCTCCATTTTTCAGTCTCCAATATATGAGTAGAGTCGAGCAGTGCATTGACTTCGTGGATGGGACTATCGATGTCAAAATCCATGCCCGATTGTGCTAAGCAGGTCTCAAGAGGATCTTCAAAAGATGTACGGAAGGAGTCCTGCACAAGGCTCTCGATCATGTCCACTTCAAATATGTCATCCAAATCTGCGGATTGTTGTCCTGCATTAAAAACATTAAGTTTAATATTCATGTTACCAAAGGACAACTTCATAACTCCATTTCGGCAATTTATAATAGCATTAGATGTGGCCAAAAATGGACGACCCAAAATGACCGGGATCTGACTGTGAGGATTCTGAACAGGCTGAGTATCTATAACTATGAAATCCACTGGAAAATAAAATTTATCGACCTGGATTAGCACATCTTCAATAACACCACGGGGCACCTTGACAGATCTATCAGCTAGTTGTAATGTTATTTTAGTCGGTTTCAACTCGCCAAGTCCTAGCTGCTCATAAACCGAATAAGGTAACAAATTGACGCTCGCCCCTAAATCAAGCAATGCCTTCCCTATCTTATGATCTCCTATGCCGCAAGAAATGGTGGGAGCTCCTGGATCTCTAAATTTAGGAGTGTTATGTTGAATCATGGAGCTAAGCTGCTCTGCAAGGAAGACTTTCTTATGAACATTCTGCTTACGCTTTTGAGTGCATAAATCTTTAAGAAACTTAGCATAAGGAGGGACTTGCTTGATAGCGTCAAGCAACGGGATGTTGACTTGCACTTTTTTAAACACATCCAAGATTTCATCAAAGTTGTTTCTTTTCTTCATTGGTGCCAGACGTTGAGGAAAGGGTGCTTTGGGCACGTCAGCGGCTCTTGAAGAGTCAGAGAGTTTTTGGACTTTAGATGCATTGGTGTGTTTCTCTGCTTCACCTTGATTTGATTCATCCCTAGGTATCTCTATTTTGTTGTCAATCTGTTTGCCTGACCTAAGGGTAATGATCGATTTGGCTTGCTCATGATATTGCCCTTGGTTGGAATTAGAGCCAATCTCATACTGTCCCTTTGGATTAGCCACAGGTTGGCTAGGGAACTTACCCTTCTCTCTCTCACTCAATGTGGCAGCTAGTTGACCCATTTGTACTTCCAGCTTGGCAATGGATTGCGCATTTGCATGTAAGCTTTGCTGGTTGGCTAGTAAGGTTTGTTGGGTGTCTTTTTGGAATTGGAGAGAACTCTGCATAAAAAGATGGAGTGTATCCTCAAGAGATGGTTTCCTTGATTGTGCAGGCATTTGTTGATATTGTGGAAACTGCTGAGGTTGCATAGGAGGATTTTCAGATGGTCCTCCTTGTTGTGGTCCCTTTGCCCAAGAAAAATTTGGATGTCTAGCCCACCCTGGGTTGTATGTGTTCGAGTAAGGATCATTCCCAGGTTTTTGAAAAGTATTCATAGCATGTACTTGTTCAGAGAGAAGTTCTGGGGATGCTGCACCAGATGGACAAGACTGCATAGGATGGGCAGGACTAGAGCATATGCCACAAGCCTCGGCTTGAGTTGTTTGTGGAGGTCCATTATGCAACATTAGAGCATCAACCTTCTTGGTCAGGCCATCAATCTTGGCATGAAGATCTGACGTGACTCCTATCTCATATATACCACCTCTCTTTTGTGGTTGGGAACTTCTGTCATCTCTATTTGAATAGTCCCATTGCTGGAAATTTTCACACAAGGTTTCAAAAAAGTTTCATGCTTCAACATCACTTTTGGTCATGAATGACCCTCCACTGGTGGCATCAACCATGCGACGGTTTTGGGGTGTCAGACCATCATAGAAGTATTGAACCTGTTGCCACTTTTCAAAGCCATGGTGTGGACATTTAAGAAGTAAGTCCTTCCATCTTTCCCAACATTCATGAAAGTGCTCTCCCTCTTTTTGTGTGAAATTAGTGATTTCTCTACGGAGAGCATTTGTTTTGTGAACAGGGAAGAACTTGTTTAAGAACTTCCTAGACAATTGGTCCCATGTAGTGATAGACCCAACTCCTAGAGAATTCAACCATGCTTTCGCCTTATCCTTCAAAGAAAAAGGAAAAAGGCGCAAACGGATCGAATCGTCTGAAAAGTTTTGAAACCTAAAGGTAGAGCAAATGTCTAGGAATTCTTTCACATGATGATATGGGTCCTGCTTGTCTAACTCATAAAAAGAAGGCAACAACTGTATGACCCCAGTCTTCAGTTCAAAGTGTGCTGCCGTGGTGGTGGGCAATACTATGCATGAAGGCGCATTGAATTGGACAGGAGCTGAATAATCTCTAAGAGCTTTAGTTCCATTCTCTTCTGCCATTTCAAATAGGATGTTTCTAAATCTTTTACGAAAAGTTCTTTCTATTTCAGGATCAAAAGGTGCTAGTTCTATATTCAGAGATCTACGTCCTAGCATAAACTATGTTATTGCAATGTAAGAAAGGAAACTAAACTAAAAAGCAACCTAAGAGAAATAAAACTAGAACTAGAAACTATGAGATTCTAAAACAAGTTAAAACTATGTCAACAAGAATGGGAAGAAAGAACCCAGGAAAGGAGATGATTGATGTCAGAAGATTTAAGAAGCTCCTCCTACACTTAGTAGCTTCCTTCCCCAATTCCTGTAAATAAAAACAAAAACAAATTAAGTTTCCTAAAATAATGATAGAAAAATCCTAAGCAACGGTTAATTTCTAAAAAAGAAAGTTTCTAAAACTAGAAAATAGAAAGTTACCAAATCCAAAGTTAGAAAGTAGAAAATTCCTAAAAATTGAAAACCTAAATCTCAAAATAGAAAGTAGAGAGGACTGGAGAATTTAGAAAGATGTTACCAATTGGAGATCTATGTTAGAATCCTGCAAAAGAAAACAAACAAGTTAGTTTCTAAAACAGAAAATCTAAAATCAGAAACTTCCTAAAGAACAAAAAAGAAGAGTTAGTTTCTAAAAAGGAAAGAAATCCTAGAATTAGAAAGTTACTAAAAATAAAAAGCTAAGTAGGTTTCTAAAAAGAAATTTCTAAAAATAGAAAGTTAGTTAAAAGAAGAATCTAAATCTAAAAATAGAAAATAAAAAAAATTTAAAAAAAGAAATTCTAGAATTAGAAAATTCCTAAAAAGTAAAATCCTAATTCTAAAAATAAAAATTAGAAAAAATAAAGAATTTAGAAAGGGATTACCAAATTAGAAGTTTATTTCAGGACCCTACAAAATAGGAAACAGGTTAGTTTCCAAACAAAAACTCTAATATAAAATTAGTAAAATCCTAAGACTATGAATTATGATAAGAGAGAATCTTAAATCCAATTTGGATCGAAACAGTCCCCGGCAACGGCGCCAAAAACTTGTTCACTCCCCAAGTATAGGGTTGTGATGTAGTAATAACTCGGTAAGATCGAGGTCGAATCCACAGGGACTGGTCGTCACAATTCAAATTTACGATTCTCCTTAACTAATTCAACAAATAAAGGATCAAATTGCTAACACAAATTTATGGAAAATAACTATTGAGAATAGGGAAGAAAATTTAATCAGAGAAAGAGAACTAGGACTTTCGAATCCACCCCTAATTATCCTAACCCTTGTTTTGTCTGTTAATTCACCTTAAATTAGATTGATCCACTTATCTAGAAAAAGCACAATCTGTGTCCTTAATTGGGCATACAGATTGTCTAATTCCTTTAAGCAATGCCATGAATAACATATCCCATGTCCAAATCGGGCATATGGAATATGCAGTTCAGTAAAACACCCTGTTTCTTCCTCTACAGGAACCTGTTCATGATCAGATACAAGCACCTAGAATAAGCATCCAGACCACATCCATCCATAGACTCAAAAGTTCATAGATGGAGAAATATAGAATTTAAACCAATCAAGCACACTAGAGAAAGAAACAACCAATCTGATTAAAGTAAAATCAACATATGAGAACAAGGATTATTCGAATTAAGGGCTTCATCTCAGCCCTAGATAAAGAGTTTAGAAATCCATAAATCTAGATAGGAAAATAAAAACTTAAGTTTGAAATAACAAAACCATTTTCCTTCTTTTTCTTTCTTTCTTCTCTTTCTTTCTTTCTTACTTTCTTTCCTCCCTTGTTGTAGATCTGGAATTCTCTGGATCTGAATGCCCTTCCTCACGTTTTGCAACTCTTTTTATAGCTAATGGAGTGGCTGGAGTGGTGAAAATCAGATCTGGGAAGCTGTCGCACGCGCAGCGAAAGCTTTTTCGCAGCTAAGTTCGGGGCCTCGAAATACCACACTTTCCTCGTTCAAATTCCAACAAACACCGTCCCTTAGGACTTTCTTGGGTCCTCTACATGATGGACGGTTCAGATCTACCATATGATCAAAGATGGTGGCCCACAATCGCCTGGAAAACTGCTTTTTGTGGTCGTGCGTAAGCCTACGCACGTGGCGTCGCTGACGTGATCGGTGGGCCCCACAGAGGTTTTTTCGGGGAAATCCATCCCGTCCATTAGGTTGCCCTTGAAATTTCGGTCAAAAACGGATGGTTTTGGTTGTCCTTTGATTCGGTGCAGAGAAGAAATCACGCCAAGATCAATTTTGACGTTGCAGAGCAGTCCACTTGTGGCCTCTGTACCGCACACGTGTACACGCATGGGTGTAAAGCGATAGCATGGTTTTGAAGTTCACGAACCCATCTACAAGATAGACGGTCTGGATCAGCTTTATGGGTGATGAGTGGGACCCACTACCTTCCGGAAAATGACCCGCCGCGCCGTTCGCTGCTGCCGTAAACGGAAGTTTCCGTTTTTTAAAAAAATCGCGTGCTGCTTTGAATTAGAAGGTGGTCAGCAGCGCTGACCGATGCGGTGTGGCGCTGGTGTACATGTACACCGTGTACACCCACCACGGTGTGGGGTCTACCACGATGTTTCATGGAAATCCTCACCGTCCATCTTCTTTGTCTCCCAGGTTAAGGCGTTGAATCCGAAGTTGAGACATTTTCAGATATCAGGTGGGCCCAGAATCAACGGTTTATGGGCTGATCTGTCCTTTGAGCCACTTTTCGAGATCTTCAGTAGATGAAATTTAATATGTACGGTTAATTTATAGCCTTCATCACATGTATGAAGTTTCGAGCCAATCGGACGGTGGGAAACCTATGATCTTGCAATTTTTACCAATTTCAGGCCTCTTTATCGTGCTTTCCTCATATCCCAGGCGTGTATATTCTTCTCCATTGGTTTTCTGGAGTACATCTCGTGCTCTGGTAATTTTGGAGCGTCAAATCTATGCTTTTAACATCATTTTGCTATACACGCTCCTAATTTCCTCCTGTAACAAAAACACGAGTAAAATCTGGCATTAAATATTATCATGTATGTAAAATCAAGTAATTACTCGGGTCTGATATGCAATATTCGACCCTGATCAATACGAACAAAATTGACAATCAACATTTAACATACATGATGGAATCAAACTCTTTTTTTCTCTTGACAAAAAAATTTGGCTGTATATATTTCAGGTGGGCGCCACAAAATAACTGGGCCTCACCTATCGTATGGCTCCGGTGTGATGCTTGACATGTGTCAAAGATACTTGATTTTGGTAGACTTGCTTCAAATAAGTTGAAACAGAAGTGTGTTTCTTGCAAGGGTGGCCTGGACTTCAGACAATGTCAGGCTCAAATTCTTCCCTAACCCAAGACTGGTTTGAATTCTTACCACAATCTGCTGGAGGCCAACCTGCCTTCTGGGTGGAGAATTTGTTGAAAATTTTTGGAGATATTGCCTTCTCTTACTTCTTCTATGCATCCTCCAGAAAATTTGAGTCGCCATGAATACTCATGCCTATGGCACTTTAATGGTGTACCTTTCTTGCCCACTCCTTTTAGGTTGTTTTCCTCCTTGCTTCTGATTGTTGCTTTTTTATGTTAAAAATGAAACCATCAGTGGGCTTTTATATGAAATCTGCAATGCATGACTTGGGTCTTTACTAATGCTCTATGCATACAGTTACATGTTCTGAATATTAACGATAGTGTTGATTATAATTTCCTCAAGATTTCCTCTTTGGAACTTCAACTTCATCTTATCAGGTAAAAAGCATGTAATCACTGATTTTAGCTTTTACGCTACATTGCCAACATTTCATGGATTCTTTCACGTTGGTTAGGATGGTGGGATATGACCCTTTTTATAAGAATTAGTGAAGGTTTCAAAGTTGTCAATCTATACTCTTGGGAATTGAGCAGTAGGTGGGCTCATCAATCTTAGAATTGCTTAATTCCAAGACCCAAATCTGTTAATCTCAACTTTTGGGAATTGGGAGCAGAATCAATGTTGGAATTTGGTCACTACTCGAAGGCTCCGAAGTTGCCTTCAATCTTGGAATTTGATCAATCTTTGAAGAGCCTGAGTCAGAGCATATTCTTAGATGAAATAATCCAAATGCATGTAACCATCCAGCAAGGTGATGCATTGGATCAGGTTCATTGCTTGCAGGGAAGATAATGCATGCATGTGTTTAGCCTATGTGGGAAGAGGCTAACTAGTTGGGTATTTTCTACTAGCAATAGAAAATAGTATAAAAAAAGGTTAATGTTGGTGACGGGGGATTTTGGATAATAGATTGCATAAATACTGAAATAGGTAAAATATTATAAAATTTCATGACATGTGTTGCAACCAAACATTACCATAAACAAATATGCATTCTATGGGATGCCTTGCAAGCGCTTGCACCCCTCACTGTTATAAGCTTTTTTTTTTTCAAGTCACTAGATGTATTAAATTAGGGATAAAAAATAATTATTTACTGCATCCATCACTTGAAAATGCCTTGCACCACAAGGATAGGTGCAAATGTGATAGAGGATGGTGGATCTAATATAAAATAATGCAGCGAATGCATGGATAAGAGAGACGATCATATCATCATTTTGTTTTTAAGCATAGCCCTTGAATTCTTGGTGAATTTTTTTTTCCTTAAAATAAAGAAATATGATTAATATTATTTAGTGAAGTATTGATTATAATGTATTTGGTGTGTTTATATAAGCAAAAGAACCCATAAATTCCAAATTTAACTCCACAATAAGAAATAGTAAAAAGTACTAAAAGTATTAAAAAGACATCTTATCCTATCAAAGCTGTGGCCGTTGGAAGTTACATGTGTATTTAGGTTATTTTTATTTATTTATTTTTTTTCCAATCTAAAACCCAGACAATCCCATTTCTGATATCCTAGCCCATCATTGGCTTGTTCTTTAACATTGACAAACATGGGCGGTCAATTTTATGTGAGAATGACTAGTCTCTCTACAAATATCCAGTACAAAGTTTATGAATTCTGGTGAATACATGTGTATACCTTCTCATGGTATACATGTGTCACATACACTTTGTGAAAATGACGGGTTGACCCAGCCCATGAGCTAAATATATGTGCCTAGGCTCATCCCAGCAGGCTCAACCTAACATGATGCAACCCAGTCCCACTTATTTAACCATATTGGGTTAGACTGCACAAGTCCAAATCAAGATGATGCCCAAATCATGGGTCCTTAGACTGCACAAGTCCAACCCAACCTGGTCCACCTAGAGTAGAGTATCTTTGGTCTGGAAAAACAGGAAAAGACAGTAATACGACTGATTTATTTTGTTTATGTTTTGTTTTGTAGATTGAAGGGGCCTACTTAGAAGGCAACAAAGGTATAAGCAATTGGGATGTTTTCTCTCACATACCAGGTTGGTTTTGTTTTTTCCTTTCCTTTCTCTCTTGGAGAATTTTTTAGGTATAATACAATACAATTTTAAAATTAAAATTTCATTGAATTTTACTGTCTCCATATTCAGGAAAAATATGGAGACAGTCTACATCCATCAGAATGTGAAACTCTAAGTATTAAAGGGTTAGGATCTTATAATCTAGGAGATTTCAGCTGGCTCCATCCATGGTGGGGCCACTAGAGTTAAACCTAGAAGCCAAATACTCACCCCACAGATAGTACAATGGTCAGATGGGCTCGAGTTGGCCTTTTATGTCATATAGCTATCAGTCCACAAAAAGAAAAAAAAAATTAAAGAAAAAAGAAAAAGAAAAAGAGAAAAAGACTAACACAATGATAACTTGTTGGACATGAACAGGAAAACATTAAATTGATGCATTCCCTTGGAGTGAATTCCTACAGATTTTCCATATCTTGGTCTAGAATCCTCCCAAGTGAGTTTTACTTACATCTCTCTAATTTTACTGTTAGGACATCCAATCCCCTCCAGCAGGTTGATCCCACTATGAAGATCACATGGTGCTAAAATCAGGCAAATCTACTGATCAGGCACGCCACACTCTAGTTTGGACCAAATGAGAGGTTGTCCATTCTATTCTTTGGTATGTCCCATCTGATGAGCGGATTGACCTATTTTAAGCTATTTGTTCTTCATGGTGGGTTTAACCTTTGGGATGGGTTGGATGTTCTCTCCACTTAGCATGTTGACGTTTAGGTGTGTCTGACACCTCATATTTTGGCAGAGACTTAATCTTCATTTTAATATATGTTAATGAACAACAGAAGGAAGATTTGGTGAGATTAATAAGGCAGGAATTGAATTTTACAACAACCTCATTGATGCTCTCCTTCTCAAAGGTAACAACATCCTCTTGTTTTTTACTGCACAATATCCACCATCCATCCACCACACACATATATTTGCTTATCCTACTTGCTCGTATAGTCAGCCTAGCGTATGTGTGCAATATCTGATCTGTCAATCAGGTGGGCCATGCAGTGTAGGTGCCCTAGCCTAAAGTGGCTTAGGTAATTTTGGAGTCCTTGGTTAGGGTTTGGGCTGAAAGTACGAGTGCTGGAGCCGACGCTTTCGGAGTCTGAACTCATTCTTTTGAAAAATAGAAAAATGAGAATATTAGTAAATATGGATTTTCTTGTTAAGAAGAAAATGGAAGATGGATTGAAAAAACATAAAAGAAATTTTTTTTCCCTTCTTTTTTGCTTCAACAGAGAGAGACTAAGCTAACAATGAGCTTCTTTCAAAGGATCAATTGGTTTTGTTTCACAATAAACCAAACTGTACAACTAAGCTAACAATGAACTTCTTTCAGAGGATCAAAATTGATAGCACTCTTACCTAAAAAGTACTGAAGGTCTTTAAAGTCCTTTATCTTAAAATTTTGAGAGAGATTTTTCATATGATCATAAAATTCCATAGGTTGATCAATATATATAATGAAACCCTACTCTCTCACAGCAATGTGAGAATAACAGCACTCCAGATATGCATATCCTTTATCTTTCTTGTATGTAGTTACATGTCGAATTTCTTGGTTCTTTGATTCATTACACTCAATTCAAGTATGGTTTGCACCAATTCAAGAGACTGTACATTAGGCATTCAATATATAAGACTGGAGTGAGACTGATTAGGCATTTAAATGTGTTGTAGGATTGTTTGAATTGCCTATTCTAACAGGTGCACAAGTTGGAATGGATTGGACTTCTATCTTGAGAAAATGCCATAATTTCAGGTAGTTATTATTGTAATGGAAAATTAAAAAATTAAAAGAGAGAGAGAGATAATGAATTCATGGAAAGAAATGTTTTTTATCATTAGGGCTGCTTTTGCCAGGTTTGATGCAGAAATTGTCGCCAACTTTACAGAAAGACAAATAGCATCAGTGGCCACAGATTGCAACTTGGATTTAAACAAGGTTTGAGGTGCCGTCAACAATGCTAACAGAATCCTCCAGGTCAGATTGTTGATTGGACCTGATTTTATTTAAATGATCTTGATAATCATTTTATTTAAATGAGCAGACCCAGATGTGCGTCGGAGCTATCCGGATGAGTGGGGGTCCCTGGAAGGTGGGAACCGCAATTATGACCATTACGAAGCTGTCCATTTCCTGTGGACAGCATTGGAAGGGCCTGACCATTTGGACAGGCCGTGTTTATGTATTTGCTTGAAATTAATGGAGCAGATCCGGATGTGCGTCGGAGCTATCCAGGTGAGCGGGGGTCCCTGGAAGGTGGGAACCGCTGTTATGACCATGATGAAGCTGTCAATTTCATATGGACAGCATTGGAAGGGCCTGACCATTTGGACAGGCCGTGTTTATGTATTTGCTCGAAATTAATGGAGCAGACCTGGATGTGCGTCGGAGCTATCCGGATGAGCGGGGGTCCCTAGAAGGTGGGAACCGCTGTTATGACCATGATGAAGCTGTCCATTTCCTATGGACAGCGTTGGAGGGGCCTGGCCATTTGGACAGGCCGTGTTTATGTCTGTATTTGCAGGTACCACACCCTTAACCTAAACCTATAACCCAACCTAAACTTATTCTCAAATCCCAAAACCTATACTTATAACCTAAACCTACACCTAGACCTTAACCTTAACCTAAACCAAAACCTATGACCTAAAACCTTAACCTATAACTTATAACCTATAACCTAACACTAACCTAAACCTGTAATGCCCTGAAAATCGGGGGTCGAGCATAAACTCAACTCCCTAGTTCCAGAACATCACTTATGCAACAAAATGAATGATGATTGAATGTTGACTGTATTCGTGCATTGAACATGAGTGAGATTAAGCCAAAACAACATATCATACTCTAGAGACAGTTAAATTTGCAAGCGGAAGACTGTGATGGATAGATAAAATATATAAACTATGATGAGTCTCCAGAGTGTGATAACATTACCAGGTTAAATAATTACAAGTACAGTTTTAAAATATACCAAATGTGAGGAAGTGTAATGTCTCCTGTCCCAAGTACCATAGCCCCGTCAATACAATATCAGGTCTTCATTGACCTGCTAGAGAGATACAGATAGGAGAACTCCTATCATCATAGAAGTAGTCCGGCTCTACTTCACAAGCATCGTCATCACCTGAAACTCAACAAATCTGGTTGGTGTGTACAACACCGTCCCATAACGTGGGAGTGAGTAGCTAACTCAGTGGAACAATAAAGCATAGGTTAACATGTTATCAATTCAATCAAGCAGTAATGATAAAGTAGTACAAATCAAACAATTCTAACTACTCTTATTAAATGCGAGAATGAAATGACATGATGCTGTATGCCCTTACCAAACCACCCTCAAGCGACATCATCTTACGTTCGCGAAAGCTTAACTCCCTCAGTGCGCCACATCTACTAAGCACATGCGGTGCGATGATGATCATGATTACTGAGTTATTATTAGTCCATTTCAAACAGCAGTATTGGGAAACTAAGGTACCTCCCTTGTATCATTCCCAAACATGATCCATTCTAGGGTCATCAATCCTAGCTAATCTCATACGATATTATGGTTTGAGAAGTGTAGTGAAGGCATCGCAAATGGCTCGTCACCTGTCAGCGCGGATACAGATCTCACCGTATGCGGCTCAATTGCTGGCCGTCAGCTCAAGTATAGGTCTCACCGTACTCGGCTCAATCACTAGCCGTCAGCTCGAGTACAGGTCTCACCGTACTTGGCTCAACTCATACTCTAGTTGCTGTGAAAGACTCGTCGCCAATCACAGACACTTGGAGTATACTCGAAGATACTACGGAGGACTCGTCGCCCGTCAGCACGAGCACAGGTCTCACCGTACTCGGCTCTCGCTGTAAGTATCGACAGCTCGAATACAGTGTCCCATACCACCGTATTCGGCTTACGAGGTTTGGTTGCACAATGGTCACTACGGGGAGGCACATGGCCCCAGCGTAGGCCGACAGCTCGACCACGGTGTCCCATACCACCATGCCCGGCTCATGCGTCTTAGCGGATCGAGGTACCATGGTTAAAAGGGGTTTCACTGGTAAGTTTGGTACCCTAGGTTCAAGCAGTAGCGTCCAAACAGGGTGAACATGCATAAGGCAGATCGGGTTACTTGATGAGCTCGACTAGCGCGATCGTCCGTTGAGCTGCACGACATGAAGTACACAAACAACTTCGTGTGGCCTAGCCACTGCCGGCAGGCAACGCACGACTCGAGTTCGTCGAACACATCCCACGTGGCAAATGAATCTCAGCCACGAATTCAATCCCGTTACCGATTGCCTGGGCCATAATCATAGCCCCAAACACAATCAATTGCAGATAGATAAAGCAGTGACGGATCAGGATTCAAATCATACAATCAAAGTCTGGTATTATCCGTTTAGGGCTGCCAGGGCTGTTGCACGCACTCGTTGCTCCGCTCCCCCATCACCCATGACGGATCATACAACATAATTATAAATTTAAACATATGCATTACATAGTTAAAATCATAAAGCAGTTGAGCATGTTATGAATCACAACACAAGCATGAGTTTGTACATGTTCAATTCCTAATCACACAACTATCAAAGGAGATCATACACATAGTTAAAAGAGGTTGAGAATCATATCTCAACACTCTTATACATTACAATTTGCTAACTACTACACATTCAGACATTTCAAGAAACACTTAAACAAACATACATCAACATACATGACATATGTCGATCACATAGGCATTAGGCCAAATCCTTTCACTAGGGAGTTGCTCCAATCATAACACACGTACACCCACGACGGATAGTCATGACAAGCAGGAACCCAAGTTCCATATTCAATCAGCTATTTCCACAAACACTTGGGCTACACATTTTAGCATATATAGTGTATATTGGCCGTGGCGTGACTTAGGGCAAATCCTTTCGTCAAAGGGGCATCGCCAATACATAAATCATGAATCCATGACAATTAGTCATGGCGAGCACGAATGAGAATTCCATACTCATTCAGTCATTTTCACAAACACTTAGAATACACTATTACAACATACATGGTGCATGTTAGCAAAACATGTATTAGGGCTATCCCTTAGCCAAGCGAGTATTTTATCCATGTATAACATATTATTACAGCAAATAATCATGATAAATACATCTCCAAAATTTATACATATACAGTATTTTCTAGAATACGCAATTTCAACATACATAGTGTATATAAGTAAAACATGTATTTAGGCGAATCCTTTCGCCAAATAAGTATTTTATCCATATATCGTATATCCATACAACAAATAAACATGTCAAACACATTTCCAAAAAAATACGTATACCGTACTTTCTACAAATACCTAGAGTATGTAAAATTCCATATTTTTCATCTTTAATCGAAACGAAAAACAGACAGCACTTTGTACATGTGCAATTGCATGCAGATCATGAATCTATCATTATCTGACATTGAAAGCGTTGAAAACCATAACCAATACACCTAAAGTCCGCACCTTTTGTCGTAGAATCGCAACGGAATCGATAGGTTTGCTAAGCTTCCGTATTCGGCAGTTTGGCAACCTATAGAACGAAATAGGTTAGCTATTTCACAACCTACAATAGTCTAAACCCCAAAACAGATTAGGGTTAGGGTTTCTTACCTAGAAACGAAGCTGGAATCGCCGGGAAAGCGATTAGAACGGAGCAGTAGAGCTCGTGGAGCGGCAGGGAAGGACGGCAGGGAGATTCTCCCACATCTCCCACACTTTCTCTCTCTTTTCCCTCTCTCAAATCCCAAATTCGTATGGCTGCCATGAGAGAGGGTTTAAGGTTCTTATATAGTCTCAAAACTCACCGAAATAGACTCTTGTTCAAGGGTTACTGCTAATATATGTATTTCGTCACTTTTCCAGCTCAAAAGAGAGGTTCTGGTGGCCCTTCTTGAGTCAAATGTCAGACTTAAGCTCACCACACATGGATCTATATGGGATTACGTTTTTGACTCAATCAGATTCCCAGATCGCACGTGGCGGACCACTTTCAGATCAACGGTCAGTGGGCCACGATCCGAAATTCCAAGTACATGTAAATGTTCCTGAAAATTTTCTTAATCCGAGGGTGTAATTTAGTCTGATTCTGACGGTCTGGTCGCTTAATACTGATGCGCAAGCGAATGGTGCCAGATCACTATTCCAAATATTTATTTTGTAAAGGGAATAGTGTTTTTCACACTCCCTCGCTTCGGATCCAAACGAATGGCCGTGGGACATTGGCTGGACCTGATTTTTGAGATGATTGTCAAGCCCAGTGAGGTGGTCCTAGTTCCTTAACTTCCTGTTAATCGGACTTCCGATGTGCGGTCTAGACCTAATACGAAGTTTCAAGTCATTCCCGAGAGTAGCCGGGAAAAGAGTTTGGTTCTAAACTTTAGGGTAACCTAGAGTCACTGATTTTGCAAGTTTTGGGTCTTGCAGATCGTATTTAAAGCGATCCCAACGGATTTCATGGCTAATCGAGTTTTGCACTTAGTTAACTTTGTTAAATTTCTAAAGGATTTAATCCTAATTGTTTTCTGGCTGAGATGGTACTTAGGCTTTTGTAGTTTGTATATAAAGTGATCCAAGTTTTACTACTTAGCTAGTTTAAGTTAGTGTCTAGGGCGAAAGTGCTTTGAAAAATTGAAAGCACAAGGTAGTGAAGGGTGGGATTTGTGAAGAAAATGGTTTAAAAAGGGATTTGAGGCTTTAATTGAGAGTTTGGGAAGTTAAACCTGTGTTAGGATTGACCCATCGCCTAAGGACGTCTAATTCCAGGTTGGCGAAAATCCGGGATGTTACAAAACCTAAAACCTAAACCTTAACCTATAACCTAAAAAACCTAAACCTAAACATATTCTCAAATCCCAAAACCTATGACCTAAAACCTTAACCTATTACCTATAACCTTAACATATAACCCAACCCTTAACCTAAACCTATTTTCAATTCCCAAAACCTATACTTATTACCTAAACTCAAATCCCTAAATCTTAACATATAACCCAACCTAAACATATACTTATAACCTAAACTTATTCTGAAATTCCAAAACCCATAACCTAAACCTTAACCTAAACCTATACCTATAACTTAAACCAAAACCTATAACCTAAACCCGAACCCAAACCTGAACCCGAACCCGAATCTCTAAACCTTAACTTAAACCTAAACCAAAAACCTAAACCTAAAACCTAAATGTATTCTCAAATCCCTAAACCTAAACCTACACCTAATCCTAATCTCAACGCCCTAACCTAAACCTAAGCTTAAAATTGAAAACCCAAACCTAAACCCGATCCCGAACCCGAACTCGATTCCCTAAACCTAAACCTAAACCTTAACCAATTCTCAATTCCCTAAACCTATAGCTTATAACCTAAACCTAAACCTTAGCCTAAAACTAAACCTAAACCTTAACCAATTCTCAATTCCCTAAACCTATAGCTTATAACCTAAACCTAAACCTTAGCCTAAAACTAAACCTAAACCTTAACCAATTCTCAATTCTCTAAACCTATAGCTTATAACCTAAAACTAAACCTAAACCTAAACCTTAACCTAAACCTAAACCTTAACCTAAACCAAAACCTATGACCTAAAACCTTAACCTATTACCTATAACCTAAACTTATAACCTTAACCTAAACCTATTCTCAAATCCTAAAACCTATAACCTAAACCTAAACCTTAACCTATAACCTAAACTCGATTTCCTAAACCTTAACCTATAACCTAACCTAAACCTAAACCTATAACCCGAACCCGATTTCCTAAACCTAAACCTTAACGTATTCTCAAACCCCTAAACCTAAACCTACATCTAATCCTAATCTTAACTCCCTAATAACATAAACCTAAATGTAAACTTGAAAACCCAAACCTAAACCCGATCCCGAAGCCGAACCCAATTTCCTAAACCTAAACTTATAATCTTAACCTAAACCTATTCTCAAATCCCAAAACCTATAACCTTAAACTATTACCTTAACTTATAACCTAAACCTATAACCTAAACTCAATTTCCTAAACCTTAACCTATAACCTAACCTAAACCTAAACCTATAACCCAAACCCGATTTCCTAAACCTAAACCTTAACGTATTCTCAAATCCCTAAACCTAAACATAAACCTACACCTAATCCTAATCTCAACTTCCTAACCTAAACTAAACTTAAACTTGAAAACCCAAACCTAAACCTGATCCCAAACCTGAACCCGATTTCCTAGACCTAAACTTATAACCTTAACCTAAACCTATTCTCAAATCCCAAAACCTATAACCTAAACCTAAACCTATATAACCTTAACCTAAACCTAAAACTTAACCTATAACCTAAACCTTAACCTATAACCTTAACTTATAACCTAAAGCTATAACCTAACTCAATTTCGTAAACCTTAACCTATAACCTAACCTAAACCTAAACCTATAACCCAAACCCGATTTCCTAAACGTATTCTCAAATCCCTAAACCTAAACCTATACCTAATCCTAATCTCAACTCCATAACCTAAATCTAAACCTAAACTTGAAAACCTAAACCCGATCCCGAACCCAAACCCAATTTCCTAAACTTAAACTTATAACCTTAACCTAAACCTATTCTCAAATCCCAAAATCTATAATCTAAACCTAAACCTATATAACCTTAACCTAAACTTAAAACTTAACCTATAACCTAAACCTTAACCTATAACCTAAACTTATAACCTAAACTCAATTTCTTAAACCTTAACCTATAACCTAACTTAAACCTAAACCTATAACCCGAACCCGATTTCCTAAACCTAAATCTTAACGTATTCTCAAATCCCTAAACCTAAACCTTAACGTATTCTCAAATCCCTAAACTTAAACCTACACCTAATCCTAATCTCAATTCCCTAACCTAAACTTAAACCTAAACTTGAAAACCCAAACCTAAACCTGATCTCGAACCCAAACCCGATTTCCTAAACCTAAACTTATAAACTTAACTTAAACCTATTCTCAAATCCCAAAACCTATAACCTAAACCTAAACCTTAACCTAAACCTAAACCTATAGCCTAAACTCAATTTCATAAACCTTAACCTATAACCTAACCTAAACCTTAACCTATAACCCGAACCCGATTTCCTAAACCTAAACCTTAACGTATTCTCAAATCCCTAAACCTAAATCTACACCTAAACCTAATCTCAACTACTTAACCTAAACATAAACCCAAACCTGAAAACCCAAACCCAAACCCGATTCCGAACCCGAACCCGATTTCCTAAACCTAAACTTATAACCTTAACCTAAACCTATTATCAAATCCCAAAACCTATAACCTAAACCTAAACCTATAACCTTAACCAAAACCTTAACCTATAACCTTAACTTATAACCTAAAGCTATAACCTAAACTCAATTTCCTAAACCTTAACGTATAACCTAACCTAAACCTAAACCTATAACCCGAACCCAATTTCCTAAACCTAAACCTTAACGTATTCTCAAATCTCTAAACCTAAACATACACCTAATCCTAATTTCAGCTCCCTAACCTAAACCTAAACCTAAACTTGAAAACCCAAACCTAAACCCGATTATGCTTTCAGACTACCGAACAAGCTGTAGTTGTTCATCAGCCAAGCAAAAGTCATACTCGAATCTTGCGTTATGACTTTGTATTATTTGTGGAACCTAATGTTGTGTAATAGTTTGATTGACTTTGTTTTGAAAACCTTAAATAGTAAACAAGTGAGATTGATTGTTTGATTGAGTTGTTAACTCTTTTGTTGGTATTATGGCTTTTATGATTGATTGTTTCATGAGTGGATTGAATGAATGATTAGTAGTTTAAATAAATATTTAAAAAAATTAAACATTTTTAGCCTCAATTTGTAACCGAGGCTTGGATAGATTTACTAGTTTGGGTAGTTGGATGTGAATGTGAATATGATGAAATATATTATATAACAGGTGTATATCAGGATGAATATGATGAAATATATTGTTAACAGGTGTATATCAGGAATTTTGTGCGGAATTTTGAGCTGTATATTTAAATAAAAAAAGAGACTTTTAGCGACGAAAATTTTCGTTGCTAAAAGTGGAAGTTCTTTGGCAGCGAACTTTTTCGCTGCTAAAAGTCTTTAAAAAGTTTTTGCGGCGAATATTTTCGCTGCTAAAAAGTCTTACAAATTTTTTAGCAGCGAATATTTTCGCTGCTAAAAGTCTTTAAACTTTTTTTGTGGTGAATATTTTCGCTGCTAAAAAAGACCTGCAGTTCTGAATATTCTTGGAAAATTATTTGGCGGCGAAAATTTTTGCGGCTAAAAAGTCTTGGAAATTTTTTGGCGGCCAAAATATTCGCTGCTAAAAAGTCTTAGAAGTCTTTTTGGCGGCGAAACTTTTGGCTGCTAAAAGTCTTAGAAATTGTTTTGGCGGCCAAAGTTTTCGGTGCTAAAATTTTTTGGAAAATTATTTGGCGGCGAAAATTTTCGCTGCTAAAAGTCTTGGAAATTATTTGGCGGCCAAAATTTTCGGTGCTAAAAATTTTTGGAAAATTATTTGGCGGCGAAAATTTTCGCTGCTAAAAGTCTTGGAAATTATTTGGCGGCCAAAATTTTCGCTGCTAAAAAGTCTTTGAAGTTTTTTGGCGGCAAAAATATTCGCTGCTAAAAGTCTTACAAGTTTTTTTGGCGGCGAAAAGTTTTGCTGTTAAAAGTCCTGAATTTTTTTGGCAGCGAAAATTTTCGCTGCTAAAGGTCCAGGAAATTTTTTTTAGCGACGAAAATTTTCGTCACTAAAAAGCTGGCATTTAGCGACGATTTGAATTTTTCGCTGATAAATACCTTGCACTTCGGTCTTTTAGCGACGAATTTGGCAATGAAAATTTTCGTCGCTAAAAGTATTTAACTGCGAAAATCTGGCTTTTAGCGACGAAAATTTTCGTCGCTAAAAGTACTGTTTGTTGTAGTGATTCTGGTTGGTTTTCAGGCCCGTTAAAACGCGAATGGCTTGATTTCCTCTGATCTCTGGCATGCAAATCCATCAATTTTGGTCTTCTGGAGTCCGTCCCTTACTGTGGTGATTTCAGAGCATCAAATACGTGCTTTTGGCATCTCATTTCAATCCAAGTTCAATAATGCACCCTCCACCACAAATGTGATTAAACCAGGCTGTTAAACAGTATCATATTCATAAACTTAGGTAATTATTGCGGTTTGATATGCGATATTTGACCCTCAACACAACCCCCAACCAGTATTTTGCTAGTCCCGAGCAAAGTATGCGAAAATACGTTTAAGAATTATAGGCAGATTTCTATAAACTCGAATGATTTTTTAAGAACAATCTAGATCCTAGAATTCTAAGATTCGTGAATGTTAGGCATTACTTTCTCATGGACTCAAGCGCACGGTAAATTCTATAGTCAAGTTCAACGTAATAGTCCATCAATCAGAAAAAATTTAAACATTAGGATCCATGATTGTATAGTCTAATTTCGGCTTATCAACATTAAGATTCGATTCGTTATTTCATGATATGATTGGTAACAAACGAAAGCATTCAGGACAGCCACCTAAATCAAAACTTGCCTCATAAATCATCTTTTCATTATTCCATCTTTCGATTTTCTTTATGAATAATGACGCCAATGAGAGGGATCAAATCCTCACCTAAAGGGAGCAAACCTATAGTGAAAACTTGTCGCCTAACTCTTTTTTTTTTTAAATTTTTTTTTTTTTTTTTACGTATCATACATGGGGAATTAAATCTACACCTATAGGGAGCAAACCTATGGTGAAGATTCTTCACCTAACCTTTTTCAAAGGTATCTGCTTCTTTTTTTTCCTTTTTTTTTTCATATCGATTATGTTAGAGGCAAATGTTCCAGGCTAGTTCTTTTCATGCGTAATGATTACCAGGTCAATCCTTCAATATTGAACTGAACCCTCAATGTGTAAGCGAGATGTGGCATGTGAAATCATGACTCAATCAATGTTTACAACTTCTAATCATGGATTAACAATTCAACTTAAATGTGAAATCTAACAGCTACTGAATCCAAGAGTCATAAATTATCAACATCACGAATCTTGAAATTCTAAGTCATGGATATCTGTCAAAATCACTTCGAATTCACCAGAAATCCCAGAAAAATTTTATAAAAATTTCCACAATTTTTGTTCAAGACCAATAAAATGCTGATTAGGTCACCTAATCTCCCACCCTCAACCTAAAATTTACATTGTCCTCAATGTAAAAGATATGAGCATGCAATGCACATGGGACAACGAAAAGTAAATATGAAGTGATGGGAAGATAGTACCTGGATGATGAATTTAAAGACATTTTCCAAGAGATCGCAGCATGGAAGCCGGTCAGCACGAGAGAGAAAACAAAACAAAAATAAAATCCTACCTATACCACTTTCGCAGGTGCTCTCGATTGCATTTAACATATGCAACAGGCCTTTAAACCCCTAGGTTACCCCTAGTGGACGAGTTGTAGTCTCATGAGGGTTTGCAGTAATGTTACCCACAAACATTGAACTAACTAACTAGGAAAATGAAATGAATTGAAAAGCTGGGTTGCCTCCCAGGAGTGCTAAGTTTAATGTCTTCAGCCAGACCAAAGCAACTACCCTAGTCCTATGAAAGCAATAAACCTACCTATACCTTCATCAGACTAGGAGATCAATCCTGGTAAATAGGAGCAGTCAGAGGCATGGACATGTCCTCTGAATCAAATTTCTCGACAAATGGCTTTAAGCGATGTCCATTTACTTTAAACTTCTTGCTATTATCGGGATCTCTTATCTCGAGGGCCCCATGAGAATATGCAGTGATAACAGTAAAAGGGCCGGTCCAACGAGATCGAAGCTTACCTAGAAAGAGATGTAATCGAGAGTTATACAAAAGGACTTTTTAGCCTGGCGTGAATGATTTTCGTAGAATATGTTAATCATGAAACGCCTTCATCCTGTCCTTGTAAATTCTCGAGTTCTCGTACGCGTCGTTCCGGATTTCTTCAAGTTCATTTAATTGAAGTTTGCATAGCAAGCCAGCGTTATTCAGATTGAAATTTAGATTTTTGATCACCCAGTAGGCTCTATGTTCCAACTCCACAGGCAAGTGGCAAGCCTTCCCATAGACGAGTCTAAAGGGAGACATTCCAATAGGGGTTTTAAAAGCAGTACGGTAAGCCCATAAGGCATCGGTCAATCGGATTGACCAGTCTTTACGATCAGGGTTAACCGTTTTCTCCAAAATATGCTTGATCTCCCTATTAGAAATCTTAGCTTGCCCACTTGTCTGTGGGTGGTATGGGGTGCTCACCTTATGAGAGATACCTTATTTCTTCATTAAACTCTCGAATGGCCTATTACAAAAGTGTGAGCCCCCATCACTAATGATGGCTCGAGGCATTCTGAATAGGGAAAGGATGTTTTCTTTCAGGAATTTAATGACCATGCGATGGTCATTAGTTCGACACGGAATTGCTTCGACCCATTTAGTGACATAGTCTACGGCAAGCAAAATATATAAATTCCCAAAAGAATGGGGGAATGGCCCCATGAAATCGATGCCCCAGCAATTAAATGCCTCTATGATAAGAATGAGATTCAAGGGCATCATATTTCGATGGGACAATGCTCCCAATTTCTGACAGCGCTCACATGCTTTGCAAAACTCATGAGTGTCCCTGAACATAGTGGGCCAATAGAAGCCACAATGCAGAATTTTGGCCGTGGTCTTTTTTGCAGAAAAGTTACCACCACAGGCTTGTGAGTGACGGAAGGAGATGACACTCTGATGCTCATCGTCTGGCACACATCTCCTCAAGATTTGGTCTGGGCAATATTTAAACAAGTATGGACCATCCCAGAAGAAGTTGCGCACCTCGGCGAAAATTTTCTTCTTATCTTGCGCAGTCTAATGTGTCGGTATGGAACCTGTGGCAAGATAATTAACGATATCAGCAAACCAAGGTGAATGGGAGACTGAACAACTGTTCGTCAGAGAACATGTCATTAATCTGCGTCGTCTCAAAGGAATCAGAGTGATTAAGGCGAGAAAGATGGTCAGCCACTACGTTCTCTACTCCCTTTTTATCTTTTATCTCTATGTCAAATTCCTGGAGTAGGAGGATCCATCTTATCAGGCGGGGCTTAGCATCATTCTTAGACAGGAGATACTTAAGCGTTGCGTGATCAGTGTAAATAATGATCTTAGATCCAATCAAGTAGAACGTAAATTTGTTCAAGGCAAACACTACGACTAAGAGTTCCTTTTCTATAGTCGAGTAGTTCACTTGGGCAGGATTTAGAGTCTTACTTATGTAATGAATAACGTAGGGTTTCTTATCTTTTCTCTGGCGTAGAACTGCCTCAAGAGCATAATTAGACGTGTCACACATAAGTTCAAAAGGAATGCTCCATTCAGGTAGCTGTATGATGGGTGCATTAGTCAATATGCCCTTAAGCTTAGTGAAAGCTTCCTGATATGGTTCAGTCCACTCGTATGGTGCATCCTTTTGAAGTAGATTATATAGAGGACGAGAGATGAGACTAAAGTCCTTTATGAATCTTCTGTAAAACCCAGCATGTCTTAAGAAGGATCGCACGTCCCTTATGTTCTTGGGTGGAGGTACGTTAAAGATAAGATCGATCTTTGCCTTATCCACCTTGATTCCTTTGGATGAGATGATGTGTCCAAGGACAATTTCCTTCTGAACCATGAAATGACACTTCTCCCAATTAAGTACCAAGTTCTTTTGTTCACATCTTTTCAGCACACATTTAAGACTTTCCAAGCACTCGCTGAAAGATGGATCGAAGACAGAGAAATCGTCCATGAAGATCTCTAAATATTGCCCTACCATGTCAGAAAATATGCTCATCATACATCGCTAGAAGGTGGCAGGAGCATTACATAGCCCGAATGGCATCCTTCGGTAAGCAAAGGTGCCATAGGGACATGTAAACGTAGTCTTTTCTTGATCTTCCGGGGCGATCTCTATCTGGTTGTAACCTGAATACCCGTCAGGGAAACAGTAATAGGAATGACCAGCTAACCTTTCCAAGATCTGATCAATGAAGGGTAAAGGAAAATGGCCTTTCCTCGTGACGGTATTTAATTTCCTATAGTCAATGCACATCCTCCAACCAGTAGTGACTCTAGTCGGTACGAGTTCATTATTGGCATTGGCTACGATGGTGATCCCGGACTTCTTAGAAACCACCTGAGTTGGACTCACCCATTGACTATCAGATATAGGGTATATGATACCCACATCCAATAGTTTAAGAACCTCGGCCTTAACCACTTCCTTCATATTTGGATTTAGTCTATGTTGTGGTTGCCGAGCAGTCTTCGCATTATCCTCAAGATATATGCGGTGAGTACAAATTGAGGGGTCGATTCCCTTGAGGTCCGCAATTGTCCATCCTAGGGCTCCCTTATGCTCAAGGAGAGTAGATATGATCATACTCTCTTGCTTTTTCTCCAGGTAGGCAGAAATCACCACCGGGTATGTCTCATCTTGACCTAAGTATGCATATTTTAAATTAGAGGGCAAAGGTTTTAGGTCAAGCTTCGGTGGCTTGAGGTTAGACGGTAGAGACACTTCATCAGTTTGGGGTAACTCTTCAAATTGTGGCCTCCACCGATTAACTTCAAGTACCGGTACCGCATCAAGCATGGCACACGTCTCCCTAATTATGTAATCATCAAACTCATGGGAGTGGGTCAGGCACATCTCTAGAGGATCAGAGGCTAAGGTAAGGGGTGTCCTATCTTCCACGATAGTGTCAATCATGTTAATATCATGGATATCGTCATCTTCCTCTACCCGTTTGCCAGTGTTAAAAAAGATATTCATTTCTAATGTCATATTCCCGAAAGACATACTCATGACACCATTCCTGCAATTGATAATTGCGTTTGAAGTGACAAGGAATGGGCAACCAAGAATGACGAGAATCTGAGTGCTTGTATTGTTGATGAGTTCGGTATCCAAGATGATGAAATCTACTGGGTAGTAAAATCGATCAACCTGGACCAACACATCCTCAATTATCCCTCTTGGTACACAAACAGAGCGATCAGCCAGTTGCAGTGTGGTTAAGGTGAGTTTTAATTCACCTAAACCCAACTGTTTGTATACTGAATAGGGGATAAGATTAACGCTCGCTCCTAAGTCAAGAAGTGCGGGATCAATTTGATAGTCCTCAATTACACATGATATGGTTGGGCTACCGGGGTCTTTGAATTTTTGCGGCACATCTTGCTTGAGGATGACACTCACTTTCTCAGTCAGGAAGATTTTCTTTTGAATATTTTGCCGTCTTTTGGTCGTACATAAGTCTTTCAAGAATTTGACATAGGAATGTATTTGTTTTACGGCATCAAGTAGTGGAATGTTGATCTTCACTTGTTTCAACACCTCTAGAATATCCTGAGAGTTAGAGAGAGGTTTTGGTGCAACCAACCGTTGGGGAAATGGAGCAACCGGCTTTCCTTGAGGTTCCGGTTCTAACTCTGGTGGGGCATGGCTAAATCCATCTTCTTTATACATTTTCGGGTCCTTAGACTTTTCATCCCTAACCGGAATGGTTTTGTCAATGATCTTTCCACTCCTAAGAGTGGTGATGGATTTAGTTTGCTCCATCTGATTTGAAGAGCTTGGGTCGTTAACTTCATATTGCGGTTTAGGATTGGAAAGAGGTTGAGCTGGGAAGCTCCCCTTGTTACCAATCGCATTTTCAGCCTTAAGTCCTTGTATTGCTTTTGTAAGGTCTTGAAAGGCCTGTAACATACCCTGATTGAAAAGCTCTTGCTTTTGAAAATGTTTCAGAACCGAATCCTCTTGAGGTTTCTCTTGAGTTGGATTTTGATTTAGGAAACCTTGAGGTATAGCGGTTTGTCCATTCCTCCAACTGAAGTTTGGATGGTTTCTTCAACCAGGATTGTATGTGTTAGAGGTGGGTCCACTAAAAGGTCTTTGGTAATTGTTTACGGCATTTGATTGCTCATTCAATACCTCTTGAAAGACAGATATAGTTGGGCAATTCTCAGTAGTGTGAATGTTGCAACCACAAATACTACAAACAATTTCCTTGGCCTTATCCTTCTTTAATTCCATGGCCTCGAGTTTTCGAGTGAGATTGTCTACCTTGGCGTTAATATCATCATCCTCTTTCAGGAGGTACATTCCACCTTTTTCTTGGAATGAGTCGGCCTAGGCGTAGTACTCGGTCTAGGGGAGATGTCCCATGTTTGTGTGTTCTCAGCAAGTTTATCAAAGTAGTCACACACCTCATCGACACCTTTATTCATAAACTCCTCATTACACATTGTCTCAACTAATTGGCGCATGGGAGATGTCAGTCCATCATAGAAAAAATTTGTGATGTGCCACGTTTCAAAACCATGTTGTGGGCATGAACTAACAAGATCTTTGAACCGCTCCCAACATTGGAAGAATGTTTCATCTTCCCTTTGGGCGAAGTTCATGACCGACTTCCTAAGGGTGTTCGTCTTATGATATGGAAAAAACTTTTTAATGAACTCCCTTGTCATGTCATTCCATCTGCCAATAGATTGAGGACGTAGTGAATGTAACCACATCCTGGGTTTCTCTTTCAAAGAAAAGGGAAAGAGTTTTCACCTGACCGTGTCATCAGACACTTTAGGAAAGTATAGGGTAGTCATGATCTCATCGAACTCTTTCAGATGTAGATATGGATTCTCTGACTCAAGCCCATGAAATTTAGGAAGGAGTTGGATCACCCCTGGCTTGATATCCATATGTCCTGCATTCTCCTGAAAAACCATGCATGAGGGTGTACTCACCCCCGCCGGTTGTAAGTAATCTCGAAAGGTACGAGGCGGGGGTGCTTGATGTACCTTATTCTCATCTTGGACATCTTCTACCCTAGGTTGGGGTAGACGAGGTTGATTTCCAGCCATATCCTCAATTAACTCAGGGGATTTCGAGCGATGTCTAGTCCTACGATGGACAGTTAACCCCTCAACTAATCCTCCTTCAGTCAAGAGACGTCGAGTGTTGTCATGAGCCCACTTGGGCATGAAGCACTCACAGCCCTCAATCAAATTCTAAACCTAATCCTAAGAAGGGAAATAAAAATCTAAAAAGAAAGAGAAGGTTGGAAGGAAGTTACCAAATTGGAGTCCCTAAATTAAAACCTGCAAAACAAAACAAGTTAGTTTCTAAGAATAGGAAAGTTTCCTAAAAAGGAAAATAACTAACCTAGTTTCTAAAAACAAAAGAAGAAAGTTCTAAACCTAAAGTTAGAAAGTCTTAAGAAGAGAAATAACAGTAAACTAGTTTCTAATTTAGAAAAAGAGAAATTCCTAAGAGAGTATAAAATTTCTAAAACAATTTAGGAAAGTTCTAAACTAGAAAGTAAGTTAGTAACAGAACTTTGAAAAAAATATAAAGTGGAAATTAGAAAGAGCTTACCTAATTAGAAATTTCTAAAAGGCCTACAAAACAGGAAAGTTAGTTTCTAAACAGAAAGTCTTCAAATAGAAAATTTCTAAAAAAATTAAATAGGAAACAAAATTAGATTCTAAAAGAGTTAGAATTAGAAACTTGCTAAAAAGGAAGCCTAATCTAGAAATAGCAAGGAAGAAATTAAGAGAGAGATTACCAATTTAGAAACCTATCTCAGAATCCTACAAAATAAGAAAGTTGGGTTAGCTTCTAAAAAGGGAAGAGTATCTAAAAATAGAAAGTTACTTGAAAGAAAATTTCTAAAAATTAAAGGAAAACCTGGAATTAGAAAATTCTAAAAATAAACCCTAAAAATCAGAAAAGTCCTAATCTTAAACTAATCCTAAAACTAGTTAACTTCAGGAAACGTAGCCGTCAATCCCCGGCAACGGCGCCAAAAACTTGTTCACTCCCCAAGTATAGGGTTGTGATGTAGCAATAAACTCGGTAAGACCGACGTCGAATCCACAAGGATTGAAACCTGTACGTTATCTGAAAATAACCAGATCTAGAACTAGGCTAAGATGAAATCTAACCCAATTGTGATTTGAGGAATAATGGTGAAATATTAATCTAAACTTAAAGAATTCAGAGAGAGGGAAACTAGGGATTCAGAGGATCCACTTGAAGAGATCAGGGAGATCTATGGTCGATTCATGAACTCAACTGGACTTCGAGTCCCATCTTCATCCAGTTGGAAGATATAACCTGAAAATCAATGTGAACTTCCTTTTGATCTAGTTTTCAAATAGATGAAAGGCATATGAATTAAAGACGATTCCATCACAAAACCATGCCCATGAGACAAAGCAAACAATAAAATTAAACTAATTCTCAACCAATCAAAGATATATGAATGTCAGGAAGAATTCCATCATCCAACCATGTCCATGGGACAATGGTGAACAATAGACCCTCCTAATTCACAATCCCTGTGATGTAATGAACATACCTGAAGCCATCGCAGATCCATTGTAATTTGAGTCACAATAAACCATTAAAAGACTACAAATATTCCATAAATTCAAAACTATAATCAAACCTTAGTTCTTCATATGAATCTAACCGTCGAGATCTCCTATCACGCCACAAGCTTCACCTCTTAGCCCTAGCTAAGAGGTTTAGCCAACCATGATTGGCTAGATCTCTCAAACAAAACAGAATAAAATAATAAAAAGAAACTCTCTATCTGTCTCTCTCATGTTCCCTGTCTCTCTCTCTCTTTCCAGCCGTGGATGTCCTTCCCTTCTTTCTCTCTCTCCCTTTTTAAAACCAATGGAGCTAGCAATGGGTCGAAGTGCATCTGTCTTCTTCTTACACAGCAGAGAGCGCAACTCTTTCACGCACCCAAAAAATGGTGCTGTTTTCCCTTCCTTTCCCTCACTTTCTTTCTAAAACATATAATGTTCCCTGAAACGTTTTTTTGGACGAGAAAATAGATGAACGGTTTAGATTAGCATTTTGGTCGACATGTGGGGCCCACAACAGCCCGCAAATCATGGACAGCGTCCGGTTGCGACAGGGGCTGCGTAATCTTTAGCAGTAACGATGGTGGGGCCCACTCTTCCCTATATTAGTGAAATCCAATCCGTCCACTGAGTCCACATCAAAAAACAGTTCAGACACGGTCGGTTTTGGATCGCCTACGCTGCGGCCCACCGAATCAAACCTTTGCACCATTTATCATGTGTTTGGATGATCAGAAACCATTCTCTGCCATTTCTTGGAATTGTGCCACCTTGACAGTGGTAATAGGGGCCACGTGGAGCTAATGAACGGTCTGGATCGGACCTATGATCGGTGATGGTGGCCCACAAACAGCCACCGACGGCCCCTGTTACACACGCTGTTAAAAACAGAAATTCTGTTTTGTAATTTCGGTCAGAGACGGTCAAACCGTCTCTGGTTTCAGCCGTGCACGGCTAGTGCACACGTACACTATACACATGCACCTTAGATGGGGTCTACTGTGATGTTTCTGCAAAATCCATTCCATCCATCCTTTTTGTCACCGCTTTTAAGCTATCAAGGAAAGTTTTGAAGCGTATCCAGATAGCAGGTGGGCCCCACTTAGTGAATTAAGGGGTTGATCTGTCCGTTGGCTCACTTCCACAAGTGTTCAATGGCTGAAAATTGACGTGTACGGTTAATTCATGGTCCTCAGGTCATGTATGAAATTTCGAGTCTATCAGATGGTGGAAACCATGTGATCTTGCATTCTGGTTGGTTTCCGGGCCTGTTAAAATGCGAATGGCTTGATTTCTTCTGATCTCTTGCATGCAAATCCATCAATTTTGGTCCTCTGGAGTACGTCCCTTGCTGTGGTGATTTCAGAGCATCAAATACGTGCTTTTGGCATCTGATTTCAATCCAAGTTCAATAATGCACCCTGCACCACAAATGTGATTAAACCAGGCTGTTAAACAGTATCATAGTCATAAACTTAGGTAATTACTGGGGTTTGATATGCGATATTTGACCCTCAACATTGTACTAAATCTTTTCATTCCAGGAAATGTATGGTATTCATGGTTTTCTTGTCCTTACAGTGAATGGGAAATACCATTCATTTGTCAGTGTTTTTCATCCAGAAATACAGATACCATCTTTATTTCATTTATATCCCAACCCAATTGAAAAATCATCAAAAGATGAAAACCCAAATTCTGATAGAGCAATCCTATTGGATAGGTTAATTAGATGTCACACAAATGGTAAAAAAAAATCCAAGTGGCATGGACTATAGCTGTATGTTTAGTACAAATAGACTAGTAGAGGCAGGAGCAGAACTTACATCTACGAGGAAAACCCATTGTCAGGTTAGAAAAATCTTGCTGTATGGAAGTGCATGCTACACATACTCCCCTAGTGACTTTTGAACCTAGGCTTGAACCTTGTCCAACATCTCTCATATTTGAACTTTCAGAACTCCCATGCTGCAAATCTAAGCTACCTGAAAACTGGTAGTCAAACTGTAAAAGATGGATTCGCAATTAGCTTCTTTTTTTTTTTTTTTTTTGTTAATATCACTTTGCAAAATAAGTCCATTCAATTCAGGGCATTATTACTTTTTTTTTTTTTTTTTTTTGCAACTTCAATTTGTTCAATTCATGAATCCAACTCATCTAGTCCACAGTTACACGTTTCTTATTTGAATCTACCAAACCTAACTACATCTCACCAAATCAGCTTATGTGCACGAATTGGAAACAGTCAGAATTTCTTGTTAGTTAGGACTTAACAGCTCCAAACCAACAAGCAAATTCTGACGAATACAAGAGCATGGAATTCACTTTCAGTTTGTTTAGTTTGGTCGTTTATTGGAAATGGGGTAAGCTAGTTGAATTTTATTTTTTAAGATTGGTACGCCAGTTGAGTATGGAAAGACCATGTTTAAGAAAGACTGAAATAACATAAATCGCACACACCAAGCTGCATTTGGATGCTCAATTGAATTGAAATCATTCAATTCGATGAAATTGAAATGACTATCATGGGAATAACGGTCATCACAATGTATTGAATTTGATGGCCAGCCCCAAATAGCAATTTAGAATATTTCAAGCCGGACACAAACCACATGGAATTGCATTTGATGAAAATTCGAGATCTTTGAGTAGGATGCAAAAAGGTTCACTTACCTTGGAGCATTTAAACCACCAAGTGCAACTGTTCCTAAAATCAAAAGAAAGATTTATTAATCATCCAATTTTAGCTGGGCAATTCTCCTTTTTAGTCATGTACAAAAACACAAAAGGGATTCATAGAACTTGGGGGGGGGGGGGGGGGGGGGATGAAACATTTGAAGCTTACAAGTGGAGACTCGGAAAGTATGTGCCTTCCACACCAAAACACACAACAGTTATCTCATTGGGTATCACAAATGGCCCATTATTGTTATTAGATCTGTTTTACAAGTTCAAACATCTATTAGTAAGAAATTAAATAAATCGTAAGTGTTATTGTCTCATGTTCCTTTAATTGTCAAATTTTGTTGTGCCAAAACCTCTATCTGTGTCTTGTGTTTATATGTTGATATATATTTGATCAACACATTGCTTCACAATGGTTCAAGACATGTACAGTGCTCTGCTTCAAGAAATGCATGGTTATGTAGTTTGTCCTCTTCTGTAAGCATCATTGTTAAGAGCTACATCAATAAGAAGAGTGTTTGTTCAAGACTCAAGTGCAACTCAAGTTGAAGTTTAAATTTAAGCTGTAGAAGGTCTCAACATCAAGCTACATCAAGTAGAGATCTCAAGCTTCAAGGGTTAACCATCATATGAAAGAATGAAGTTCAATGTTTATACTTCATGTCCCAGGTATGATAGACCTTAGTTTGACCTTAGGGTAGGTCATTTTCTATATATAATTCAAGATGAATCTTTTTATATAAATTTGGTCTGTTCTAAGACTAGTCTTGGACCTTGTTTGACTAGTCCTAGCACTGGTTCAACCAGTCTGAGAAATTCCATGACCAGTCCTAAGTTGTTGAACAATTTCGAAATTTTTTGGTTATTCTACGACCAGTCGTGGAGACTGTTCTACCAGTTATAGGAATAGTCACGACTCGTCCTTCGACAAGTCCTAGTTCTTCGACTCAAACTCTAGTGACTAATCTTTGTGTCTCACAACCAGTCATGGGTGAGTCACGACCAGTCGTAGAGTGCACTCGACCGGTCGTGGACCACCTTCGACCAATCGTGGAACGGTTTTTCCAGATCGCGCTTAAAAATTCGAAAAGCAGTTCGTCTTACGACCAGTCGTGATGACCACACGACCAGTCGTAGACGCGATCTCTGCAACTATAAATTGAGCACGAATTTTAGAGTTTTTCATTAATTAAATTGAGAAAATTCAAGCCTCCACTCTGAGATAAGTTAGTGTTCATTTTAAGCTTCTCTGTGCTTATTTAATATTTTCTTTTGTTAGCTTATTTATATTTAATTTTATTCCTATATTTCAATCTTATTTGAAAAGGAGGAATTACCGTATTTCTTCTTCATCGGAATCAAAATCAAATAGAGCAACGCCCAATATAGTTTAATTTAAAATCAATTAGAACCTAGAACCATTTCTTAAGTGAGTATTGGACATTAAACGTTGATTCGAACTTCTACTCTGATTGGTTCTACCGGGCTGCTACAAAAGGAGAAATCCAAGTATTTTACATTTATTGTAAATTTCCATTTTTTGGTTTTTTTTTTTTTTTTTTAGATTTGCTAGAAAAATCTCATTGTGTTGGCTATCTGAGGAGAGCCAGAAAACTTAGAAAGTGTGGGTTTTTGGATTGTCTAAGCCCAAGTTAAAAAGAGACAATTGTAAAGGTTTTATGTGAACCTGTGAAACCTATTTTCATATTGAACGCTAATATCCCCTGTGTGAGGATATTAGGAGTGGAGTAGCAAGCTGTGTGGCTGTTGTTTAACAGTTGGTGAACACACAGGCAAACCACTATATATCGGTGTGTTTTGTGATTTGAATGCTCTTTTAATTTCTATATCTTTAATCATTCTGATTTGTGGAGTGTATATGTGGATGTAAAAGTTGTAATATTTACATTTCAAGCAAAGTGGGGAGTGTTGTAATAATTTAGAATTTATTTCTTGCTATTTCATTTATTTCCTTTCTGTTTGAATTTTGATATTCAATTTGTTTTAGTAAGGTTGTCCTGCCATAAACCCTTGGTTTTTATGGTGCAAAGGTTGTCCTTAGAACAACGTTAGTATCAAGCTCTTTATTTAAGATTGCTTTACATTTCAGTGTTTTAATTTATTTAAAGTATTGTCTTTTATTTATTTGTTTATAAAGCTATCTTATTTTCGGTTGAATTTCGCTGTTAAATTTTAATTTAGCATAGTACTATTCACCCCCCCTCTCTCTAGGACATATAGCTTGGCCTTTTTAAGTGGTATTAGAGCATAATAGCTTGTTTTTAATTCTTTATTCTTGGATTCATTTCCTGAGCTAACGATCTAAGCTATATATTAGATGTCAAATTTTGATAGCATTTCAGTCACTAGGCCTCCACCCTTTGATGGCTCCAACTATGCCTATTGGAAATCCAGGATGAGGATTTTCCTCAAATCAATGGATGAGAGTGTGTGGCTTGCCACAGTGACTGAATGGAACCCACCTAACACTGAAGTGACTGGTATTGATGCTTCAAGATCAATAAGAGTAACACCATTTTTCTCATGGACCACTCTCTAGAAAAATGAGAGTAGTGCCAATGCAAAAGCACTAAATACAATCACTTGCACACTATCACCGGATGAGTTCGAAAGAATCATACCTTATGATACTGCAAAGTAAGCTTCGAATATATTAGAAATGACACATGAGGGTACTTCAATTGTCAAAAAATCTAAAGTCCAACTCTTAATAAGCAAATTTGAAGAAATTCATATGGAGGAAAATGAAATGTTTATGGACTTCTACACTAGATTAAATGACATTGTAAACTCTATGTGGGGTCTTGGCGATAAAATCCCAGAAAGTAAAGTGTGTGCAAAGATACTACGCTCACTTTCTGAATGGTTCAACTCTAAGGTAACAGCGATCCAGGAACTTCGTGATATGGACAATATGAGGGTAGAAGAGTTGGTTGGGTCTTTACAAGCCTAAGAGTTAACTTTTAAAGCTCCTAAAGGTAAATCTATTATCCTTAAGTCTTTTAAACATATTTCTCAAGAAAACTCTGATTTAGAAACTTTTGAAGATGATATGGCTCTTTTAACGAAAAAGTTTTACAAGATTTTCAAAAGTAAAAAGAGGGTTGATTTTCAAAAATCAAATGATAAGAAAATATCTAAACCTAAATCTAAAACTTGAATTGAAAGATAGTCAATGTTAAAATTGCCAAGAATATGGGCATTTAACAAACAAGTGTCATAAAAAGGATAAACCCAAAAAGAAGGGTATGTTGGCTACTTGGGATGAATCCTCTGAATCTGAAGCCTCTTCTGAATCAAAAGATTCTGAAACAGAGTCGGGCAATGAAGTTAAGGCCCTTATGACTCTAGCCAAGTTCACATTTTCAGAACACGATGATTTAACTAGTGAAGAAAATCTAAATAGTGATCATAAAAATGAAGATCTTCAAGATGCTTACAATGCCCTATATAAGGAAAGTTGTAAAATTGTCGTAAAACTTAAACTTTAAAAAGAAAAGTTTTTAAAACTTAAAGAAAATTTTGAGTCTATTGTTTTAGAAAAATCTCATATTTCAGATTGTTTTGAAAAGACTAAATGTGATTTAGAATTCAAAACCTCCCTGATTGAAAATCTTAAATCTGAAAATGATAAACTTAAGCTTGAAAACTCTTCACTTTTGAGTTCAATGGATACATGGAGGTATGCTCAAGGAGATCCAAAGTTTGAGAAACTTTTATTCGGATGTAGAAAATGTGGCGACAGATCTGGGTTGGGCTATGATAAGAATATACCTTCTAAACAGAAGATTACTCCTCCTAAGTTTGTGAGAGGAGAAACCTCTAACTCAAAAGGGAAAAGTATTGATTAAATTTTTTCTAAAAATGTTAAAACTCTTCAAAAACCTAAAAGCAATTATGTCAACTATAAAACTCAAAACCAAAATTCTTTAGCTGAAAAAATAGTTGATTTGCTTAAGAAGCTCTTAAAATCTAACTCAGTGGGTAACTCGTACATTAATTACAAATTCAAGAAGACCAACTATACTTCTAAACCCAAAACAGTAATGAAATGGGTTCCTAAAGTTACTTGCTTAGTTGGCCACACTGCTTTCAAAGCTACAAGTCATTCGAAGTGGTACTTAGACAGTGGATGCTCAAGGCATATGACAAGCGGCAAGTCTTTATTCACCGATCTTAAAGATATGACTGATGGGTTAGTCACATTTGGTGATGGTAGCAACTGCAAGATTATTGGCCAAGGTACGGTTCAGCTCTATAACCTTCCCTTATTTAAGAATGTTTTATATGTTAAGGGGCTAAAACACAACCTGTTAAGCATATCTCAGATATGTGATAATAATCATAACTTGAAATTTTCTAATAAAGGTTATGAAATCTTAAACAAAAAGGGTTCTGTAATATTAACTGGTCGTAGGACTTCTGAAAATTGCTATATTGTAAGCAATGGTAGCTCATCAAATCAATCGTACTACATTGTCCATACCAATGAAATAGAATTATGACATAAACACCTTGGACATGTACACTGCCGTAATTTATATAGATTGAGGAAGGGAGAACTAATAAGAGGTCTACCTAAATTACAAAATGTAGACAAGATATGTGGTGAATGCCAGTATGGCAAGCAAACAAGGAGCTCTCACAAAAAAATAAACTCCAATGCCACATCAAGACCACTCGAGCTTCCTTATAGGACCTACCAGGACGGAGAGTCGAGGTGGCAAAAAATACATCTTGGTAATCGTGGATGATTTTTCTAGATTCACTTGGGTAACCTTCATAAGGGATAAATCAGAAACCCTTGATGAAGTTAAAAGGATTCTCAAACGGATTCAAACTGAAAAAGGTTCTCAAGTTTGTAAGATCCATAGTGACAATGGATCAGAGTTCGAGAATAGCAATTTTGAGAAATTCTGTTACGATCAGGGAATATCGCATGAATTCTCTGCACACAAAACTACTCAACAAAATGGAATTGTGGAAAGGAAAAATAGAGCGCTTCAAGAAATGGGAACAGTAATGTTAAATAGTATGAAGCTCCCTAAAAATCTTTGGGCTGAAGCTGTGAATATTGCTTGTTATGTTATTAATCGGGTTTATATATGTAAATCTAATAAGAAAACTGCCTATGAAATGTGGTTCGATAAAAAGCCTACTGTCAAGTACTTTCAAGTTTTTGGTAGCAAGTGTTATATTTTGGGTGACCATAAAAATCTGGGAAAGTTTGACACAAAAAGTGACCAAGGAATCTTTTTAGGATACTCTTTAAATAGTCGTGCATATCGTGTACTAAACAAAAGGACCGGTGTTATTCAAGAATCTATTAATGTGGTCATAGACGATCATCTGAATACACCTACCTCAAGTTCAGATAATGATGAAGTTCTTCTAATTGACAAACCCGATACTTCATCAAGTCAAAACAATTCTGAATTAAGGACTGTTAAAGATCATCCAACCGCTTAAATTTTTGAAAATCCTCTCACTAGTGTACACACTTGTAAACAACTAGAAGATATATGTAATTACATGTGCTTTACATCTCAGATTGAACCGATAAACGTAAAAGCTCTTTCTGATGAAAACTGGATAGTAGCTATGAAGGAAGAACTTAATCAATTTGTTTGAAATGATATCTGGTATCTTATTCCTAGACCTAAAGATAAATATATTATAGGAACTAAGTGGATTTTCAAAAATAAGTCTGATGAACTTGGTAATATAATTCGAAACAAGGCAAGACCGGTTGTACAAGGGTACACTCAAATAGAAGGCATTGATTACGATGAAACCTTTGCTCCAGTTGCTCGCCTTGAATCTATCAGACTTTTTATATCCATTGCATGCTATAGAAAATTTAAAAATTTTCAAATGGATGTAAAGAGTTCTTTCTTAAATGATGATCTACATGAAGAAGTATATGTTGAACAACCTATAGGGTTTAAAGATCCTAGGTTTACTAATCATGTATACGGTCTTAAAAAAGCTCTATATGGTTTAAAACAAGCTCTTAGAGTATGGTACAGAAAATTGACTAAGTTTTTACTAAGTCATAATTTTCAAATGAGTAGTGTCGATAAGACGCTTTTTGTTAAGAAACATAACGATGATCTCTTAATGGTTCAGATGTATGTTGATGATATTATTTATGGATTGTACTAACATGACTGTTGAGTTTACAGATTTGATGAAATCTAAGTTCGAAATGAGCATGGTTGGGGAATTAAATTATTTCCTTGAGTTGCAAGTAAAACAACAACCAGATGACATTTTCATTTCTCAAACAAAATATGCTCTGAACTTAATAAAAAAGTTTGGATTTGAGAATGGTAAGAATTTTGATACTTGTATGAATACAACTTTAAGACTCTCAAAGGACTCTACAGGTAAAAATATAGATCCTAAATCATATCGTTGTATGATTGGTAGTCTACTTTCCTTAACGGCTAGTAGACCTGATATTGCTTTAAGTGTTGGGATTTGCGCTAGATATCAGTCTGATCCTAAAGAGTCACATCTTTCTGCTATCAAGCGGATTATACAATATGTCGCAAGTTCAGTTAAAATGGGTCTCTAGTATTCATTTGATACTAGTGTTCAATTGGCTGGGTACTCAGATGCTGATTGGACTGGAAATATTGATGACAGAAAATCAAACAGTGGTGGTTGTTTCTATATTGGAAACTGTTTGGTTTCTTGGTTTAGCAAGAAGCAAAGTTTTATATCACTCTCAACTGCTGAGGCTGAATACATTGCAGCAGGAAATGCTTGTACTCAGCTTGTTTGGATGAAACATATGTTAAGCGATTATGGAATTACACAGGAATCAATGATTTTATATTGTGATAATTCCAGTGCTATAAATATATCAAAAAACCCAATCCAGCATTCACGTACTAAGCACATTGACATTAGGTATTACTATATTCATGAATTAGTGGAAGATAAAATAATATCCTTGGAATATATTCCAACCGAGACTCAACTTGCTGACATTTTCACTAAACCGCTAGACAAAATCAGGTTTAATAAATTGAAATTTGATCTCGGTATGTGCATTCTAAATTGATTATTCATGTATATTTGTATCATAATGTATATATATTTGTTAATTTGTTGGTTTAAAATTTCCATTTTTATGAAATATGCCTTTTTTTTTTTGTACTCGACCAGTCGTGGTACGACCAGTCGAGAACGGTCCTCGACCAGTCGTGTATCGCGTTGGATTCTTTTTAATTTTGGGAAAATCTCATCTTCTTCATTTCCTTTTTCCTCTCCAATGATCTGAGGCACAACTAGTCGTACCCACCTTTCTAGATCTTCAAGGTTAATGCATCATTTGTGTTTCTCTTGTAGACTCTAATTCTTATTACTTCATTTTTACTCTTAGAGTAATCTATTTTGAGATTTGTTGCATTTTTGGGGCTTTTTCTTGAAAAATCTGATCTAGCAAAATCCATTTTTCACATCTTTTGTATCTACTTGATCCTTTGATTTTCATACTGAAAATGGATGCTAGGGGGAAAAAAGAAAACTTCCCATGGTCCATCTTCTTCTAGATTAGCTTCTCTCTAGGCGCCATCTTCGGTCATCTGAAAATGATCCCTCTGATGTACGGGATTTGCGTATGTGTAATGTCATTGTAGAACGGTCTGTCTGTATTGAACACATTGCTCCTTTTGATATTCTACCTCTACTCCAAGCTGTGGGATGGGATAACATTTTACATTAGGGTGGGCCTGCATACCAATCTATTGCACAAGTCATGTTTGCATGTATCTAAGAGTTCTCTTTTGAGAATTTAACTTTTAAAATTGATACTAGAGAAGGTCTATTTGAAGTTGACCGCCATCTGATTGCAAAGTTAATGGATATACCTGTTAATGAGGAGGGTATTCCTATTCATACTTTAGCTGAAAAACCCTCAGAATCTGAAAAGCGTATACTAACCAGAGATTTGTGTAATATGAATGTGCAATGGACTGATAAAGGGAATGTGCTCCCCGTAAGGTACTTATTACCCAAATATAGGGTACTTCACAGGATTTTTATTTCTAACTTGTATCCTCGTTCTGGTAATAAGACAGAATTAACTGCCTTTATAGTTCGTGTTTTGCACTCTGTCATTTCTGGTTCTAAAATTTGCCTTCCTTCATTGATATGTCATTCCATTATTCAGTCTCGTCTCCATGCAGGTCATAGTGATATTCCTTTTGCCTATCTCATGATTGTTTTAACTAATCACATGCTCGTGGCTATACCTGTTGGAGAGGCTCCCTTCCATCATCTTATTTTTAACAATTCGAATATTAACAAAATGAAATTGAAATTGGCTCTTGGCCAAGTGGATGTTGGTGGTGGTGCTGAAGCAGGAGATGAGGCAAATACTGGGAATCTTCCTCCTGACGACGTGGATATGGATGATATTTTCGATGAACTTGAATCAGATTCTGAAAATGATCCTGACTATGAGCCATCTAAATTTGATGCTCATCTTCGTGCTTTAGAAGAAAAGGTAGGGAATATGAATGTTACCCATGATCTTTAGTTTAAATATATGCACAAGCATCTTAGGCGCTTGAACAAGGGCATGCATAATCTTGATCCTACCATTCCTGCTCCTTCATCAGGATCTGATTGAGTATTTTCATTCTTGGTATGTAATATCTTTCATACTTATGTGAGATTGTGCACTATATTTGGTTTGATGACTTTTTAGTTATACTAGTAACTGGATTGTGAACTTGAAAAGGCCAAGCTATATGTCCTAGAGGGGGGGGGGGGGGTGAATAGGACTATGCCAAATTAAAATAAAATTCAGCGGAAATAAAATAAACCAACAACCTTACAACTTGAATCAATTCACAAAGCTAAATTTAAATCACCTTGATAAATAGATATCGAGAGATTGATTCAAATTCAGTTCTAAGGACAACCTTACACCATAATCAACAAGGGCTTATGGTAGGACAACCTTATTTCTAGAACCTCTTTTGGATCAAGAACTCAATATTAATATAAGTAAATGAAATAGCAAGGAATTGAATTTAAATGAAGAAGTAAGATCTAAATTATTACAACAATCCCCACACTTGCTTGAAATGTAAATAATTACAACATTCACATCCCATTGTACATTCCACAAGATCAAATGATAAAAGATATGAAAATTAAGCAAGCATTCAAACCACAAGTCAAAGAGTTATAGTGGTTCGCTTGTGTGTACACCAACTGTTTTCCAACAGCCACACAAAAAGCTACTCCACTCCTAATATCCTCACACAGGGGATATTAGCGTTCACTAACAAATAGGTTTTCACAGGTTCACCAAAAACCTTTACAATTGTGTCTTTTTCACTTGGGCTTACACAATCCAAAAACCCCTCTTTTCTGAGTTTTCTGGTTTTCCTCAGACAACCAATACAATGAGATTTTTCTGGCTCAACCTCAAACAAAACCAAAAGCAAATGAATTTTACAGAATTGTAAAATACCTGGATTTCTCCTTTTTCGTAGCAGCCCGGTAGAACCAATCGGAGTAGATGATTTGAATGTCAAAGTTCAATTTCCAATACTCACATTCATAAGGTTCTAAGTTCTAATTGATTTTAGATTTAACTCGTTGGGCGTAGCTAAATTTGATTTTGATTCCAAGAAGAAGGAATAAGATAATTCCTCTTTTCAAATATGATTGGAATATAGAAACAAAATCAAATTAAATAAGCTAGCAAAAAGGAATATTAAATAAGCACAATCTAGCTTAAAATAAACACAAACTTATCTCAGAGTGATCACTTGAAAATTCTTGAATTGAATGAGAGTGGAAGTTATGAAAACTCTGAATTTCGTGTTTAATTTATAGAAGCAGAAATCGCTCCTACGACTGGTCTTAGAAACCTACGACTGGTCGTAGCTCTAACAGATTTTTGAAAAAATAAGCGCGATCTTTGAAAGCCGTTCTACGACTGGTCGTGAGTACCCTACGACTGGTCATGGGTCACCTACGACTGGTCGTAGATATCTATGACTGGTCGTAGGACCAGAGATTTCGTCGCTGGACTTTAAGTCGTAGCTCCACGACTGGTCGTGGACGAGTCGAAGCCACACCTACGACCGGTCGAAGGACCTCCAGGACTGGTCGTGGGCGTACCAAAAATTCCGAAAAATCTTCAACTTCTTAGGACTGGTCGTGGAATTTCTTGGACTAGTCGAACCAATGTAAGGACTGGTCGAACAAGAGCTAGGACTGGTCGTAGAATAGACCAACCTTGTGTATTTTAAATATTTGAATAATGTATCCAAAGTGACCTACTTAAAGGGTCAACCTAAGGTCATTCAAACCTGAACCATGTCGTATGGACATTGAACTTCAACCTTTCAACGAATGTAGATAAATTGAATTATATCAGGCTTGTCAGGCTTGAGATCTTGATCAACATAGAACTACTTCATACGTTGTTTCTTCAGATTTGAACTTCAACATTGTAGCTTCTTGAGGCTTCATCATGTAGTATTTTGAGGCTTTAACATGTAGCTTTTTTTAGGTGTCTTGAATTCCAATAAATGATCATACAAGTACAGAACACCGATAGATGTTTTTGGCACACAAAATTTGACAACCAAAGGAGCATGAGACCATAACACTTACAGAACTTTAACTTTCTTATATATTGTTGAGTTACTCCATCTATTACTCTATCTATTACTCCATTTATTATCCTTTAAATTATTGCTTCCTTTGTCATATTATGACAAAAAGGGGGAGAAGGCTTTTGGAAAAGCTTCTGGAAGCATTTGGCTTGATTGCTTATGGATATGAGTAGTTATATTTTGGATATGTGTGCTGCTACTCAGGGGGAGTATATAAATAATGATATGACAACTGGTTCATGATTCATGATTCTTTAAATCAGGTCGTAACTGGTTCTCTTATATAACTGGTGCATGATTCGTTATTGTGCATATTGTGCATGTTATGCTTCTCTTATTTTATTGAATTATTAGAGTGTGTTTTGTCACAAATTTGACAAAGGGGGAGATTATAAGTGTTATTGTCTCCTGCTCCTTTAGTTATCAAATTTTATTGTGCCAAAACCTCTATCTGTGTCTTGTGTTTATATGCTGATATATATTTGATCAAGACACTACTTCACAATGGTTCAAGACATGTACGGTGCTCTGCTTCAAGAAATGCATGGTTATGTAATTTGTCGTCTTCTGTAAGCATCATTGTGCAGATATACATCGATAAGAAGAGTGTTTGTACAAGACTAAAGTGCATTTCAAGACTCAAGTGCAACTCAAGTTGAAGTTTAAATTTAAGCTGTAGAAGATCTCAACATCAAGTTACATCAAGTAGAGATCTCAAACTTCAAGGGTTAACCATCATCTGAAAGAATGAAGTTCAATGTTCATACTTCATGTCCCAGGTATGATAGACCTTAGTTTAACCTTAGGGTAGGTCATTTTGTATACATAATTCAAGATGAATCTTTTTACATGAATTTGGTTTGTTCTTAGACTACTCCTGGACCTTGTTCGACTAGTCCTAGCACTGGTTCGACCAGTCCTAAGTTGTTGAACATTTTCAGAATTTTTTGGTTATTCTACGACTAGTCGTGGAGACTGTTCGACCAATTGTAGGAATAGTCACGACTCGTCCTTCAACAAGTTCCGGTTCTTCGACTCAAACTCCAGCGACTAATCTTTGTGTCTCACGACCAGTCGTGGGTCAGTCACAACCAGTCGTAGAGTGCACTTCACCGGTCGTGGACTACCTTCGATTAGTCGTGGAACGGTTTTTCCAGATCTCGCTTAAAAATTCAAAAACCAGTTCGTCTTACGACCAGTCGTGATGGCCACACGACCAGTCATAGACGCGATCTCTGTAACTATAAATTGAGCACGAATTTCAGAGCTTTTCATTGATTAAATTGAGAAAATTCAAGCCTCCACTCTAAAATAAGTTAGTGTTTATTTTAAGCTTCTTTGTGCTTATTTAATATTTTTTTTACTAGCTTATTTATATTTGATTTTATTCTATATTCCAATCTTATTTGAAAAAGAGGAATTACTGTATTCTTTCTTCATTGGAATCAAAATCAAATAAAGCTACGTCTAATTTAGTTTAATTTAAAATCAATTAGAACGTAGAACCATTTCTTAAGTGAGTATTGGACATTGAACGTTGATTCGAACTTCTACTTTGATTGGTTCTATCGAGTTGCTACAAAAGGAAAAATCCAAGTATTTTACATTTATTGTAAATTTTCATCTTTTGGTTTTTGTTTGAGATTCGCCAGAAAAATCTCAGTGTGTTGGTTATCTGAGGAGAGACAGAAAACTGAGAAAGTGTGGGTTTTTGGATTGTCTAAGCCCAAGTTAAAAAGTCACAATTGTAAAGGTTTTAGGTGAACCTGTGAAACCTATTTTCATAGTGAACGCTAATATCCCCTGTGTGAGGATATTAGGAGTGGAGTAGCAAGTTGTGTGGCTGTTGTTTAACAGTTGGTGAACACACAGGCAAACCACTATATATTTGTGTGTTTTGTGATTTGAATGTTCTTTTAATTTCTATATCTTTAATCATTCAAATTTGTGGAATGTATATGTGGATGTGAATGTTGTAATATTTACATTTCAAGCAAAGTGGGGAATGTTATAATAGTTTAGAATTTATTTCTTGTTATTTCCTTTATTTCCTTTCCGTTTGAGTTTTGATATTCAATTTGTTCTAGTAAGGTTGTCCTGCCATAAACCCTTGGTTTTTATGGTGCAAAGGTTGTCCTTAGAATAACTTTAGTATCAAGCTTTTTATTTAAGATTACTTTACATTTCAGTGCTTTAATTTATTTAAAGTACTGTATTTTATTTAGTTGTTTATAAGGCTATCTTATTTTTGGTTGAATTCCGCTGTTAAATTTTAATTTGTCATAGTCCTATTCACCCCCTCCCCTTTAGGACATACAACTTGACCTTTTCATAAATTAACAATTAAAGAAAATCTTACTAAAAGCTATGAAATAAATGAATGAAAATCTCAAATTTTTATATCAAATCTCCATCCACTCAAACATAGAAGAATTGATCTACATGTATGACAACAACATATGCTTGAATCTGAAATATGTAGCTCCAATCCTCCCACATGCAACATCCACCTGAAAGAATGCGCATAGCCATCATGCATGAGCAATCAATACAGGAATGTATAAGTAAAACCATAAAACCAAAGATACTCACTGCACTTTTAGGATCTCCTCCATAATTAACAATCTCTTTCTAAAGCCCTTCTCCCTCCTCCTTTAGCCGGGCTTGGGACCGGCAATACAAAGAGTTGCATTGGCGGAGTTAAAAAATGGCTTAGGCTCCATTTGGTTTGAAAAGAAAAATGTATTCATAAATACTAATGTGATGACCAAATGGAGCCTAGAACTATAAATAAGTTCATATATAGATTACAAAATTCATTCAATATTTTTTAAAAATAAAAAATGAATTAAATAACATCTAGTGTAACTTGAAAGAACATGTAGACTATAACTATGTTGAACTATAGAGTGCTAAATTAGTTCAAAATTAAGAAACAAACAAGCTAAACATCATATAAAGTAACTTTAAAAAACATGCACACTGCACATGTTCAATTATAGAGTACCAAATTTGTTTAAATTATTGAATTCTCAAAGCCTCTTTCCCCCATTGCACAAATGATCCGGGACTGGCCTCTCCAAGTATAGATGCAAACCATCTTCTTTTCATAAAGGAGCGTCAGGTTGTATAACCTCAGTTAGGACAACAACAAAAGGTCCATCCTCCAACGGTTTGCAATGGACAGCTGCATTTGGATTAACTTTGTGTACTTGACCACGAGCAACTACACAACGTTTTCCAAAGCCAAGCAAGTCCCATCTTTTACCGATATATATAATATCCGGCTACATTTACACATAAAATGGCATTGGTATTGTTAGCGTTTATATATAATATAATTGTAAGCTCAATACAGTAAAAAATTTATACTTGCATACCAACGATGCCTGAGTAGATTTAGCGGCTGCTAGTGATGAGACATTTTGAGTATACTGTCCCTCTTTCTGTATATCCACCCAGATTTTCTTCATCTCAAATAACTCTTGAGTTAGACCATTCAATGATTTCTTCATCTCAAATATCTCTTGAGTTAAGCCCTCTTTTTCTTTTGTTACATTCTCTACCTTTGAACAAGTAGGGGCTAACTTCTTCAGTACTGTCTTGCTTATCGAGCAACCTAAACCCCGTATTCGCCCTCTACTATCAAAACCAACCAACTGTAAAACATTGTAAAGCAAGTTATTAGGATATTCATAATTACCATAAAACTTAATAATTTTAAATTTTATTAGTACCTCTATAAGGGCATCATCCATGCCGGTCATCCTAGAAGTAAGATTGCTACTATAGATCTCATCTAGTTTTTCCTATGAAAAAATACAAATGAATCTAAAATAATTCAAAGTTATACATAAGCTTTTCATAAGGCTACTAGTTAGGTATACGAGGAATGCACTTACAACAAGGTCAGGATACTGGACAACTTTGTCCTTTCTTGTATGGGCTTTTAAGTAGACTTCACATCTACCTATCTTGGCATCAAAGGTAAGATTCTTCTTCATCGCCTTTGGCACATTACATATCATTCAAATACACATCATTAATAGAGTTAGATGAATGATAATTCAAATTAAAATTTAATTTTAAAATATAATATCTATTTTTAAATACATACCACCTTATGGCGAGTAACAGCCATGCTACGCCTCCCAAGACACGCAGGTCCTTTTAGCTTGGCCCGATTGACTTTATTCCTTGCGCTTGCCCTTTTGAATTCCTTGGTGGTATATTGATCCACAAAGACCCTCCAATCCTCCATAGGGATACCTAGGGGGCAGGACCATATCTCACAGCAATAGGATCCTTGTTTTTAATATATTTTGTAGTCAACGTTTTCTTGTATCTCCTCTACACTTCATTGATGCATTGTGTAGTGTAATTAAGACTTACATCCCAACATAGACCCTCAAACTCATAAAATTGTGACAATCTTTCTGTGACCATATGAATGTGTTCAGAAGGCACCTGGTGAAAGTCCAGGTATATGATCGAGATATGAGAACGAGTGAGGACACCGACATGCGATGCAAAGTCTTTGTGATCGAAACAGTCCTCATTCGGTTGCCCAAATTCATTCGTCTTTAGGACTTTTTTCCTTTCAGGTTGCACAAGTAAAGAGACCCCCCTAGTAATGCCTCTTTTTCTAGACGAAGAAGAAGCTGGCACAGTTACATAAAAAGAATAATAGTTATATATACACATCATTGATTACCGCCAATATATAAGAAAAATGAAATTTACATATCTAATTAAGGAGAAGTATCTTATTATCTTCGGTGTTGCTTGCATCTGTACTCCCAAGCAACTACACACCCAATACCTCTGGTTGTGAATCCATGTGCCTATTTCTTAGCTAAAATTGAAAAAAATAAATAAATAAATAAATACTAATGGTTAAGAAATAATTTAGATCACAGATAAAGTACAAATAATTCACTATATTATCCAAACCTTGATTAGATTACCTCCAATAAATATCATTTTGTTACATGCTTAGAAAATACAAACAATTCAATAGATTCTTCTTAATCGTTTTCTTTTCTTTGTTTTCTCGACTACAACACTGACATCTTCCGATTCATTGTATATCAACTCATCAACAATTGCTAATGAGATGAGATCAGGTCCTACATCGGCATTACTTACAGCCTTTAATCATTCCGATAGAACGCACGTCTCTTCTTTGACAAAAATCTTTTTTGGAACCTCCAAGACCACATGTCAGTAAGGATTTTTTCGATCTTTGGAGTAGAAAACTTACGTGGCATGCTCTGCAAGAATGAAGGGCTCATCACCGACTTTGTCTATACTTAAAGACTGGACAAATTTACTAATCTCAAATTCGCTTCGACATCAAAAGAAACACCATGATGTGTCACCTTCACCCAATCACACTTAAAGAGGACGGGCTTGTACCCTGTTCGGTACTCCAATTGGATAATTCTACGAAGGACTCCGTAGTAAGGTTGATTTTCATCCACTGTATTCATATCCTTAGCACTCGAATAGAAGGTTGTCATACCCTCTGTCATAACCCCACTATTTTGGTTCGTTTTATTCTCCTCATAGTCCTTAGTAACAAAGAGGAAACCATTAATACAATAATTATTGTATTGCATAGAAAAAGCTAGAGGTCCTCTCACTATGTCTTTAAATTCTTTATCATTAGATTTAATGAACTCTGGTTGCCTCTTCAACCAAGGTATGAATTCATCCTCGCTAGGCACCCTGTTGGTCCTCTTATAACATCGCTACAAGAAATCTTTGTGCTTCCTAATATTTGATAATATTGTTATATTGAAATCACATAAAGTAAGGAATATATATATATATATATATATATATATATATATATATATATATATATATATTAAGCATATTGTACATACCCTTCCCACTCATCGTAGCTGGGATGACTCTTCAGTACCCATGTTCAAGCTTGTTCCTATTCGATACTCACTAGGATAACACTTTGACCCAAACCTACTGAACCAACATCCTCATCATTTCAATCATCATCAACGATATCTTGCAACTTATGTAGTCCTGGAATGACTCCGTTAAACTGTTTTTCCAGCTTTTCCAATAGGCTTGTTTTCTGTTTTCCTTTATATTGGTTGCAGAATATAACTGTCTCCTCTTGAATGTACTGCTCTGCAATACAACCCTTAGGTCATGTCTTTTTATGAACATAAGCCTTAAATGTCTTCATGAACCTGACAAAGTTAATGATACATTATATGTACATGCAAATGTAGATGTTAAGCTGATTTATTCTTATTAAGCACATAGCGTACCTTTCAAATGGATACATTCATCGATAGTATACAGGACCACATATGAGAGCCTCATAAGCCAAATGGATTGACAAATGCATCATAATGACAAATATCGATGGCGGGCATATAGTCTCAAGTTGACATAACATCCTAGCCATGCCCCCTCTCGAGAGTAAGGAGCGTTTGACGGTTTACGGTTGTCTAACACAAGGCATTAAAGAAGGTGCTAAAGCTTGTAATTATAGGACGAATGACCTTCCTATCCTCAAATGTATGTTGGATGAGAACTGGGATCAGATGTTGCATCAACATATGGTAAGAATGAGACTTCATTCCCTTTAAATCCATGCAATCTTCCTTTACGATGGTCTTCCAATTCGCACTAAAACCGATCGGAACACGCAACTCATGGAAAGTCTGGATGAAAAGCTTTTTCTCTTCTTTTCTTAGACAGAAAGGACCTTGTTTCTGAATCACCTTGCCATTGTTCTTTTTCAGCCATAGACGCTTCTTAATTCCCAATTTTTTCAGGTCCCTTTACGCATTAGCATCATCCTTAGTTTTGCTAGGCGTGTTCAACATCAAGGCAACAAGGATTTCACATATATTTTTCTCAATATGTATAACATCAAGATTGTGATGCATGGGAATATCTTTCCAATACTCCAGATCAAATAATATAGACCATTTAAAAAACCACGGTGATTCAACATCATCCGCTAGCTCTTGTCAGCCTTCATCAGTACCCTTTATATTACTCTTCCTAATCTTCCCCCACTATATATTCAAGTTTGCGGTTTGTCTTTTGACCTCAATCCCTTCCAAACGGATCAGTTGACGTCGTATCTCCACCTTCTTATTGAACGTGCCAGCACTTGTGTCCTTCATAGCCTGTTCTGACATTGGCAACCACCATCTATGGCCCATATAAACATGTTTCTTTCCATATTGGAGTGGCAAAGAATCTGTGTCGGGACAACATACAGGACAACCATACTTACCTTTGGTCCTACAACCAGAAACATTACCATATGCTAGAAAGTCATGGATTGTCCAGAGCAAAACGGCACGCATGTTGAATTTGTTTTCATGGTATGTGTTGAACATCGTGACCCCTTTTTTCCATAACTCTTACAGTTCATTAATCAATGGCTATAAATAAATGTCAATATCCTTTCCCGGTTGTCGCGATCCCTCAATGAGCAAAGTCAACATAGTAAAGTAAGGTTTCATGCAAAGCTTTGGTGGAAGGTTGTACATCACATAATAACAGGCCATGAACTATATGACATACTGAAAGTGCCGAATGGGTTAAACTCATCTGTAGCCAAACCCAATCGAACATTGCGAGGTTCAGCTGAAAAATCTATATAGTTGTCATCGAGATTCTTCCATGCAATAGAATCAGCCGGATGCTCCATCTTTTCATGTTGAAATTTCTTGGTTGAGTGCCAAGACATTTATTTCGCCAACCATGGCACACTGAACATTCTTTGTAGCCTTAGTGTTAATGGAAAATATCTTAACACCTTCGCAGGTATTTTAGATTATTTTCTCTTAGAATTCATTTCAGTCTTAAACCTAGGACTTTTACAATTTGGACAAATGGTTTTCATCTCATTCTCTCTCTAGTATAAGATACAATCATTTGGACAAGCATGGATTTTCACATAATCAAGACCCAACTTTGTAATGATCTTCTTCGCTTGGTAGGTATTAGTTAGGGCCTTGTTACCGGAAGGTAACACCTTCTTTAGTAGTTGAAGGAGCTCTGTCACTCCATCCATGATTCACCTTTAATTTGAAAAGTTATACAATGAAAGTCAGTACGATGAAATCTTGGGCCCCGGGGTATAGCTCAGTTATCGCGTCTCGTAGATTTGCTTCAAACTCATTAGTTTCATTTTCTCCAAAGACGCCTTTGACTACAGGGGTCACATTCGGCTCATCCTATACAACTTCATCTAGGTTATTACCACGAAGTTCTTAAACGATCGCGTTGTGCACCTCATTTAATTTCGGGACACTATGGTATTGTTGGGAACTTGATTCACGTACAGAATACTTTGGTGATACATGCTCCCCATGCATGTTCCAAACCCTATAGCTTGGGTCGAATCCATTTTTCATTAGATATATTTCCATATCATCATAAGAAACCGAAAAATGTGCACATCTGCAAGTGGTGCGTGGACAAGGAACGGATTCTCTACCAGGAAGGTTTTCTTGTGCAAACTTTGAAAAACTTCTGATTTCAGAAAGAAAACGTGGGTCTGGGAAACTTAGTGTCATCCACTCCCTATTCATTACAACTAGATCTCGATTAACCAAGGGGTCTATTTCCAACCTACACCTTACCAAAAATTAAAGTTGGAAATTAGCCTCATGCATCATCCTCCTCAAAGTTGGAAATGAAGGAAGTGCTATCAGATGATTGAACCCATATAAATATTATCTACCAAATACAATGTATTAAGGAGTTTGCAATCATTGTATTTTTACAATAAATTAATAATGTTGCTAACATTTTGCTCTACCCAATGTGGTTTCTGTGAAACCACTACAATGAGATATTTCAAAAAAGTCTCAGAAGAAAGATACTTTCAGTTTGAACATGTTTTTGTAAACATGGTATAAATGGCTCTTAATAGAGAAAATATATATTGCAAGACGGGTCATTGTACTAACTTTATTATCATTTTTCATTTTTATATTGTAAAGGTAGTTTTATACATGGGTACAACTAGATGCATTCAACACTAAGAAAGTTGCGCTTTCACATCCTCACCATTAAAAGACAGAGGAGGGAATCCAGTGAGCATTCACTAGCAGTACATCAGTGGGAGTCAAGCCCAGGTCGCCCCACTAGTAGGGAGATTCACTAGCAGCTCAACTAACATGCATACATTGGCTGTGTCAACAAGGGAAAACTAGTTTTCAAATCATGTTAACACAAATCAACAATGATGGAGGGTAAAATAAAACATTTCAAACCTCAATTTGTTAGTGTTATAATGTAAAACTTGGTTATAGAATACAACAAGCTTTGGAGTTCTCCCTATGTTTCCCCAATTTTTCTACTTCTATATTTGTAAGCACATTATAAATTTTCACAACAACTCCGACCCGCTGGGAAAAGGCTATGATTATGATGAAGACGATACTGATGGTGATTAGGAAAAGGCTATGATTATGATGAAGATAGCACTGATGGTGATTATTTCCAATGAATCAATGGATAATACCCCATTGTAGGCTAGGGATGCATTAGTCCAATTCTAGTCTCATCATCTTTCTAAAATTCTAAATAATGCACAGAGATGGACACGCAAAGTCCATGTGCTTCCCTATAGAATGGATTGTTCTCTTTGCAAAACAAACCATTTAGCATTCCTGTTAGAGAGAGAGAGAGAGAGCAGTGTATTCTAATTTCCAGCGGCATTTCTCGATAGAAGGAGTTCAATTTTGGAAACATGCAACCCTTTTGCAGAAGCTTTCATGTCATTGAAAGCCTTTTTACCAACTCCAAGATAAGCTTTCTTCAACAACTAACTAATTACTCACGGGGCAGCCCATTTCCATTTCTACTTAAGTGTACTTCTTCTTCTTTAGCTACATCACAAGCAATAACTGCTGCTTACAACAAATTTTCAACATCTTATAATGGCAGACCTTTGGTATCATTGTTCTACAAAAGCCCTGGACAGGAGCTATTTTGACCCAATATATTTGGGTCTACTGCCCCCATCAGGTTCTTAACAACCATGGGTGATGCCATGGAACTTGTTGCACAAGACTCTTCTTCAGTTAGCCCTGAGACAATACGGCCCATCAAATTCAAAAGGCCTGATAAAACACCCAGGCACATAATGTAGATTTTGGATAAGGAAGTAGTGGAGGTAGTAAAGGCAGATAGAGAGATCCCTGACATAAAGCCCGGTTATACTGTCCAGCTTAAAGTGGAAGTGCCCGAGAACAAGTATCGAGTTTCGATTCTGAAAGGCATTATTATAACAAGGCACAATGCTGGTCTGAATACAACATTTAGATTACGGAAGCTGGTAGCAGGTGTTGGAGTGGAATCTGTTTTCCCTTTATACTCTCCCAACATAAAGGAATTCAAAGTGCTAGACAAGAAGGAAGTCAGGAAGGCAAAGCTGTATTACCTTAGGGATAGAATGAATGCTCTCAGGAAATAAGAGTTGTACAAGTGAGACTCTCCCCCTGATTTTTCTTCCTAATGGATTTGATTGAATCAAATTTCATATTTTATTCGAATGCATCAGTTGATGCTTTTGCACACAAGATGTATGGGAAAATGGTACCTAGATCCACAGATACCTAACATACGATTTCATCGGATTCGGTCTAGATTTTGGTTTTGATTAAGAATCCAGATCCTACTTAGTTGGATCGGATTCCTGTCAATTTTGGGTAATAAAATTCTCTAAATCTGTTCACAGATGTTGGTTCTGATCTAATCAGGTCTATATTTGGGTGCAATGCTTCAAACCCAGTTAAAGTTTCTTCCATTCTAGCAATAAAGAAAAGCAACTAAGAAAGATTAAATACCCAACAACATTACAGAAAAGGAAGTTTCACGATATTTTGCCAAAAGCCAAGAAATCCAGATGAAGTTTCTAGCTTCCCAGCATTACAGAACCGAAATCATAGAAGTAAAACAACCACAACACTATACAACAGAAGATTATTTCTGGTTCTCTAATGCGTTCCTTGTAGCCTCTCTTCCATGCCTTGGAGATGGGTTCTGGTGTTCTATTGCTGGTGGCTCAGCTTCACCATTACCAGCATTAGAACATTCTTATCTCACCTTAGAAGGCTGATTTCTACCTCTAATTGATCAACAGGCACAAAGATTTCTCATGCAAGATATATATGTTGGGCAAGTGATATTACAAGATACAGAAACAGAGATTTCAATGGTGCATCCGACCGCAACTGATTTCGGAAATAGAGAGAGAGAGAGAGAGAGAGAGAGAGAGAGAGAGAGAGAGAGAGAGAGAGAGAGAGAGAGAGAGAGAGAGAGAGATTGGGAAACAAAGAGAGGGGAATGCGGCCGAGAGACGAGGAGAGAGTAGGCTTTAGATACGGATCAATTAGGTTTTAGGTACAGATTAAATCCGTAGCTGAAAAGTTTCAAAGTCTGTACCCTTTGATTGATCTTTTGGTAGTGAAATATATCTACTATGCAAAACTAGAGAGAAAAACAATGAAGAGTAACAAACCGGGGATATTAGCAGTGAAAGCAAACATAACATGGTAACCGGATTGTAGAAAACCATATAAAACAGTATACTTGGCTTGTATAGCACAGAAGTGATTTAAGACTATCATCTTTCATATATAATTGATGCTAGGGCCTGCATAGTATACTTGGCTTGCTTCCTGACTACCCTTTAAAGATAGCCTTTCTAATAGAATGTCTACTAATTAAACTGCAATTAAACCACTAAAAGATATCAAAAGAATCTCAGCATGAGAAGCTTGAACTTCTATTGAGTTAAAGATCTCTTTGGCTTGCACTTAGAGATCTTTGCGAGTTGTTCATGGATGGTTCCACCAACCCTTAATAAAACATGCACAATGGAAACTAAAAGTGATTTGGAAACATCTGCTTACATTTGCTATCAAAAGACTCAAGACAGATGACTAACATCGTCTTACATATGTCATGGAAAGACTCTAGACAGATGACCAACATATTACAGAGTGGAGAAGTCATTCATGATATCAAAGAGGATTAAGAGAATAATAACAATACGAGGATTTCACAATGGTTGATGAAGCTAATCAGTAAGGCTCATGTTAAGATAATAATAATAATATCCATGTTAAGATGCAGGAAGCTACAATATGTTAAGATGTGAGCTTTTCTATCACTTCCTAGTAAATCAACCATTTTAAAAGAAAACCAAATAGATGGAATGGATGCTGGAATGAATAGGATGAAACCTAAAATGTGCTGAAGTCCAACTACAGTAATGATGCATGCACACAGTAAGGCCCAACACCTAAATCAATATATACATATATAGACCTTAACTTTCTACAAATATTGAGTTACTGAACTATGGTGTATGTGACCTGCCCCAAAAATCATGCTCTTCCACCCATAATCCAACATATGCGCGTACAGTCAATGGATGGCTAGAAACATTTACACAGTTTTATAAATTTAATATAAAATAAATAATTTTAGAATTTTTAGAAAAAAATTGTTAAATTTTCCATAATTAAAAAATTTACTATAAAAACCGTTTTATTGAAAAATAAATTTATCATTAAATATTTAAAATATGGTGCTAGTATGAAGGAATATAAACATATACATCATGGTGGGATCCAAAAATGAGAGGAATATAAATCTCAGGTGGACCATACCATAGGAAAACAATAGTGATTGGATATCACTACAACAAACAGTACTTTTAGCGACGGAAATTTTTGTCGCTAAAAGCTAGATTTTCGCAGCTAAATACTTTTAGCGACGAAAATTTTCGTTGCCAAATTCGTCGCTAAAAGACCGAAGTGCAAGGCATTTATCAGCGAAAAATTCAAATCGTCGCTAAATGGCAGCTTTTTAGCGACGAAAATTTTCGTCGCTAAAGAAAATTTCCTGGACCTTTAGCAGCAAAAATTTTCGCGGCCAAAAAAATTTCAGGACTTTTAATAGCGAAATTTTTCGCCGCCAAAAAAACTTTTAAGACTTTTAGCAGCGAATATTTTCGCCGCCAAAAAACTTCTAAGACTTTTTAGCAGCGAAAATTTTCGCCGCCAAAAAATTTCCAAGGCTTTTAGCAGCGAAAATTTTCGCCGCCAAATAATTTTCCAAGCATTTTTAGCATCGAAAAGAAAATTTCCAAGACTTTTGGCAGTGGAAATTTTCGCCGCGAGAAAAGTTTCCCCGCTGCTAAAAATCCTTTTACTTTTAGCGACGAAAATTTTCGTTGCTAAAAGTCTTTTTTATTTTTAATATACAGCTCAAAATCCTGCACAAAATTCCTGATATACACCTGTTAACAATATATTTCATCATATTCATCCTAATATATGCCTGTTATATAATATATTCATCATATTCACATTCACATCTAGCTAAACCCAAACATAAACTACATTCATTCAAACACAAATCTTATCCGCATCACATTCATTTACGTATTAATACATATAAACTTAACATAATAAACAAATATACAAAAAAATCACAAAGATGAAGGCGGAGGTGGTGGAGCATCGGTGGGTAAGCGTGCAGCGAAAGCCTCTAACATCTGCATCATCCGTCGCTCATGGTCCACCCGCATCTCCTCCATCCTCCTCTCCTGCTCCTCCCTCTGCCTCGCCATCATCCTCTCCTGCTCCTCCCTCTGCCTCACTAGATGATCCTCCATCTTTCTCTCCTGCTCCTCCCTCTGCCTCGTCAGATGATCCTCCATCTTCCTCCCCTGCTCCTTCCTCTGCCTCACCAGCTCCTCCATCATCTTCCTATCTTGCTCCTCCCTTTGCTTGTCCAGCTGATCTTTGATGTCATCGACGATGACCCGTAGCTGCTGAACCTCTCTCTCTGCGGTATCAGCTCGGCGTACTGCGCTCTCGCCAACGACGATGAATCGACTGGAGGCAGCTCTAGTGGGTGCCATGAGCTTGGCACCATGGACAAACCCACGCATATATCCAGAACGGGTGCCAAGCACCTGACTCAGGATCTCTGGCTCACTCCGCTGAGTACCATTGGGAGTAGGCTGACTGCGTAAGGTGTTTATCTCCTCCTGTAATGAAAACATATGAATTTTCATAATAAATGACATTATTATAATTTAATGCAATTAAATTTTACAATTTAAGGATTTTTACCCAAATCTCGCTGGCTCTGGGATGTACCCAAGATCCCGTCGTCTGCCGACAGTGAGTCCCTTTGTAGAAGTCTACTGGTCCGGGCTCCTAGCCAGTAACGGAATCTCGCTGCGCAATCGAAAGGACAATAGAGTTAATATAAATGCATTGAAAGAATATATAAACATAATAATTACCAGTACTTTCTTACCATGTCGTGACGAAGTCGTACGAATGACTTTGAACCAGCTACATGGTTCACTTCTAACTTTCCTCTATTGTCAGAATTTATTTTGCTCCTTTTCTGAACACATTATTCATAATACATTGTTATTAATTGCGAAATTAATTATTACGCTAAGATATCGTAAATATGTAAATATTACCTGAAAAGAATCAGACGAAAACCTATCACAGAGTATCCGCCAGTCCCCATCGGTCACGTGCAGCGGTGCGGACTGTACGGCCTCCTCGTGGCTCACGCATTGCTTGTACTGCCTGTGTAACCTAGTGCGGTAATCCTTGAACCGCTCCTTCATCATGTCTTCGACAGCATGGGAGATGTGCGGAACACTCAAATCAAAGTCAAATTTATCCTGCAGTTTCGTAAATAATAGATTAAGACAATAAACTTATTAAGAAAATAATTTAACCCTAAATGAACATTTATAAAATAAATTTTAATTGACTAAAATTTACCTGAAGGCGCTGACGGATGAGCTGCCGAACATCATCTGTCACGTCTCTCCAACGGGGGGTGGTGGGGGGAATCAAAGATCGGCATAAGACACCGACCTCGGACGTAAACAACATGGCATTGTTCCCAACAGGTCAAATGCAGTCCTGTGGGAACTCTACCGTCACCCTACCCTCACGCGTAAGTCGCTCTAAAAGTAACCCAGGCGTGGGTCCACGTCCTCGCCGGCTGGTCGACGACGCTTTGCAACAAAATTATGTAAGTCAAAACATAAACAGAAATCATTAAAAGAAATATAGGTTTAAACTTACATGCAGTGCCTGGTGTATGCGCGACTGAGGGATCAGACGCCTGTGATGCAATATGCGACGGCGATGCTGGCTCTGTCGCATCACGGGTAGAAGGGGTAGATCCAGTGCGCGAACGACGTACTCTCCCACCTGGTGCCATCACTGAATATGTGTGAACTACGAAATTTAAACAATGTCAATACAAGTGGAATATACTAAAACATTATACAAGTAGTGTTGATGGTATAATGTATTTGTGCTTATGCTCAGAGAGATGAATAAAATATGATTAGACCATTACACTATAATGCAAGCATAATATAATAAAACTGCAAACTTTAATCTATAACCATTGAAAATTCCATTACACATTGTCATTGTATATTAAATACACATATTTGTTGTAATACGAAACAACTATGAGGTAAACTATCCGAAGTACTCTCTGCGTAAGTTATCGTATGCTTCAGAAGTGTATGTCATCCTGTGTGAAGCATCGGACATTTTTATAGCCAACATGACAGTCACAATAGGAGAAATCTGATCTATCGAGACTCCGCTCAGATGTGCAAGTGACAGAGTCGCATCTTCCATATCTCGTTTCCCACGGTTATATATCTCCATCAGCTCTGGAATTTTTTTGAGATTGTATAATCTTTCGTCTGAGTCGTCGTCGATATATTCCACTCTACACTCATTGACTAGACCGGGTATCTCTATGGCCCTACCAGAAGAAGACAAGACCGAAACGTCCATCTGCAACAGCTGATGAAGTACGTTGCGTGCTTCTGCTATACTCCGGTTTGTGGATGACATGATCAGGAATTGTCTCAACTGTAAATGTGAATTATAAACGAGTCAATAAAAGGAATTAATCATGACTTGTAATTTTCACGTATACATGTAATACATAAATTATTTAAATTGAAAGATGACATGTAAATCATGTGTACATTTAATAATCGTCATCTATATCACTATCGCTTAGGGCTATTTCTTCTTCACCATCACTATCGCTGATTAGTATTTCCTCCTCATAGTCTCCAACGTTGTCATCAATGAAACCTGTATCATCTCTAACAATGTCTTATATTAATGAGGCATCAATATGATCAAGTGGCACATCATCTCTGTCTAATTGCACCACATCAATATCAATACTTAAATCAGTCCCTGTATCCCTAGATGGCATGTCTTCTTGATATGCTTGTTCAACCCTAGACGTGTCATTTCCTCCATCCTCGTTATCTTCAACTTCTGGTACGAGAACGTCAAATACGTTCCTGGGCTTTATTTTCTGCACCACGTGCAAAGAGCCGCCTAACTTAGTGTCAGCAAGGTAAAATACTTGTTCAGTCTGACTGGCGAGGACAAATGGGTCGTCCTTAAACCACTTTCGAGATAAATTTACGCTTGTAAAGTAATTGTCAGTCTGTATTCCCAACTTCTTATTTCCAATGTCCCACCAATCACATCTAAATAAGTACACCCGCTTTCTCGTACAATAACTCAGCTCAATAATATCAGTCAAAATGCCATAAAAGTCAATTTCATCCTCCTCATTTGTTCCTTTTACAACTACCCCACTATTTTGCGTGGTCCTTTACTTCTCACGTTCTTCAGTATGAAACCAAATCCCATTTACAATACAACCTGTATAGCTAGATACACGTCTATCAGGTCACACGCCAGTGAGTATAATGCATCAGACACATCTGCAGAGTTGCTTGTGCGCAACGTCTTTATCTATTATCATGTACAAAATATAATTGTTTAGTGATTTTCTTAGGTTGAAATAATGTGCAATACAACGAAAATTCTAAGTGTGGTGAGATACAATGTGAAATCTTACACGTTCGGCGAACCATTCTGAAAACTAATCCTAATGCATCCGATCATAATTTGTGGGGAATTTGGACTTCATCTCGTCTCTGTGTTCACTACACATAAGTAGCACGTCGTCAGCAAAAAACCTAAACTTATAACCTATAACCTAACAGTAACCTAAACCTAAAACCTAAACCTTAACCTATAACATAAAACCTAAACCTAAACTGAAAACCTAAATGTATTCTCAAATCCCTAAACCTAAACCTACACCTACACCTAATCCTAATCTCAACTCCCTAACCTTAACCTAAGCTTAAACTTGAAAACCCAAACCTAAACCCGATCCCGAATCCAAACCCGATTTCCTAAACCCTAAACCTATTCTCAAATCTCAAAACCTATACTTATAACTTAAACCTAAACCTAAACTTAAACCTAAACCTGGAGGAGCTGACGAGGCAGAGGGAGGAGCAGGACAGGAGGATAGAGGATCAGCTGGCGAGGCAGAGGAAGATGGAGGATCAGCTGGCGAAGCAGAGGAGGATGGAAGAGGAGTTGGTGAGGCAGAGGGAGGAGGATGGCGGAGATGCGGGTGGATCATGAGTGACGGATGACGGATATGTTTCAGGCTTTCGCTGCACGCTTACCCACCGATGCCCCACCACCTCCGTCTTCATCTTTGTGATTTTTTGTTTATGATGTTAAGTTTATATGTATTTATGCGTGAATGAATGTGATGCAGATAAGATTGTTTGTGTTTGGATGAATGTAGTTTATGTACTTTGGGCTTAGATGGATGTGAATGTGAATATGATGAAATGTGTATATCATGATGAATATGATGAAATATATTGTTAACAGGTGTATATCAGGAATTTTTACAGATTTTGAGAGGGAATATTTTTTTTTTTTTTTAACTTTTGGCAACGAAAATTTTCGTTGCTAAAAGATATGTCACTTTATTTTTAGCAGTGAAAATTTTCGCTGCTAAAAGTCTACTATACAAGACTTTTAGCAGCGAAACTTTTCGCTGCTAGAAGTCTTGTATAGTATTTTTTAGCGACGAACATTTTCGCCGCTAAAAATTTATTTAGTTTGGGTTTAGATGTATATGAATGTAAATGTGAATATGATGGAATATATTGTTAATCGATGTGTATCAGGAATTTTGTACGGATTTTGAGCCGAAATATTTTTTTTTAAAAGAAACTTTTGGCGACGAAACTTTTCATTGCTAAAAGATATGTCAGTTTATTTTTAGTAGCGAAAAGTGTCTTGTATAGTATTTTTTAGCGACGAACATTTTCGGCGCTAAAACTTTATGTAGTTTGGATTTAGATGGATGTGAATGTGAATATGATGGAATATATTGTTAACAAATGTATATCAGGAATTTTGTATGGATGTATATCAGGAATTTTGTATGGATTTTGAGTTATAACATGTTTTTAAAAAGAAACTTTTGGCGACGAAAATTTTCATCGCTAAAAGATATGCTAGTTTAGTTTTAGCAGCGAAACTTTTCGCTGCTAAAAACAGACATATTTGAAAATTCTTAGTGTTTTGAATAGTATTTTCTAGCGACGAAAATTTTTGCCGCCAGAAGTTTATGTAAGTGAATATGATGAAATGTTTATATCAGGATGAATATGATGAAATATATTGTTAACATGTGTATATCAGAAATTTTGTATGGATTTTGGATTGGAAAATTTTTTTTTAAAAAGAAGCCTTCGGCGACGAAACTTTTCGCTGCTGAAAGATATGTTAGTTTATTTTTGGCAGCAAAAATTTTCGCTGCTAGAAGTCTCATAAAGTACAAGACTTTTAGCAGCCAAAATTTTCGCCGCTAAAAGCCTTGACTTTTAGCAGCGAAAATTTTTGCCGCTAAAAGTTTAAGAAAATCTACCCAGTTTTTAGCGGCAAAAATGTTCGCCGCTAAAAGTCTCGTATAGTATTTTTAGCTGCGAAATATTTAGCGACGAACATTTTCGTTGCTAAAAGTCTAATGCACTATGTTTAGCTACGAAAATTTTCGTCGCTAAAAGTTTCGTTGCGAAAAGTGAACTTTTAGCAACGAAACTTTATTTCGTCGCTAAAAGTGACTTTTGGCGACAAAAATTAGTTTCGTCGCTAAAAACCTTCTTTTTTGTATTGTATCCACCATTAAAATTCTCCTAAGGCCTAATGTACTGTTTATTTGACATCCAATCTGTTGATCAGGAAATATAGACCTAGATGAATGGAAAAAAATGAAGATCAGCTTAATCTAAAATTTTTATGGCCCCCAAAAAGTTTTTAATGGTCAACACTGTTTTCCTGTAATGTGGTCCACTTGAGATTGAGATATACCTCATTTTTGGTCTCATACCATAAAATGATCTAGAAACATAGATGGACGGCATGGATGAAACACATACATCATGGTGGGGCCCACATAACACCGACCATTAGCCATTGGCTGGTGGCAGGGGAGTAGCCAATTTGTTTCCGCAGACGCGGATTGGATACTGACAGGTTAAGTAGCGAGACTTGCTACTGAAGTTATGTCACCAAGTTATGTGGGGCCCATCATGATGTATGTTTTGTATCCACGCCAGATTTCAGATTTAGGCTTTAGATTTCATATTTAGGCTTTAGATTTTAGATTTCAGATTTAGGCTTTAGATTTCAGATTTAGGCTTCAGATTTCAGATTTTTTCTAGGCTTCAGATTTCAGATTTAGGCTTCCAAAAGAAGAAGTAGAAGACGCACACACCTTGTCGGGCGAGATCGGGCAGCGTTCGAGGCGTCGGGCAAGCAGTCCTAGGCCGTAGGTGGTGGTGGCCCACCTCTATTTGATGTTGGTCAGTGGACGGGTCCAGTGGTAGTCATTCGGTGGATTTCTGGTGGTCGGGCATCGGGCATGCAGCGGGTAGAGAAAGAGAAGAAAGGGAAAGGGCTAGGGTTGGGTGGGGTTGGGTGGGGTCAGGTGCTGGATATATAGTGAAAAGGTTATGTCTGGTCGAGCTCATGGGAACTTCCCATGAGGTCGAGTTGTGTGGGCCCCACTGTGATGCGTGTAGACCATCAACACCGTGCATTTGATAGGCCCCCTTTAAATTATGGGATATCCCAAAAATCAGCCGTATATGGAACTTAGGTGGGTCATACCATCTAAAATCATGTGAAGAAATGCCTAAAACATATAAAAGCACATGGTGGGGCCCACCTAAAATTTTGATGCATATGAAACTTGGTTTGACTCCTCATCCAAGTGGGACACACATAATGGATGGGCTGGATTTGTGAACCACATCTCAGTGGACCCAACAAATGATTATGAATATTTTAATGGAGGGTAACCCCTCTCAACTTTTATATGTGGTGTGGCCTAAAAAAAGTCACAGATTGACTTCATTTTTAAGCCTCAAGCCCACCATGGAATAGTGCATTTGACTGATGGGGTAGATGTTCAACACCCATCACAATGGGGCCCACAGCTCGACCTCATGAGAAGTTCCCATGACCTCGACTGTATAGAACTTTTTCCCATATATATATAATATTTAATAAATTATAAAATTAATAACGAGCCGAGTCAAGCTCGAGTTAAGTCGAGTTGAAATACCACCTGGTCAAACTCGGCTCGAACTCAACACGAGCTACAGAAAAATAGCTTGACTCGGCCCGAGTCGGCCATTCAAGTCGAGTCAATCCGAGCTGACTCGAGCTGAGTCGAGCGAGTTAGTCGAGCTAACTCGACTCGTGAACAGCCCTAACGGTGTGTGTTGATTCCAAATTTTCAGTAAATCCAAAACTCAAGTGGACCATACCACACGAAACAGTGTGGAGTAATGATTTCCACCGTTGATACCTTCCTTGGGCCAACAGTAATGTTTATTTGCCATCCAACCTGTTCATAATATCAAAAAGATATGAATGAAGAGAAAACACAAACATTAGCTTAATCCAAAACTTCTATGGCCTCCAAGAATTTTTCAATGGTAGAGGTTCAATCACACTATTTCTTGTGGTGTGGTCCACTTAAGCTTTGGATATGCTTCCCTTCTGTTCATTAGACCTCAAATTATTTACTAACATGGATGAACAAAGTGGATAAAATAAATAAATTAATAACGGTGGACCCCACAAAATTTACTCAATATGCAAAGGGTAATGAGTAACTCACCTAAATGTAGTGGAGATGGGTTTCCTTAAAACATTCATAATCATATATTGTGCCTGCTTAGATGTAATACACATATCCAAACCACTCATTATGTGTGTCCCACTTGGATGAGGTGTTAGACCAAGCTTCAACCGCATTTAAAACTCATGTGGGGCCCCACCAAGTGCTTTTATATTTTTTAGGATGTCTTCACATAGTTTTAGATGGTATGGCCCACCTAAGTTTCGTATATGGATGATTTTTGAGATATCTCAAAACCTAAAGGGGACACATCAAAAAAAAAAAAAAAAGTAAAACTCTTATAAACAAGTCTCTCAATACTAACTTGGCATATTTAGAGATAGTGTGTTGGCCTGACATATGTATGTAGAATCCAGGCCATTGGTCAAGTGGGTCCCTCCATGGATGTTCTCTAGCCGAAAAATCAAGCCAGTTGGATCATCAGATGAGCCACACTTGTACAATCTAGATTGTCTGTTAATTTTTTATGTCTGTTTCTTATGTATGTGTTATACTCCTGATGACTGGACCACTCTTATTTTTGGATAGAATAGATGATTTGTGAAGGTCCACTTTTGAACAGCCCAGATCTTGTACACACATGTCATGCCAACATGTGTTTGTGCCAGTAGTTTTCGCATCTCATGTTCTTACATTCCTTCTACACCCCTACCAAATCCTCTTCTAATCATAACTCTAATGAGTTTCAAGGCTTGATGGTGTTCGATGAATCCTTGAGCTTATTCGACAGTTTGTAACCGTCAAACTGGCACGGATATGCATCGATCAGCAGCTGGACGACTTCTTTCATGGTGGGGCGAAGAGTTGGGGCCGAACAAGTGCAACGGATGGCCATATTGAATTTTTAGGTTCTCACGAGGTCAATAAGTTGGGTCACAATTTTGACTAGAATATTTGGCCAATTTTACATGTCTGGTCCATTCACTCTATTTTACTAATCAATACCCTCAATTTGACTAGTTACTCACCTCAATCAGGCTACATATGAGAAAGATATTGGGCAAATAAGATTGATCAACAATTTCAGTGAAAATTGATTTAAACATCTGAAGTTATTTACTCTTCAATCAGGACTACTTAGATTGTCAAAAAACGATTAAAGGTTCAATTAGTGGATGTGCCTAATAATTTAGTAATTTTTTTTCACACATAAATTTCAATTTCCATTTAAAAATAACATTTTTTTCAAAATGTATATTTTTTTACTCTTTTAACAAAATATCATTTTAATTATAAAATATTTCAAAAAAATAAATAAAATACAAATTCTAAATTTTTATTTTCAAAATCTCAAAAAATTTCTCATATTTTAATTTTTTCTCAAAAATTTCAAAATGCCGATTTTTTTTTCTTCAAAAGCACATTTTCTTTTCAAAATTTTTCTCAAACTTTGTTAAAATTCTTAAACTTCTCAATATTCTTTTTCATGTGATATTACAAATCATTTAAATATTACTTTTTAATTATTAAAAAAATCCACTCATATGATATAAAAACTATATATATATATATATATATATATATACAAACAATTTACCTTTACCAACGGTTTTTGTTCATCGGTAAAAACCATTAGCGATGGTTATTACCGACACTTTATTTCGTTAGTAAAACAAACATTATTACCGACAGTTTTCATCCGTTGACAAAAAATTTACCGATAGACTTTTGTTCGTCAGGAATATTTATTTTTAGCGATGAAATAATCATCAGTAAAAGTTTTTGTACAGAATAAATAATTAAGTTGGTAAAAGTGTCCTGGATGGATCTTTCCGGTCGTGGTGGGAACCTTTTCCCAATGGTTTCGGTTCGTTAGTAAAAAGCTTAGCGCCATAAAAATACAATTTTTGGTCGTGGCAGGAACCTTTTCTCGATGGTTTTGGTTCATCGGTAAAAAATTTAGCGCCATAAAAATACAATATTATTATCGATAATTTGGTTCATCGATAATAAAACACTTTACCGACAAAAACAATTTCGTCCATAATAAATTTTTGCCGAAGGTTTACGTCCGTCGGAAAATACCTTTACCGACGAAAATGATTTCGTCGGTAATAACAGTACCAGATCTTTGCTGATGAATTACATCCGTCGGTAAAAACACCTTTACCGTCGGTAAAAACACCTTTACCGACGAAATTAATGTCGTTGGTAATATCATTTAAAATTTTTATTTATTATCAAAAAATTCAATATGGAGATTTTTGTCGACAATTTATCTTCGTCGGTAAAAACACTTTTACCGATGAAAATAATTTCATCGGTAATAATATTTTAACAGATTTTTGCAGATGGTTTATATCCGTTGGAAAAACACCTTTAACGATGAACATAATTTTCTTCAGTAATAACAGTAGCAGATTTTTTCCGACAGTTTATGTCCGTCGGTAAAAACACTACTAATGAAATTAATTTCATCGGTAATAACATTTATCAAATTTTATTTTTTATCAAACAAATTCAATATGGTGATTTTTGCCAATGATTTTTCCATCGGTAAAAACACTTTTACCGATGAAAATAATTTCCTTGATAATAATATTTTAACCGATTTTTGCTGACGGTTTATATCCATCGGAAAAACACCTTTATCAACAAAAATAATTTCGTCGGTAATAACATTGTACCAAATTTTTCCTGACGATTTATGCTCTTCAATACAAACACCTCTACCATTGAAATTAATTTTCGTTCGTAATAACATTGTATCAGATTTGTGCCGATGGTTTATGTCCGTCGGTAAAAACACCTTTACCGACAAACAATTGTCGGTAAGAACATTGTACCAGATTTTTGCCGACGATATATGTCTGTCGGGAAAAACACTTACCGACAATTTTTCGAAAAATTTTCATCGGTAATAAAAATTTTCAAATTTTTTTTATTAAAAAATTCAAAACACTTATTACCGACGAAAAATTTTGTTAGTAAAAAGGATTTTCTCTGACTTAATATAATTTCTTCTGTAATAAAATTTTTAAAATTTTTTTTTTATCAAAAAATTGAAAACACCTATTACCGACAAAAAATTTCATCGGTAAAAAGGATTTTCCCCGACGAAATATAATTTCATTGCGGAAAATCCTTTTTACTGACAAAATAAATTTCGTCGGTAAAAGGCCAATTTCTTATAGTGACAACAAACAGGAAAAATTAGGTGGTTCTAATGTTACCTAGGCCCATCCTATCGAGAAAGAGAAGCCCCTTGATATTGGCCGGGAGGAATCTCCAGGAGTCAAGGTTATGATCATGTTGCCGCTCAATACCCAACTTGGCCAAGTCGTCTGCTCCCGGCTTAGCTTGTCGAGGAGTATAGGAGAACTCCACCTGAACGGTACAATCACTTATGTCACAAGCTTTTGAAAGTTGCGGCGATTGCCAAGGAATACGAAGAAGTCTTCAAAGTGTCTGATAGATATGCGGATATATATCATGATCAAGTGGTGGAATGTATGAAAAGAATCAAGGAACATTCATTAATGTTTGCTGAAGTTGTTGAAGAAAGTGAAGTTGATGAACCTAAATGCCATTTGCCAACCAAAAGTGTAGATACCAAACATGCACACTCTAAGTCGACAGAAAGTTTACATACTGAAAGTGCACCCTCTAATACGACCGAAAGTGTACATACTGAAAGCACACGCCCTGAGCCAATTGAAATTAAGAACACCGGAAGCGGACGCCCTAGGCCAATTGAAAAACAAGTTACTTTTGTTAATAGTTTGGGTTCACAAATTGTAAGAGGGATTAAAGTAAAACCCTTGTTCGGAGTAACCACTATGCGTTTAAAAATCTGCCAGATCAAGGAAGAAAAGATCCTTACCTAAAACTGTTCAACCACAAGCAAGTCAAATGTTGATGCTGATGGGAAACAACCATGCACCAAACGTCATGCACCATGCATCATTTCAACCTTCACATTATATGATGATAGGATACCTTCCTAACCCTAGTGTATCTATCAATGCATCAGTGGCTCAGTGTAGGTACCAACTACCTAATGCTAGCATGTTCCAACAAAACCTTTTCAATGTCAGATGTCAGGTAAAAGTGAAAGTTAATTTAGTATACTTGTAATATTTCCTAATGTCATCTTAAAAAGAAAAAAGAGATTTTTTTTTTTTTTTTTTTTTTTAAGAAGGAAGAACTTGTAATATTACATATAGCATTTACATAATTTCTACTTATTGGAGTTTTCATTATTATCTTACTGCTCTTTTAGAGTTCAAATATTACAGGAATTGTTCCGAGTCCCAACCAAGTATTAACTTCTACCAACAAATTCCCTCAAGCACTCTGCATGATTCATCTATGGGAAGTGTCTTGCCTAGCCAGGTGAAAAGGATCATTTGTTTTTGGCATATTATTGAATATACTTTTTGAATTTATGAATGGTAAAAAATTGTATTAATTAATATGTGAATTTTCATATGCAGTCATCATTACCACCATATGATAACAATCAATCAATGGGGTGTGAAGATTACCACCAACGTTCAAGTAATTAGTATTTCTTTTTCTTAAAGGTAAGCATGTTTTCTAAGTAGTATTCTCTGTTAATAGTACAAATTTTGGTATAACCTAATTTGTCTGCTGTAACCCAATTTTTATCTTAGATGCAGGAAGAGATGTAACTATTGTGAGGGGTGGGCCAAATCTTTTTGTCAGGCCTTCCCGATTGGCAATAAGATTTCAAAGTGCAGTTAAATTCCTTTTTATCAGGCCTAAAGCTATACAAGAAAGGGAGTAGAACAACTATAAGGCACGTATCCTAGTTCGTACCTTTCCGTAGATTCCCACGATCCTTCCCATCGAATTTTGGCAATCCGCGACCTATAATGGACATTTACACATGACCCTAAGTCATCTGGTAGATCTGAGTCGGCCCAATCCGAGACTTATACCATTACTGTGGTTCCAACGCCGTGTCTTGTACACCGATCCGATACCCTGGCCAGGAGATGTGGGCCCGCGTTCAGTTTAAGAAAATGCCACGCGTTTACAGTCCCAAGGGAATCTCTACAACCCATCCTATCAATCAATTAATTAAAGTACACAATCCATACTTTCTTTCTCCCCAAATCAAGCAACTTACCCTAAGTCAACTCTCAAGTCAAAGTACATCTATCAACTCACATCTATCACTCACACCCATCACCTCCCTAACAACCACCCTTTCTCTCTCTCTTTCCCTTCACATTTTCCAACTAACCAAGAAGTGCACGTCCAAGGACTCCAAGGAGAGAAAAGTGTGTTGTGTGTGGCCCACTTCCCATCTCAAGATCCATCATCCTAGCCCTTCATTTCTCATCATCTTCCATCAAAGTATGACACAAGGAGATCGGCATTCCATCAGACCAAGAAGATCGAACAGTGGGTGTTTTATAGGCCTAGATTTCATATTTTGATGATGGGTCAAGTGGGGCCAGCCGATTGATGGTATGGATCTCACTTTCGACCTTAAATGTGGTCGATGGCCCACCATGATTCACATGATCATTCCATGATGGGGCCATTCTCCATGGACCCCATCATGATATTTACTTTTCTAAGTTTGAAAGAGGCCATCTAGACCTTCCATTTTGGTGGAGAAGGAATCCCCACCGTTGATTTTTGATTTGGTGGGCCCACATGTATTGGGACCCACTTGATGTATGATCGAAATGCATGAAAGAGAGGGCTCATAGTGGCGGAGCCCTCCATCACACATCTCTCTCTCTCTCTCTCCCTCTCTTTTTCATTTTTGTGTGATGATGGATCCTACCTTAATGTATGTTTCATCTACACCATCCAGCCAATTGGGTGGCGCACCTGGGCAGCACGTCCATAGGTGGGGAGCACCTTTATATGTGTTGTATGCAAACCATCCACCGTCCAGGGACGCTGGACATGGCAACATAGTGAAGTGTGAACTGACAGTGTGATGTACTGACGCCCAAACTCCCTGGACGCACGCTAGAGGTTGGAATGAAGACAAAAATATTAGCTTGGTTCAAAGTTTTGGGGTGGACCACTCATGTAGGCCCCACCTTGATGTTTGGGTCTAATCCACAAGGTCCATTCCATTTCCCAGCTCATTTTAGACATTGAACCGAAATATGAGGCCAATCCGGTTATTTGGCGAGCCATGTCATAGAAAATAGTGGTTTCTACCGCTAAAATCCATTCGGCCCCAATCTGATGTTTCTATACACCAAAACACATCGCATATTGGACTAATTTAGTTGGTCATGAGCCATAGAATCCAATAAATGGAGTAGATTCCCCTGATGTGTGCCCCACCTAGGAAAAACCACAGAAAAACTTGTTTTCAAAAAATAATAAGTAAAACAAGCAACAGACGCTGAAACTGCGGTGAAGACCACACTAGTTGAAGAAGGGATATGCCAATGTGTCCTAAAGGGGGTGAATTGGATTTTTAAAAGATTTTATGATTTATTTTAAAATCGTATTACACTAATCCTAACAACAGATATATATTAGGATTACTCAAATGTAACTCTACTGGCTTTCAAGCCTGGTAGAGGATCCAATCACAAACTATTCAAGAAGTAGCAATATATAACTTAGTTTATGATGGATATGACTATGAATGTGTGTGACGTGTGATCAGATATATAGATATGAATGAATCGACATGAATCACAAACACAAAAAAAGAGCAATCACAAACACAGTCATTTTTATAGTGGTTCGACTACTTATCTACTCCACTCCCGGTAACCGCACTCAACCCTTGAGTGTACCGGATTTCACAAAGGAGGTTTCATAGTGGTTCACCTCAAACCTAAGGTTTTAAATCAGGTTCACCTTCAACCTTTACAACCTACAATGAGGCTGACTGTTTATGTTCTCACGAGCAAGGGTCAACACAACGCACCCACTTTTAGGCACACTAGCCAAGGATCTTCCATAAGACCCTACTGGAGGTTTCTACATGGTTCACCTCAAACCTAAAGTTTTTCTGGTTCACTCTTAACCAGATGTTTATGCTCTCCACAGAGTAAGGATCCACACAACACACCCACCACGTACACTCCCACCGGAGGCCTCCTTGAGGACTTCAAAGGGAGAGAACCACTTAAGACTCAATCCTAAAAAGGAATGATCACAAGTGTCCTCTTGGACTCTAGATACTTACAAATAAGTTGATGGGTCCTGATTATCATAATGCCGAAGATCTCTTTCTTGTTAACGAAGAGTCTTCTTCTCCCTTGATCTGCAACATAAAAAGATATACCGATATATGGTTACGGGTTGGGTCAAGGTTATGATGGAATCCTACTCCCTAAAGGTTTTCCTATAAGGAAGATAGAGTAGTTCCAGTCATCTAGGCATTCAAGGCATCCCAACTTAATGATTTTCCATTAAGGTAGTAGCTGGAGGATCCTTAAATGCGGAAGTTCATTCCCCAATCCACTCTATTGAATAACAATGGTGAGGGTGGATTGGAAGATGAACTTCCTTGAGAGAAGGGGATTTGGGTATATGATCTAAGGTTAAATACTCAAAAGCTCTCTCTACTTTCTCTCTCTCAGCAACAATAGACAAGTCCTCTGTATATAGGCAAAAGGTTCCAACGGATATAAAAGGTCACATTTATGACTAAGTTCGATATCATCGAGCGTATACTCTCAATAGCATCGATGGTCTGCTCGATGACTTGAACTCAAAGTCATACGCTTTTGAAACCTTTTGCCATATGGTCGATGAATCGAAACCACTGTCAATATCATCGGATTTCGAACTTCGATTCCATTGATGGTAGGTTCGATCTATCGACACTTGAAAAATGAGAGAGACTTGACATGAAATATTTTAGATTTTTAGCATATGATCAAGGGTCAGCCGATGTCATTGGAATTTGTATATCGATGATATCAAAGGCAGTGTCGATGCATCGATAAATCCAATAGATTTACCAGTAAATTCGTTGGACAGTTTGTGTCCCATTTCGATGCAATCAACTCGGCCTCGATATCATCGACATATGAATATCAATTTCCTCGAATGACCCCCGATTAAAGTTAAAAACAACCTGAAATATCTACTGAAAGAAATGCGTGCCGACGGTCGATATCATCGATGGACTTCTGATCTTATCGATATTTGATTTCGGATCATATCGGAAGATGCATCGATATATCGAAGAAATTCAAAATTTTCTCTAAAAAACAGGGGTGACAGAAATTTGTCTGTCAAACTTATCGAGCCACTTTCGATGGGCTCGAGATTTGAGTATCGATGGTATCGATAGGTGTATCGATACATCGATAATTCATCCAGATATGTTGTGAAGTTGCTGGACATATTTGGTCCTCTTTCTGATCATTTCGATGAAGCATCGAGGACTCGACAGCGCAGGTCGATCATATCGAGGATGTTTCGATAAAATCGACAAGGCAAGAAAAACTTAGAGATTTTCCTATTTTAAAAATTTTTTCTCACCTAAAAAACCATATGCTTTTCTAACTTGTTTTTAAGGGTTTTATTCACCTGGTGTTTTGGGACAAGGGATGTAAGGCTTTAAATTTACCTATGGCGAGCTTGCACACATCCGGTTGAGGCAGACGCTTGAAATGATCTCCCTATCAAGCTTTGTAGACAATCTGACTCAACACTCACATAACTTGACAAACCTGGGCACTTTTAGACGTTACTACTATTGGATGTCCAGAGGTTGCTACAGCAGCGTCCTGCTACACCGTCGGACGAGGGCAGGGACCATGGGTCCTAGATGCAGGCCCCACCGTGATGTGTTGAACATCAATGTCATACATTTGATGGGGCCCCCTTTAGGCAGTGGGGTGCCTGAAAATTAGCCATACATGGTCCATTTGCCAAGAAAACAGTGGTGTTGAACGTCTACCATTGAAACCTCCCTTTGTCCAAAAGTTTTGGATAAATTAATATTTATTTATTTATTATTTTTTATTTTGGATCTATGTGACCTTATGGACAGATTGGATGGGAAATAACGTTATGGTGGGCCCCACATGGGACTCACCTATGGAGAGATTGGACTGGTTGGTGTAACGCCCACCAGTCCCATAGTTGCTAGTTCTGTGGAGCCCACCTTCGTGACATATGCACCCAAGGTGTGGGGCCTCTTTGGCATATATGTTGCATCCAAACTGTCTATCCAATTGGTAATTCCGTATTATGTTTAAAGACTAAAAATGAGGCAGATTCATCAGGTGGACCACACCACGGAAAACAGTGGAGAGATGAACGCCTACCATTGAAGTCCTTTTTGGACCATAGTAGTCGTGGATTAAATTGATATTTGTTTTTCCTCCCAACCAAGTCTTTGTGACTTTACTAATAGACTAGATGGGAAATAAACTTGATGGTGGGCCTTGGAATTGTAAATGGTACTGAAAATCATTATCTTCACTGCTATTTGAGGAATGGTCCAGATCCTTCAATATGATTCTTTTTGAGAATGTATGAAGCCCACGTATATCAGGCCCACCTTGATATATGTAAGGCCCAATACTGTGGCCCATTTGATGTATTTGAGGCCCATGAGTTGAGGCCTAATAGGATGTATATAAGGTCCATGGCAATGTGTGATTCCACCATGGTGTATGTAATGATATTTATGACGGACCATGCCTTGGGAGTAATGATAGTTTGACGTCCACATTGTAAGAATAATGATGGTTAAATGTCTGCATTGTAACTCTCCCTAGGGCTCATTGATAGGCCCATACTTGTTATGTGTAGGCCATCTAGGCCCATCCTCGTTGGAAGAATAGTTCATCACCATTTAACGTGCTTAGTATAACTCCAGGATTCATGCTCATACTTATCATATGTATGCTTGATATGAGGAGTGACTGATCATAGCATATGTCATTGGGCAGATTATTCATGGGACTCACTAATAGGAGTTACCCACATGAGCGCGTAGTATACGCAGGATTGCTGCATGATTGGACGGTGTGACTCATGCATCACGCATATGTGTGACATGATCATTGTACGCCCTAGTGACATCAGGGTCGTGGCCTCCACAGGCATATCGTGGATGGCCGGATTGGATATCGAAAATATTGGCTATAACAGGGTAGGCACGTAGGATGTCCTTCGGTGAAAATTCCAAAACCTTTGGGGTACCAGATGAAGCTCCAACGTCTAGACTGAGTGGATACATGAGTGCCCGAGTGCCGAATACCAGTAAGTTGTGTCTCCCACTGTATCGTGATCAGTTGGAAGGGGGTGTGGCCTTATCCACCTGAGTGAGAGGGTTGTAAGCTAGGCTGATTTTGACCAGCTCGCAAATGGGTCCGCTATAGATGAGTTGGGTAGGCTTTATCAAACTACTAGTCAAGCAAATAGTGTGGTCTCTTCCACTCGCTCGGCTGTGTGACTAGGGAGGCAGCAGTCAGTGTGGAGTGTACTAGACCCCGGTAATATCCCAAAGGAGAACTGTACTGATAATATACTTAATGAGGACTGGCATGCTTGCATTACATCTTGCATATGACATTTGGCTATGTAGGCCTCGCATCGCATGGCCTTGGTATGACCGATATCATTTATGTCTTACATCGCATAACCTTGGTGCGGCTGGTAGTATTCATAGACTTACCAGCATATTTTCACATTACTCTAATACTGCATACTTGGCACTTGCCTTGTGCACACACTTACACCACCCTCTAAGCTTTTGTAAGCTTATGCACGATCGTTGCGTGCAGGTGACGTTGGATCACAGATTATTTTGGAGCCTTTTGATCACCTTGTATTTCTCTTTCCGCATTATATTTAAAGTTTTTGATATAGTGGATATATGGTAATGTTGTTTTGTGACTTGGTTATGCTTGTGATTATGCTCCATTACAAAAAAAAAAAAAAAAATCATACTGAAAATCCTCCTTGTAAGATCCCATGATCAGAATCTGGCATATGAGTGCTAGGAGCCGAGATTGGGGCACTACGGAGGCTGTCGGCGCTGGATTTAACAATCAGGAATTTTGTGAACCCGTTTTATGAGTTTAGGGTGTAACAGAAGTTGGTATCAAAGCATAACTTAGAAATACCTGAGGATCACATCACATATCTACTATGAACTTATAATAAGTAGGTCCCGAGTCCAAGTAACTTAGCAATTTTTTGATGTAGACCCTTAACATTTATGCCTTTGAGGATTCTCATGGCTGATAGGCCCTTATTCCTTCCTGTAGAACATGCCGCCTAGCAGAGCGACTCGAGCGACTCCCGCTCGCCCGTGTGAGCCTTGTGCAGCCCCGACAGCACCTGTGACTGCAGAGTAGCTTCAGCAAATGTTGCGAACAATGACCGCTATCTTTCAGGGGCAGGGGGTGGCCCATTGTTATGCCAGCCCAAGCAGAGCAGGAGCGCGCGAGCGCCCTTCTCAGAGACTTTCGACGACACGATCCCCCACGCTTTCAGGGCGTGCCAGACCCTACCGCAGTAGAGATATGGCGCTCTAAGTTGTAGAAGATTTTTGACACTATCAGATGTAGGACCCAGCAGCTCGTCCCGTTAGCTGTATTCCTTCTCCACGGTGAGGCTCAGCACTGGTGGGCATCTGTTACCCGAGCAGCAGCAGCAGACTTCGAGTGGACCTGGGAGGACTTTGTAGACCAGTTCGACTGGAAGTTCTTTCCTGAGCACGTTTTACAGTAGTGCGCATTAGAGTTTCAGACCTTGGTCTAGGGAGACATGTCCGTGTCTTAGTATGAGGCGAGTTTCGTCGAGCTGTTGAGATTCACGATGTACCTTGTTGATAATGAGGGGTGAAAGGCCCGCCGTTTTGAGAATGGCTTGCGTCCTGCCCTCTGGAGCCGTGTGATCGGACACATGCTTCGACATTTGAGCAGATTGTGCAGATGGCTCAAGTTTACGAGGCAAATTGGGCCAGTTTACAGAGGACTAGTGATCGAAGAGGAGATCAGAAGAGGAAGGCGCCCTTTGGTAGCTCCCATCAGAAGCAGCATCGTCTACAGCAGTGACGCATGACCCACCCAGCATTCTGAGCACCAATGGCACCCCCAGCACCACCTTTAGGACCGTTCCCAGGTACTTGCTTTGGATGCAGTAAGATAGGACATCGTAGGCACGAGTGTCCCCATCCACAGTAGCAACAGCCGAGGGCACCGTTTCAGCAGCAGCAGAAACCTCAGAGGGGACATGCACCTCCCCATCAAGCCTAGGGAAGATTTTATAGCGCCCAGCAGGACCCTGAGTCATCATGAGGGGTCATCGAGGGTACTCTCCCTGTTTCTGCATGCATTGTACGTATATTGTTTGATTTCGGTGCATCACATTCCTTTGTGGCTAATGATTTCCGTCAATCGACCGGTTTGTTGTTGGAGTCTACTCATGAGGGTTTGTCAGTGTCGATGCCTTTAGGGAAGACTGCAGTGATAGACCGATTTTGCTCGTCTTACACTGTTCTGATTGAGGATATCTTTTTGCCTACTAATCTGTTCGTATTGCCGATGTCTGATTTTGATGTCATCCTGGGCATGGATTAGTTCACCGAGTACCACGCCATATTGGACTGCTCCGCGAGGATAGTCACGTTCTGTATACCCAGCGTGTCAGAGTTCCAGTTTGTTGCCGAGCCCAGAGGAGAGCAGCTTTCTTGCCTGTTGTCATGTGCCATTGAGTCAATTGCTTTGATATCGACCAACTACCAGTCGTTTGTGGTTTTCCCGATGTGTTCCAGGAGATTTTGGGATTAGCACCTCATTGGCAAACCGAGTTCCAAATTAATCTCGTGCCTGGTACCATGCCTATTTTGAAGGCCCCGTATCATATGACACCGTTAGTTGTGGGAACTGCAGAAGCAATTGGACGAGTTTCGCGATCTAGGCTTTATCCTTCCGAGTAGTTCACCGTGGGGAGCGCCGGTACTCTTCGTGAAGAAGAATGATGGCTCGTTGAGGTTTTGCATTGATTACCGCGAGCTCAACAAGGTCACGATCAAGAACAAGTACCAGCTCCCAAGGATCGATGATTTGTTTAATTAGCTGCAGGAGGCGCAGTTCTTTTCGAAAATAGACTTGCGGTCCGGTTATCATCAGGTTCGGGTCCGAGATGAGGATATCCCGAAGACAACCTTCAGGACACGCTATGGTTATTTTGAGTTCCAGGTCATGTCCTTTGAACTGACCAATGTGCCCATAGTATTCATGCAGTTGATGAACAAGGTCTTTCGTCCATATCTCGACCAGTTTGTTGTCGTATTCATCGACAACATTCTGATATATTCGAGGACCCGTGAGGCGCATGAGCGGCATTTGGAGATTACCATGCAGACCCTCCGTGTACACCAGCTTTACGCGAAGGAGGTAAAGTTCCTCGGTCATGTGGTGACAAAGCAGGGAGTCACAATGGACCCCTCGAAGATTGATGTCATACATCAGTGAGCCCATCCCACGAACACCTCTAAGATCCGCAGTTTCCTTGGTTTTGTGGGCTACTACCGACGTTTCATTGAGGGATTCTCTCGTACTGCAGCCCCGTTGACTAGGTTGACACGAAAGGGCGCCGAGTTCATTTGGAGCGACGCTTGTGAGCAGGCATTTATGGAGCTAAAGGATCGCCTCACGTCTGCTCCTGTCCTCACTCTTCCCTGATGGATTTGTGGTACTTACCGATGCCTCGCGAGTTATCTTGGGTGTTGTCCTGATGCAGCACGGGAAGCCGGTGACTTATGCGTCTCGCCAGCTCAAAGTGCATGACCTGAACTACCCCACGCATGATTTGGAGCTGGCAGTAGTTATCTTCGTACTGAAGGTGTGGAGGCACTATCTTTATGGGGTGAGGTTTGAGCTCTTCTCTGACCACAAGAGCTTGAAGTATTTGTTCTCTCAGTCCGAGTAGCACATGAGGCAGAGGCGTCGAATGGATCTCATGAAGGACTATGATTTTGATCTTCAGTACCACCTGGGCAAGGCGAACATGGTGGCAGATGCCCTCGGCCGTCAACTACGAGGCCTGATGGCGCACATGATGTTTCAAGAGTGGAAAATGCTTGAGGATGTGTCAGCATTTGACTTCGAGATCGACTTTCAGTCATCTATTGTGCAGTTATCGAGCCTGTCGATTCAACCCTCTCTTGTCGCAAGGGTGATCGAGGCTCAACAGACAGACGAGTCGTTACATGATTACCGAGCAGAGGTAGCATCTCAGAGTCAGACAAATTGGCAGATTGGTTCTGATGGTGGATTTCATCTTAGAGGCCGATTGTGTGTCCTGGATATTCCTGAGTTGCGCAGAGATGTTATGACCGAGGTACATCGATCGCGATTTTCTATCTACCCTGGCTCGACGAAGATGTATCATGATATGAGCAGACAATATTTTTGGGTGGGGATGAAGCGCCAGATCACCAGTTTTGTGGTTGAGTGTGACACATGCTAGCATGTCAAGGCCGATCATCAAAGACCCCCTGGTCCATTACAGCTGTTGAGCGTCTCGATGTAGAAGTGGAAGCACGTATTTATCGATTTTATCATGGGTTTATCGAGGACCCAGCGCAGTCATGATGTCATCTAGGTTGTCGTGAACCGTCTGATGAAGTCGATACATTTTGTTATGATTCGTGAGACTTGGCATTCGGACCAGCTCGCCAGGCTATTTGTTGATGAGATCGTGAGACTGCACGGTGTTCCTGTCTCGATCGTTTCAGACCGAGACTCGAAGTTCATGTCTCAGTTTTGGAGGAGCTTTCAGAGAGCGATGGGCACTGATTTGCAGCTCAGCAGTGCGTCTCATCCGCAGACCGATGGATAGACCGAGAGGGTCAACCAGATCCTTGAGGATATTTTTTAGGCTTGTATGATTGATTTCTCGGGTAGATAGGACAAGCACCTACGATTGGCTGAGTTCGCGTACAACAACAGCTATCAGGCGACCATTGGCATGGCTCCTTTTAAGGCATTATTGTAAGTGTTATGGTTTGATTCCTCTTTGGTTGTCAAATTTTGTATCAAAACCTCTGTATGTGTCTTGTGTTTATATCTCCAAGCTACAATATAGAAGATATTAAAGAAGAGTTCAAGTTCAAGACTCAAGCTCAAGTTCACATGTAAGAACTCAAGCTCAAGTTCACGTGTACTTAAGGTCAAGATTCAAGCATAATTTGGCACTCAAGTGCAACTCAAAATGACATTAATTTCAAAGCTTGTGAAGTCGTCAAGCTGCATCAAGAAGAACTCAAGCTTCATGATGATCAAGGTCTAAGCGAATGAAGTTTTCAATGTCCATACTTCATGTCCCAGGTATGATAAACCTTAGATTGACCTTAGGGTAGGTCATTTTGGCTACATAATTCATTTGAATATTAATACATGACTTTAGTCTATTTTAAGACTAGTCCTAGACCTTGTTCGACCAGTCCTAGCACTGGTTCGACTAGTCTAAGAAGTTTCAGGACCAGTCCTAAAATTGTTGTAATTTATCAGATTTTTGGTTCGGCTTCGACCAGTCTTGGAGTCTGCTCGACTGGTCGTGGGATGGTCTCGACTCGACCCTCGACCAGTCGTAAAGCTTCGACTCAAACTCTAGCAACTAAATCAAGTGTCGCACGACCAGTCGTAGAGGGGTCTCAACCGGTCGTGGACTACCTTCGACCAGTCGTGGACTACCGACGACAGGTCGTACAACGGTTTGATCCGATCGCGCTCAAAAATTCAAAAATCTGTTTATCCTTCGACCAGTTGTGGTGACCCTAGGACCAGTCGAAGATGAATTTCTGCAACTATAAATAGCACACGAATTTCAGAGTTTTTCATTGAATATTAAGTGAATTCAAGGCTCCACTATGAGATAAGTCTGTGTTTATTTTTAAGCTATATTGTGCATAATTCTATTTCCTTTTGTTAGCTTGTTGTTATTTGATTTTGATTTGTATTTCAATCTGATTAGAAAAAGGGAAAATTATTAATCCTTATTCACGGAATCAAAATCAAATACAGCTAGCCCTAGTTGATTAAATTTAAAATCAATTAGAACTTAGAACCATTGTAAAGTGAGTATTGGACAATGAACTTCCATATTCGAACTTCTACTCCGATTGGTTCTTCCGGGCTGCTACAAGAGGAGAAATTCAGGTATTTTACAATTCTGTAAAATTTCTATTTCTTTGGTTTTTGTTTGGGATTCACCAAAAAAATTCCATTTGTGTGGTTATCTAAGGAGAGCCAGAAAACTCAGAAAGAAGGGTTTTTGGATTGTATAAGCCCAAGTTAAAAAGACACAATTGTGAAGGTTTTAGGTGAACCTGTGAAACCTATTTTGATAGTGAACGCTAATATCCCCTATGTGAGGATATTAGGAGTGGAGTAGCATTCTGTGTGGCTATTGTTTAACAGTTGGTGAATACACAGGCGAACCACTATAATTCTCTGTCTTGTGGATTGAATGCTTGCTTAATTTTTTACCTTTTATCATTCAAAGTTGTGGAATGTATATGTGTATGTGAATGTTGTAAATATTTACATTTCAAGCAAGTGTGGGGAATGTTGTAATAATTTAGATTTATATTTCTGCAATCTATTCTTTTATTTGTTTTGAGCTTTAGATTCTTTAATTATTCTAGTAAGGTTGCCCTGCCATTTTTATGGTGCATGGTTATCCCTAGAATAATCAATATTTGAGATTGCATTCTATTCCTCAGTATAGTATCAATTTGTTTATTCCTCTAAAGTTTGAGTTCTTGGTACAAAGACTTTTCTAGAAATCAGGTTGTCCTACCATAAACTTTAGTTTTTGGAGTAAGGTTGTCCTTAGAACAACTTTTGTATCAATCTCTCAATACTTGTTCATTGAGGTTACTATTTATTTAAGCATTGTGGATTGATTTACTTTATTTGGCTATCTTATTATTTAAATTCCGCTGTAATTATTTTAAATTTAGCATAGTCCTATTCACTCCCCCCCCCCCCCCTCTAGGACATATAGCTTGGCCATTTCAAGTGGTATCAATGCCTAATAGCTCGTTCTTATTGCTTTTTATTTGGATTTATTTCTTGAGCTAACAATCTAAGCTATATAAATAAGATGTCAAATTTTGATAGCTTATCAGTCACTAGGCCTCCACCCTTTGATGGCTCCAACTATGCCTATTGGAAAGCCCGAATGAGGATCTTCCTCAAATCAATGGATGAGAATGTGTGGCAAGCCACAGTGACTAAATGGAGCCCTCCTACCATTGAAGTTACTGGTATCAATGGATCAAAATCAATGAGAATAACACCTTATACTTTTTGGTCCACACTTCAGAAAAGTGAGAGTAGTGCCAATGCAAAAGTACTAAATGCAATCACTTACGCACTATCACCGGATGAGTTCAAAAGAATCATATCCTGTGATACCGCAAAGCAAGCCAGGGATATATGAGAAATGACACACGAGGATACATCAATTGTCAAAAAATCTAAAGTCCAACTCCTCACAACCAAATTTGAAGAAATTCATATGGAGGAAAATGAAATGTTTATGGACTTTTACACAAGATTAAATGACATTGTAAACTCAATGTGGGGTCTTGGCGATAAAATCCCAAAAAGTAAAGTGTGTGCAAAGATACTGCGCTCTCTTCCTGAATGGTTCAACTCTAAAGTAACCGTGATCCAGGAACTTCGTGATACGGATAATATGAGGGTAGAAGAACTAATTAGTTCTTTACAAACATATGAGTTAAACTTTAAAGCTCCTAAAGGTAAATCTATAGCTTTGAAATCTTCTAAAAATGTGTCTGAAGAAAACTCAGATTTAGAAAATTCTGAAGATCATATGGCTCTTTTAGTGAAAAAGTTCTATAAGATTTTCAAAAGTAAGAAAATGGTCGATTTTCAAAAGACAAATGAAAAAGAAACGATCTAAACCTAAGTCTAAAACTTGGAAGTCTTTGAAAGACAATCAGTGTTACAACTGTCAAGAGTATGGGCATCTAGCAAACAAATATCCTAAAAAGGACAGACCTAAAAGTAAGGGTATGTTGGCTACTTGGGATGAATCGTCTGATTCTGAAGCCTCTTCTGAATCAGAAAATTCTGAAACCGAGTCGGGCAATGAAGTTAAGGCTCTCATGACTCTAGCCAAGTTTACTTTTTCGAATCACGATGATTCAACAAGTGAAGAAAATTTGAATAGTGATCATGAAAATGAAGAAGATCTTCAAGATGCTTATAATGCCTTATATAAGGAAAGTTATAAAATTGTTGTCAAACTTAAACTTTAAAAAGAAAAGTTTTCTAAACTCAAAGAATGTTTTGAAACTCTTGTTTAGAAAAATCACAAATTTTAAATTGTTTCGAAAAATCAAAATGTGATTTGGAATTCAAAATCTCCCTGATTGATGATTTGAAATCTGAAAATGAGAAACTTAAAAATGAAGTATCTTCTCTTCTGAGTTTGAAGGATACATGGAGATATGCCCAAGGTGATCCAAAGTTAGAAAAATTATTATTCGGATCAAGAAAATGTGACGATTGATCCGGGTTAGGCTATGATAAAAATACATCTCCTAAACAGAAGAATACTCCTCCCAACTTTATGAAAGGAGAGGCTTCTAACTCAAAAGGAAAAGGTACTTGTCAAGGTTTTTCTAAAAACACAAACTTTTCAAAAACCTAAAAGCAGCTATTTTAAAAATCAGATCAAAAATCTACTAGCTGAAAAAAATAGTTGATTTACTTAAGGAGCTCTTAAAATCTAACTCAGTAGGTCATTCTTACAACATCAGACAAAAGAAGACCAACCATTCTCCTAAACCCAAAACAGTTCTGAAATGGGTTCCTAAAGTTGCCTGCTTGGTTGCTCACATTGCTTTCAAAGCAACAAGCCATTCTAAGTGGTACCTAGACAGTGGATGCTCCAGGCATATGACAGGTGATAAAGCTTTATTTACTGATCTTCAAGATATGACTGATGGGTCAGTCACATTTGGTGATGGTAGCAATTACAAGATTATTGGCAAAGGTACAATCCAACTCTATAACCTCCCTTTATTTAAAGATGTTTTATATGTTGAGGGTTTAAAACACAACCTGTTGAGCATATCTCAAATATGCGATAACAACCATAGTGTAAAATTTTCCAATCAAGGTTGTGAAATTTTAAACAAAAAGGGTTCTGTAATATTAACTGGTCGCAGAACTATTGAAAATTGCTATATAGTAAGCGATAGTAGCTCATCTAACCAAATGTGTTACATGGTCCATACCAATGAGACAGAATTATGGCATAAACGCCTTGGACATGTACACTACCGAAATTTATACAGATTGAGCAAAGGAGAACTAATTAGAGGTCTACCTAAAGTGCAAAAAGTAGACAAAATATGTGGTGAATGCCAGTATGATAAACAAACTAAGAGCTCTCACAAAAAGGTAAACTCCAATACCACATCTAGACCACTCGAGCTTCTCCACATGGATCTTATAGGACCAACCAGAACGGAAAGTCGAGGTGGTAAAAAATACATCTTGGTCATCGTAGATAATTATACAAGATACACTTGGGTTTCATTTTTAAGAGACAAATCAGAAACCCTTGATGAAATAAAAAAGATTATCAAACAGATCCAAACTGAAAAATGTTCTCGAGTCAGTAGGATCCGAAGTGATCATGGATCCGAGTTTGAAAATAGCGGTTTTGAGAAACTCTGTAGCAATCAGGGAATATCACATGAATTTTCTGTGCCCAAAACTCCGCAACAAAATCGTATTGTGGAAAGGAAAATAGAGTGCTCCAAGAAATGGAAAATGTTATGTTGAATAGCATGAAGCTCCCTAGAAATTTATGGGCTGAAGCAGTGAATACCGCTTGCTACATTATTAACCGTGTTTATATTTGCAAATCTAATAATAAAATGGCTTATGAAATGTGGTTTGAGAAGAAGCTGACTGCCAAATACTTTCGAGTTTTTGGCAGCAAGTGCTATATTTTGCATGACCGTGAAAATCTGAAAAAGTTTGACACAAAGAGTGATGAAGGAATCTTCTTAGGATATTCTTTAAACAGTCGTGCATATCGTGTACTAAATAACAGGACCGGTGTGATTCAAGAGTCAATTAATGTGGTCATTGATGATCACCTGAATACACCTGCACCTAATTCAGATAATGATGAAGTTCTTATAATTGAAAAACCAGATACTTCATCAAGTGAAATTAATTCTGAATTAAGGACTGTTAAAGATCATCCAACTGATCAAATTCTTGAAAACCCTCTCACTGGTGTGCGCACTCATAGACAACTAGAAGACATGTAATTACGTGTGTTTTACATCTCATATTGAACTGGTAAACGTAAAAGAAACACTTTCTAATGAAAACTGGATAGTAGCGATGCAGGAAGAACTTAATCAGTTTGTTCGAAATGATGTTTGGTATCTTGTTCCTAAACATAAAGATAAACACATTATAGAAACTAAGTAGATTTTCAAAAATAAGTCTGATGAACTTGAAATATAATTTGAAACAAGGGAAGATAGTTGTTCAAGGGTACACTTAAATAGAAGGTATTGATTACGGTGAAACCTTTGCTCCAGTTGCTCGCCTTGAATCAATTAGACTTTTATATCCATTGTATGCTTTAGAAAGTTTAGAATTTTTCAAATGGATGTGAAGAGTGTCTTCTTAAATGGTGATTTACATGAAGAAGTATATGTTGAACAGCCTACAGGTTTGAAGACCCTAAGTTTACTAATCATGTATACCGCCTTAAAAAGGCTCTCTATGGTTTGAAACAAGCTCCCAGAGCATGGTATAAAAAATTGACTAAGTTTTTACTAAGTCATAATTTTCAAATGGGTAGTGTCGATAAGACTCTCTTTGTTAAGAAACATAATGATGATATTTTAATGGTTCAAATCTATGTTGATGATATTATTTATAGATCAACTTGTACTAACGTGACTGTTGAGTTTGCAGATTTGATGAAATCTAAATTCGAAATGAGCATGGTTGGGGAATTAAATTATTTCTTAGGATTGCAAGTAAAACAGCAATCTGACGGAAATTTTATTTCACAATCTAAATATGCCTTGAACTTGATTAAGAAGTTCGGATGTGAGAATGGTAAGAATTTTGAGACTCGTATGAGTGCAACTCTAAGACTCTCAAAAGACTCTACAGGTAAAGAAGTAGATCCTAAATTGTATCGTAGCATGATAGGTAGCTTACTTTACTTAACTGCAAGTAGACCTGATATTGCTTTAAGTGTTGGAATTTGTGCTAGATATCAGTCTAATCCTAAAGAATCTCACTTAACTGCTGTTAAGCGAATTATTTTATATGTCTCAAGTTTAGTTAATCTGGGTCTTTGGTATCAATATGATACTAGTGTTCAATTGGCTGGGTACTCAGATGCTGATTGGGCAGGTAATATCGATGACATAAAATCAACCAGTGGTGGTTGTTTTTACATTGGAAATTGTTTGGTTTCTTGGTTTAGCAAGAAACAAAGTTCCATATCACTTTCAACTGTTGAGGCTGAATACATTGCAGCTAGTAATGCATGTACTCAGCTAGTTTGGATGAAATGTATGTTGAGTGATTATGGAATAGCACATGACTCTATGGTTTTATACTGTGATAATTCCAGTGCGATAAACATTTCGAAAAACCCAATCCAACATTCACGTACTAAGCACATTGACATTAGATTTCATTATATTCGTGAATTAGTGGAAGAAAAAGAAATATCTTTAGAATATATTCCAACCGAGACTCAGCTTGCTGACATTTTCACTAAACCGCTCGACAAAAGCAGGTTTAATAAGTTGAAATTCAACCTCGGTATGTATAATTTAAAATGATTGAACATGCATCTCTGTATCATAGTGTAAATACTTTATTGGTTTATATTTTAAAATTTCTTAAAAAATGCATGTTTATTTATTTTATTTTGTACACGACTAGTCGAGGACATGCTCGACCAGTCGTGGCACGACCAGTCGAGGACATCTCACGACCAGCTGTGTAGCGCGTTGATTGCTTTTATTTGGGGGAAAACCATTTCTTCTTCATTTCATTTCTCTTCTCCAACGAGCCGAGCTTCGACTAGTTGAACCCCATTGTTCGATTCACTCAGGTTAGAGTGTTTTCTCTTGATTTCTTGAAGAATCTTAGTCTTTTCTCTTAAATTTCTTGATTGTAGTTGTTTATTTCAACTCGTTCTTCAAGTTTTTGGGTTTTTCTTCTCATTTGTTGAATCTAGAGAAACCCATCTCTATTTTCTTAATATTTCTTGTATTTCTTCAAGAAAATGGACTCTAGAGGTAAAAAGAAAAATCCTACATGTGCTTCTTCTTTTAGATCGAATGTTATCACTCAACGTCATCTTAGGGATCCTTAAGATGATCCACCACATGTACGTGATTTGCGTATGAACAATGTAATTGTTGAAAAAGCTATCAATTTAAACCATATCGCTCCTTTTGGTCTCTTTCCTCTCCTTTAATCTGTAGGATGGGAAAATATTTTACACTGGGGCGGGACGGCATATCAGTCCATAGCACAGGCCATGGTTGCATGCATATCTGACTTTTTCTCTGAGCAACTGACTTTTACTATTACTGCTAGAGAAGGGCCTTTTACTGTTGATCGACATTTAATTTCAGGCCTTATGGACATACGAGTAAATGATGATGGTATTCATCCTAGTGCACTTGCTGAGAAAGTGTCAGAATCGAAAAAGCGTACTTATACTAGAGCATTGTGTAACATGAATGCACCATGGACTGCAAATGGGAATGCTCTCAAAACCAGGTACTTGTTACCCAGATACAGAGTTTTTCATCGTATCTTCACTTCTAATCTGTATCCTCAGTCTGGAAACAAGACTGAGTTGACTCTGTTTATGGTTCCTATTTTGTACTCAATCATTTCTGGTGCAAATGTTTGTTTGCCTTCCTTGATTTACTCCTCTATCATTCAAATTCGTAGTCATCCTGGTCATGGTGATATTCCATTTGGGTATTTATTGAATGTATTAGCTACTCACATGTTAGTCGCTATGCCGTCGGAGAGACTCCTATCCAACACCTCATATTCAATAACTCAAACTTAAACAAAATGAAGTTGAAATTGGCTCCAGGCCAAGTTGATGTTGGTGAAGGTGGAGTTGCTGCTGAGGCTGGGAATGATGAAGATGGTGATGATCTTTCTTTAGATGATATCAATATGGATGATATTTTTAATGAAATGGATTCTGACTCTGGGAATGATCCTAACTTTGAGCCATCTGATTTCAATGCTCGTCTAAGTGCATTAGAGGAGAAGGTAGAGAATATGAATGTTGGCCACAATCAGCAATTCAAAAATATGCGCAAGTATTTTAGGCGCTTACAAAAAGGCCTTCATCAAATTGATCCTACTATTCCCGGTCCTTCTTCTGGATCAGATTGAGATTTTAATCTTTAGTCTGTAATAACTATATTACTTTTTACTCACTCTGGGTGTGTTAAACTCTATCTGACTTGACTTTATTACTCTTTATGCTATATTTCGTACTCTTAACTTTCAATATTTCTAACTTTATGACTTGATCATTACTTCCCTGTCTTTTCAATCCTATTTTTGGTTCTTCCTTCGTCATATTTTGATAAAAAGGGGGAGAAATTATTTGTGAATTTTCTATGGATGATGTGAATGGGATAGTTGGATGGTTAAGGTATACAACTAAGGGGGAGTTAAGGGCGAGTTACACAAGAGAAGTTAAGTGGTTGTGCATGACGTTGTATGTTGTATGCTAGTTCATGACAACTAGTGCATGATTCGTTAATATACATGTTGTGCTTTTCTTGTTGAAGTATGTTTTGTCACAAATTTTACAAAGGGGGAGATTGTAAGTGTTATGGTTTGATTCCTCTTTGGTTGTCAAATTTTGTGTGTCAAAACCTCTGTATGTGTCATGTGTTTATATCTTCAAGCTACAATATAGAAGATATGAAAGAAGAGTTCAAGTTCAAGACTCAAGCTCAAGTTCACATGTAAGAACTCAAGCTCAAGTTCACGTGTACTCAAGGTCAAGACTCAAGCATAGTTTAGGACTCAAGTGCAACTCAAAATGACATTGATTTCAAAGCTTGTAAAGAAGTCAAGCTACATCAAGAAGAACTCAAGCTTCATGATGATCAAGGTCTAAGCGAATGAAGTTTTCAATATCCATACTTCATGTCTCAGGTATGATAAACCTTATATTGACCTTAGGGTAGGTCATTTTGGCTACATAATTCATTTGAATATTAATACATGACTTTGGTCTATTCTAAGACTAATCCTAGACCATGTTTGACCAGTCCTAGTACTGGTTCGACCAGTCTAAGAAGTTCCAGGACTAGTCCTAAAATTGTTGTAATTTATCAGATTTTTTGGTTTGGCTTCGACCTGTCCTCGAGTCTGCTCGACCGGTCGTGGGATGGTCTCGACTCGACCCTCGACCAGTCGTAAAGCTTCGACTCAAACTCCAGCGACTAAATCAAGTATCGCACGGCCAGTCGTAGAGGGGTCTCGACCAGTCGTGGACTGCCTTCGACCAGTCGTGGACTGCCGACGACCGGTCGTACAACGGTTTGATCTGATCGCACTCAAAAATTCAAAAATTTATTTATCCTTCGACCAGTCATGGTAACCCTAGGACCAGTCCTTCGACCAGTTGTGGTGACCCTAGGACCAGTCGAAGACGAATTTCTGTAGTTATAAATAGCACACGAATTTCAGAGTTTTTCATTGAATATTAAGTGAATTCAAGGCTCCACTCTTAGATAAGTCCGTGTTTATTTTTAAGCTATATTGTGCATAATTCTATTTCCTTTTGTTAGCTTATTGTTATTTAATTTTGATTTGTATTCTGATTAGAAAAGGGAAAAATTATTAATTCCTTCTTCACGGAATCAAAATCAAATACAGCTAGCCCTAAGTTGATTAGATTTAAAATCAATTAGAACTTAGAACCATTGTAAAGTGAGTATTGGACATTGAACTTCCATATTCGAACTTCTACTTCGATTGGTTCTTCCGGGCTACTACAAGAGGAGAAATCTAGGTATTTTACAATTTTGTAAAATTTCTATTTCTTTGGTTTTTGTTTGGGATTCGCCAGAAAAATTCCATTTGTGTGGTTATCTAAGGAGAGCCAGAAAACTCAGAAAGAAGGGTTTTTGGATTATGTAAGCCCAAGTTAAAAAGACACAATTGTGAAGGTTTTAGGTGAACCTGTGAAACCTATTTTGATAGTGAACGCTAATATCCCCTGTGTGAGGATATTAGGAGTGGAGTAGCATTCTGTGTGGCTGTTATTTAATAATTGGTGAACACACAGGCGAACCACTATAATTCTTTGTCTTGTGGATTGAATGCTTGCTTAATTTTTTACCTTTTATCATTCAAAGCTGTGGAATGTATGTGTGTATGTGAATGCTGTAAATATTTACATTTCAAGCAAGTGTGGGGAATGTTGTAATAATTTAGATTTATATTTCTGCAATCTATTCCTTTATTTGTTTTGAACTTTAGATTCTTTAATTGTTCTAGTAAGGTTGCCCTGCCATTTTTATGGTGCATGGTTGTCCCTAGAACAATCAATATTTGAGATTGCATTCTATTCCTCAGTATAGTATCAATTTGTTTATTCCTCTAAAGTTTGAGTTCTTGATACAAAGACTTTTCTAGAAATCAGGTTGTCCTACCATAAACTTTGGTTTTTGGTGTAAGGTTGTCCTTAGAACAACTTTTGTATCAATCTCTTAATACTTGTTCATTGAGGTTGCTATTCATTTAAGCATTGTGGATTGATTTACTTTATTTGGCTATCTTGTTATTTAAATTCCACTGTAATTACTTTAAATTTGACATAGTCCTATTCACCCCCCCCCCCTCTAGGACTTATAGCTTGGCCATTTCAATTATAGGGCAGGACCGTGCAAATCTCTGAGTTGTTAGACCGAAGTTGGAGAGCAACGTTTCCTAGGTCCCGAGCTTGTGCAGTAGACATCAGAGGTCATTGACATCATCTGGTGGAGGATGCGTACAACTCAGAGCTGGTAGAAGAATTTTGCTGATCGTTGATGTCGTCCCTTAAAATTTGTCATTGGGGACCATGTGTATCTCAAGGTCTCACCCATGAAGAGTGTGGTTCATTTTGGAGTGAAGTGCAAGCTTGTCCCGAGATTTATAGGACCTTTTGAGATCACTGGGCGCGTTGGCGCCGTGACTTATCGACTTGCCTTACCATCTCAGTTGTCTGTCATCCACAACAATTTTCATGTCTCTATATTGACGAAGTGTGGGTCAGACATCATTCCTGTTATTGATTGGCAGTCGTTGGAGGTTCGTGAGGATGCTTCTTACATTGAGCAGTCAGTTCGTATCCTCGATCGAAAGGAGCAGGTCCTTCGGACCAAGGTCATTCCCTTGGTGAAGGTGCAGTGGTACTATCATAGTGTAGATGAGGCGTCTTGGGAGCATGAGGAGGAGATTCGAGAGCATTATCTCCATCTTTTCAATGTTTGATTGTATATTGTATTGTGTTTTGATTATATATTATATTATGTTTTCTATTCCCTTGTGAGTTATGTTTAGTTACGATGGTAGTGTAAATTTCGAGGACAAAATTTTTTATTAGGTGGGGAGAGTTGTAAGGCCCGTATCCTAGTCTGTACTGTTCCATAGACTCCTGCGATCATTCCCCATCAAATTCCGGCAATCAGCGACCTAAAATCGACGTTTGCGCACGACCCTAAGTCATATCCCGTAGATTTGAGTTGGTTCAATCCGAAACTTATACCATTGCGACTGCACCATCACCGCAGTTCCAATGCCACGTCTTGCACACCGATCTGATACCCTAGCCAGGAGATGTGGGACCGTGCTCAATTCGAGAAAATGCCACACGTTTACAATCCTAAGAGAATCTCTACAACCCATACCATCAATCAAGCAATCAAAGTACACAACCCATGCTTTCTTTCTCCCTAAGTCAAGCAACCTACCCTAAGTCAACTCTTAAGTCAAGTACATCTATCAACTCACATCCATCACTCACACTCATCACCTCCCTTACAACCACCCTTTCTCTCTCTCTTTTCCTTCACATTTTCCAAGTAACCAAGAAGTGCACGTCCAAGCACTCCAAGGAGAGAAAAGTGTGTTGTGTGTGACCCACTTCCTATCCCAAGATCCATCATCCTAGCCCTTCATTTCTCATCATCTTCCATTAAAGTGAGACACAAAGAGATCGGCGTTCCATCAAACCAAGAAGATCGAACGGTGGGTGTTTTATAGGCCTAGATTTCATATTTTGATGATGGGCCAAGTGGGGCCTACCGATTGATGATATGGATCTCACTTTGGACTCTAGATGTGGCCGATGGGCCACTATGATTCACATGATCATTCCATGACGGGGCCATTCTCCATGGACCCCATCATGATGTTTACTTTTCTAAGTTTGAAAGAGGTCATCTAGACCTTCCATTTTGATGGAGAAGGAATCTCCACCGTTGATTTTTGATTTGGTGGGCCCACATGTATTGGGACCCACTTGATGTATGATTGAAATGCATGAAAGGGAGAGCTCATAGTGGCGGAGCCCTCCATCACATGTGTCCCTCTCTCTCTCTATCTCCCCCTCTCTTTTCATTTTTGTGTGATAATGGATCCCACCTTGATGTATGTTTCATCCACACCATTCAGCCATTTGGGTGGCCCACCTGGGCAGCACGTCCATAAGTAGGGCCCACCTTTATATGTGGTGTATGCAAACCGTCCAGCATCCAGGGACGCTGGACATGGCAACACAATGAAGTGTGAACTAACAGTGTGGTGTACTGACTCCCAACCTCCTAGGACGCACGCTGGAGGTTGGAATGAAGACAGAAATATTAACTTGGTTCAAAGTTTTGGAGTGGACCGCTCATGCAGGCCCCACCTTGATGTATGGGTCTAATCCACGCTATCCATTCCATTCCCCGGCTCATTTTAGACATTGAGCTGAAATATGAGCCAATTTGGTTATCTGGTGGGCCATGTCATAGAAAATACTGGTTTCTACCGTTAAAATTCATTAGGGCCCACTCTGATGTTTCTGCACACCAAAACGCATTGCATATTAGGCTCATTTAGTCGGTCATGAGCCGTAGAATCCAATGGATGGAGCGAATTCTTCTAATGCGGGCCCTACTTAGGAAAAACCACGAAAAAACTTATTTTCAATATATATATATATATATATATATATATATATATATATATATAACAAGCAGCAGACGTTGCTGCTGTTGGACGTCCAAAGGATGCTGTAGCAGGGTCCTGCTGCACTGTCGAACGAGGGCAGGGACCATGGGTCCCAGACACAAGCCCCACCGTGATGTGTGTGTTGAACATCAACGCCGTACATTTGATGGGGCCCCCTTTAGGCAGTGGGGCGCCCGAAAATCAGCCATACGTAGTCCACGTGCCAGGAAAACAGTGGTGTTAAACATATACTATTGAAACTTCCCTTGGTCCAGAAGTTTTGGATAAATTAATATTTATTTTTTTATTTTTTAATTTTGGGTCTGTGTGACCTTATGGACAGATTGGATGGGAAATAACGTTATGGTGGGCCCCACATGGGACTCACCTATGGAGAGATTGGACTGGTTGGTGTAACGCCCACTAGTCCCATAGTTGCTAGTTCTGTGGAGCCCACCTTCGTGACATATGCACCCAAGGTGTGGGGCCCTCTTTAGTGTATGTGTTGCATCCAAACTGTCTATCCAGTTGGCAATTCCGTCTTATGTTTAAAGACTAAAAATGAGGCAGATTCATCAGGTGGACCACACCACAAAAAATAGTGGAGAGATGAATGCCTACCATTGAAGTCCTTTTTGGACCATAGAAGTCTTAGATTAGATTGATATTTGTTTTTCCACCCAACCAAGTCTTTGTGACTTTACTAACAGACTAGATGGGAAATAAACTTGATGGTGGGCCTTGGAATTGTAAACGGTGAAAATCATTATCTTCACTGATATTTGTGGAATGGTCCAGATCCTTCAATATGATTCTTTTTGGGAATGAATGAGGCCCACCTTGATATATGTAAGGCCCATTACTGCAGCCCATTTGATGTATTTGAGGCACATGGGTTGAGGCCCAATGGGATGTATATAAGGTCCATGGCGATGTGTGATTCCACCATGGTGTATGTAATGATGTTTATGGCGGGCCATGCCTTAGGAGCAATGATGGTTTGACGTCCACATTATAAGAATAATGTTGGTTAAATGTCTGCATTGTAACTCTCCCTAGGGCCCATTGATAGGCCCATACTTGTTGTATGTAGGCCATTTAGGCCCATCCTCATTGGAAGAATAGTTCATCACCATTTAACATGCTTAGTATAACTCCATGCTTCATGCTCATACACATCATATGTATGCTTGATATGAGGAGTGACTGATCATAGCATATGCCATTGGGCAGATTATTCATGGGACTTACTGATAGAAGTTACCCACATGAGCGCCCGGTATGCGCAAGATTGCTACATGATTGGACGGTGTGACTCATGCATCTTGCATATGTATGACATGATCATTGTACACCCTAGCGACATCAAGGTCGTGGCCTCAACAGGCACATCATGGATGGCCAGATTGGATACCGAAAATATTGGCTTTAGCACTGTGGGCACGTAGGATGTCCTTAGGTGAAAATTCCAGAACCTTTTTGGTACCAGGAGATGCTCCAACGTCTAGACCGAGTAGATACACGAGCGCCCGAGTGCCAATTACCAGTAGGACACGTCTCCCACTGTGTCATGGTCAGTTAGAAGGGGGTGTGGTCTTATCCGCATGAGTGAGAGGGTTGTAAGCTAGGCTGAGTTTTACCAGCTCACAAATGGGTCTGCTATCGATGAGTCGGGAAGGCATTGACAGACTACTGGTCAGGCGAATAATGTGGTCTCTTCCACTCACTCGGTTGTGCGGATAGGGAGGCGGCAGTCAGTGTGAAGTGTACTAGACCCCGGTGATATCTCAAAGGAGAACTGTACTGATATATATACTTGATGAGGACTGGCATGCTTGCATTATATCTCGCATATGACATTCGGTTACATAGGCCTCGCATCGCATGGCCTTGGTATAGCCGATAGCATTCATGTCTTGCATCGCATAGCCTTGGTACGACTGATAGTATTCGTGGACTTACCAGCATATTTCTGCATTACTTTGATACTGTATGCTTGGCACTTGCCTTGCATACACATTTACACCACCCTCTAAGCTTTTGTAAGCTTATGCACAACCGTTGCGTGCAGGTGACGTTGGATCGCAGCAGCGCTGAGGCAGGAGCGTGCATCAGATTATTTTGGAGCCTTTTGATCACCTTATATTTCTCGTTCCACATTGTACTTAAAGTTTTTGATATAGTGGATATATGGCGATGTTGTTTTGTGACTTGGTTATGCTTGAGAGATTGAACTCCAAATCATAATTAAGCCTATTTCAGGCTGGACTTGAAAGGAATGTAGTCATGATTTGAAGATTACTATGCCATTGAAGTACAATTCAATTCACTTCTGCGTCCAAATGCAGTCTCAAGCAATGTCACACATACCTCCATATGGAAAACCTTAAACTATGCCATTGTTGTGCAATTCAATTCACTTTTGCATCTAAATGCAACCTAAAGCAATTCACACAAACCTCCACATGGAAGACCCAAAGGAGCCCATGAGCATCCTAATTTCAAAATGCAATCACATCCTTAGCCTTAGAACCAAAGCAAGGTCAGCATCCAAATTTCAAAATGCCCTCGGATCCCGAGCCTTAAATCCAAAGCAAGGCTGGATGAAGAAAGGATTGTCATTCTCTAGTGGGACTGGCAAGTCCCAAGTCCAAATCACACCATTTGGTTGTGATAACTTATAAAATCCTTAGACAAATGCCACACTTGTGGCCCAAACACCCTCTTACAACTAGAGCATTGAAACCTGCAGTTCAAAGCCAAGTGGGTGACATCCATGTGATCCATCATCACCACGGGTCCAATGGAGCTGTCCAATTTAGGCAAGCACCAATCAACTAAAACAGAAGGTGTATTGCATTTGTTATGAAAGTGTTTGCTAGCAACACTAGACACATGTCAACTCAGTACCCCTTAGCATACTGAGTTACTCAGTACACAATCCAATTCCCTTGTGAGCATCATCCATCATTTTTAAGGGCAATGAATACAAACAAAATCTAATTCAATTCCATTTTAAATCCACAATAAAGCCACATTTAATTCACATCATACCCATTGCTTGTGATCACACACTGATAGATATTCAAATCAAACAAGAGTAATGTATTCCCCTATTTACAATTACAACCACCTTAATTTCACCGATAAAAATTACAGCCAAAAGGTAGGGCGCAATGCATAATAGAAGCGTCTTTCCAATGAAACTTTGATTACACAATTCATAGATACTACAAAATATATGTGTGAAGTCAGTATCCTTGCAAAGCACTCACCGATTCACTAAATAACCATTTCCAACATATTGTAGTGCATCCACTGTGAATATTATAGTCATGTTCAGCATTTGCAGCTCGTGACTAGGGACCCGCTCTTCATAACTCAAAAATCACTTTGACCATACAGTTCTTTGCTCTACTAAAATCTGCAGTTCCAAATAACATCAATCACCAAAGTTATCAATAATTAAAAAATTAGTACATGAATGTGGTCAATGAGATTTAATGGTAGACTCTAAGGAGTTTCAACATGAGGTCTTGGGTTCAATACCCATAGGTGGTGAAACACCACTACGGCGTGTGTGGGTGTGTGTAAAAAAAAAATAAAAATAAAAATAAAAAAACTATATAACACACTCCTCAGTTAATCAACATGAAGGTCGCTTACTGAAGCAATTTAAGAGGCAACTGAAAGTGACCACTCACATCAATAAAAACACATTTAAGCACCATCTAGCATGGTACACAGATCTTGCACATGCCCATTCGACAAGCCAACATGGCATACATGCACCAAATCCAAATTATGGACACCACTGCTGATGTAGCAGGGGTAAGAAAATCACATACATCAATCGATTCCCAACCTACCCAATCAATGAACACTTGCAAAACTGAATGTGGATAATTGATGACTTTCCTTTCTAATTGTCAATTTGATGAACACCAGATACAAAATGTGCATCGGGTCCGGATTGACTGAGGAGTGTGTGATGAATGTGGTCAATGATATTTTGTAAGCATACATGTACAATTAAGAAAATAAATAAATAAATAAAAATAAATATAGAGAGAGCATATAATTGCTGCAATAAGAAAATGTAATTATGAAGTATCCTAATCAAATTTGTAAAAAAACCTTAATCAAAATCGTAATGAAGATCCTAATCAAAACCCTAATCGAAATTTCAAAAAAAAAAAAAAAAAAAAACCTAATTTAGGATTTTCAGTCTATAATCTCTAATCCTTAATTGTGGATTAAATAAATAAATAATAAATAATGATAATATTTAAAAAAAAAAAAACTGTAACTAGATAAAAATTGAAAGTCCCCAATTAGATTTACAAATGCAAAACCCTAATTAGTGATTAAAAATCAAAAAATTCAAAATATATTCACGATTACAAAACTCTAATTAAGGTTTCAACATTCAACATTGGAGAGAAAGACCTGTTGTAATGGTCGCCCTTGGTCCGGTTGGAGCAGAGATGGCGTTAGAGATGGGAGGCATGGGTTTTTCTTAGAGAGAGAGAGAGAGAGGAGAGAGAGGGCATAGAGAACGAGAGCGAGAGAGAGAGCTCCCTCACATTTTTTTTTTCCGCAATAATGGAGAGAGCTAGCGAGAGGAGGCGGAGATGATCGACCGTCGATTTTTTTTTCATTGGAGAGAGATGAGCAGTAGATCCTTTTACGATTCTGTTTCTTTTTACGGAAGAGAGAGAAAGAGAGAGAGAAGAGGCTAATGGCGTTTGTTTTGACGTTTGAAGGAGGGAAGTGACCCCACATCTTAGAGCCAATAGGCTCTTGCCACGTCAACTCAGTACCCCTTAAGGTATTGAGTAACTCAGTACACAATCCGATGCCATGTCAATATACCTCGACCTTAATAAGTGCTTGTTGTCGTTTGAAAATGAAATTGCAATCCAGTTATCACAAAAGATTCTCAATGATTTCAGGAAATGATCCAATACACGCAAACCTGATAAGAAACATTATAACCATACTGCCTGACAAGAAATAAACTTAGCTTCCACAATGGATGAGGGTATTGTTAACTTTATCATGCTCTTCCATGACATGGCCCCATCAACTATCATAAAGATATAGCCTGAGACGGACTTCTTTGCAGCCAACATAAATTACGTCAGAATATTTAACAAAATACAAATGGTCAGACCTTCTGAATGTGAATCTGAAGTCATTTATCATTTACATCTAGTGCAATACTTTCTTTGTAATATTGTATCCCTAAATTAGAGAGATACTTGCTCAATATTTGAATTACAAAGGCAATATCCAATCACACAGACTTGAGCATGATTCTTTTCTAAATCATTTTAGAATACTGGAACTAGCTGAAGTTATTGTTGAGTGTCAAATATTGCATATTCTCCCCTATTTATATCTTAGTTTTATGAACATAATAATGCTTAATGTGTATATGTTATACATGCTTGTATTGCAAGGTGAATCTAAAAGCTTGGATTAAAAAGAATGTTAAAAGCATGGATTTGATACTTAAGAATCACCAAAGCAAAGGATGGATCTTAGAAAGACCAAGATTGAAAAATATATGCCAAAGATCTAAAGAAACAAAGTGAGGAATGAAGAGAATAGAAGATTTGAAGTGAAGAAAAATAATTCGAGTGAAATTCAAATAGCCCGAGTTCTGGTTTGACTAGCCCGAGTTCTGGTCCGACTAGTCCGAGTTTTGGTTCAACTAGCCCGAGAAACTTCGGATCGAACTGCAGCAACATTATCTTTTAAATTCGTATGAAATCCGACTGATCAAAGATTTCACTCAACTAGTCGAAGATGACTCTCGACCAGTTAAAGATTTCTCTCTACTAGTCGAAGGTTACGCAGATTTTGTGCGAAGTGCGTAAATTTGAGGTGATTTCCAAACTTTTCAACTCAGTGCAAAAATAGGAGTTCCCCAACTATAAATAGGAGTTCCTAGGATGCTCCAAGGCATCTTATAGGGTTCAAGGGTGGAGCAAAAGGGTAGAGCCATCGCTCAGGAGTTTTATTCTTCTTCCTTAGTTGGTCTTTATATTTTGCTTAAGAGTTTTTAGTTCAATCATATTTATGGTTGGCCAAACCTCTTAGTTAGGGCTAAGAGGTGAAGCTTTTAGCGTGATTAGGATGTTTATTTTGCTTTGATTCTTATTTATGTTGAACTTCATTAAATTCTAGTTTGATTATAAGGAATATTCTCAGTTTTCTGTGGATTACTATGACTCAAATTACAATAGATGCTGCGATAACTTTGAAAATCTTCTTTTCCTATTTGAGATTATGGGATTGGTAAATCCTATTGTTCACCATTGTCTCCTGGGCATGGTAGGGTGATAGAATCCCTTCCAAATCCTCACAATTCTCCTCCATTGAGGCTAGTTCAATGAGAAGTTCAGAGATTTGACCATCTCTCCTTCCAACGGGATAAGATAAGACTGTGATTCCAGTTGTGTTTTTTTAATCAAGTAAGGTAGCATCTTAATTGCTACAAGTAGATCCTTGGCAACGTAATTTCCACCCTTAAATTCACAAGTTTCAATTACTTCATTCAAAAATACTCTCTCTACAATTTCAGATTTAGGTTTAGATCTTCTTCTAATTCTAGTTCTAGTTCTAGTTACTTTAAAAAAAATGTACAAGTTTGGTTCATGTGGATTCGACCTCAGTTTCACCGAGATTATTACTGCATAGCGACCCTACACTTAGGGTTGTGAATAGTTATCACCATTTACAATGGATGTTTGTTTAAAGTATAGTTTTGCATGCCATACCTTTCGAGTACCCTATCTTTGGCGAATGTGGCCTGCAAGACAAGCTCAAGGTTACTCCAAATGGTTCACGTAGCCCATGCTTAGTCACATGGATTCAAAAGGTGAGCCCGACTCTTTATTTGGCACACGTGACTTACAAGACTCAAAAGCTCAAAATTGGGGCCAAATGGTTCATGTGGCCCATATAGCCACAAAGAAGTGGGCCCGACTCTTTCTTTGGCACAGGCGACCTGCAATTCTCGATAACTCAAGATTGGGCCCAAATGGTCCATGTGGCCCATGCTTGGCCACACCAATTCAAGGGAAGTGGGTGGACTCTTTCTTTGGCAGCATTCAAAAGCTCCTCAAATGCTTCAAATGGCCCATGCTCGGCCAAATAAGTTCAAGAGAAGTGCATTCGATCTTTTTCTTCAATAGGTATGGCCCATATTTGACCACACAAGTTCAAAAGATCTTTTTCTTCAATAGGTATGGCCCATATTTGACCACACAAGTTCAAAAGCCCAAGATTGGGCCCAATAGGACATATGTGGCCGTGCTTGGCCACACAAAACTCAAGAAATGTTGGATGTATTTCTAAGGGCAACGGTGGCCCATTCTTGGCAGCACCACTAATGCTCATCTTAAAAATGCTACAAATGGGCCCATGAGAGCACTGCAACTCAAAAGGCCATAAATGGGCCCTCATAAGCGCCATATATCTCAAAGTGCCACAATGGGTCCATGAGAGCACAACATCTCAAAAGGGCACAAATGGGCCCACATAAGAGCCATACATCTCAAAGTGCTACAAATGGGCCACATGAGGGCCATATTACGAAATGATACAAATGAGGGTTACACATCTAGAAATGGCATGAATGGGGCTTGAGACCCACATGGGACCAGTCGATTCGAACCAAGATTAGAAAGCCTGAAAATTTTGAATGGGGCTTGTGGCATCAATATTGGGCCCACATGGGGGCCACTCACTTCAAGTAAAGATTAGAGAGCCCAAAATTTGAATGGGGGTTGAGCCTCTAAGGGGCCCACATGCATGGGGTCACACACACTTCAAGAAAATATTGAAAAGTTAGGAAGGGAGGACTTGGATGACAAATGGACCCACATGGGGGGCCATAAATCTCAAAATCCAAAAGTGAGATGGGGGCCATAAATCTCAAAATCCAAAAGTGAGATGGGGGTTTGCAATGGTAAAGAGGCCTGCACGGAAGGCCACACATGTTTGAACAAGAACCTAAGATAGGAGTTGGCCCAAGTTAAAAACCGGACCCGCATGCACGTATACCTTCAAAAAAGAAATAAAAGAGCCACGGGTTTGTAAAAAGGTGTGTGAGAGAGAGAGATTGGAAAGAAAAATGAAAGAAGAGGGAAAGAAAATTTACGATTTTACAAAAAAATAAAGTAAAATAAAATAAAATAAATAAATAAAAATCAGCTCGATTGCAACCATTAGATAACGGGATGATAATCTGATCTTTTTCAAAAATCGACAAAAATATATATGTTTTTTAATTACAATAAAAACTGGCCCAATCACTACCGTTGGATTGGGAGAATACAGGTCGGATCTTTCTTAGAAAATAGTTCCAATAAAAAATGACTTGATCGCGACTGTTGAATCAAAAGATGACAAACCGGATCTTCTTATAAAATTTACAAAAATATTATCAATTAAAACTGGCTTGATCATGACCGTTGGATCTTGAGGTGACAAGCCAAATCTTTATTCAAAATTCACAAATAATATTTCAAATAAAAAATGACTCAATCACAATCTTTGAATCAAGAGATGGCAAGTTGGAACTTTTTCAAAATCCATAAAACATATTCACAGTAAAAATGGCCTGATCACGACCATTGGTCCATGAGATGATAGATCTTTTTACAAGATTCACAAAAAATATTTCTGATAAAAAACCGGCTCAATCGCGACCTTTGCATCACGAGATGACAAGCCGAATCTTTTTCTAAAATTCACAAATATATATATATATATATATATATATATATATATATATATATATATATATATATATATAAAAGAAAATATTTATAATAAAAAACACTTCAATCACAACCATTGGATCATGAGAAGACAAACCATTTTTCTTATAAAATTCACACACAAAAATTACAATAAAACTTGGCCCGATCAAACCGTTGGATCTTAAGATGTCAAGTCAATTCTTTTTTAAAAATCACAAAGAAAAAAATATATATTTTCAATAAAACCTGTTCAATCATGACCATTGGATTGCAAGATGATAAGTTGGATCTTTCTTAGAAAATTCATAAAAATATTTACAAAAAAAAAACTGCCCGATCACAATGTTGCATCGTGAAGTGACTAGCCAAATCCTTTCCTTTTTTCAAAACTCATAAAAATATTTTCAATAAAAATTTGCTCAATCGTGACCGTTGGATTTCAAGATGACATGTCAAATCTTTTCCAAAATTTACAAAAAAAAAAAAAATTACAAAAAAAAATTACCCAATCATGATTATTGGATCGTGAGATGACAAGTCGAATCTTTCTTCGAAACTTTAGAAAATATTTAAATAAAAATCATCCTGATCACAACCGTTGGGTCGTGAGATGCAAAATTGGATCTTTTTTCAAAAATCGTTAAAAAATAGTTATGATAAAAATAAACTCGATCACGACCATTAGGTTACGAGATGATAAGCTAGATCTCATTTACAAAATATTTTCAATAAAATCCAGTCTCGATCACGAAATTGCATATAGTGGTGGGCCACGAGCTATACGTAGAAGCTTGGAAGAATTATAGAATAAATGATGTCCTATAGGGGGTGATTAGGACTAATTAAAATTTATGTCTTTTAATAGACAATTGCTTACTTAAACTAATATATTAATTAAATTAAGCAAGACAATTAACTCTAAGGCTTTCAAGCAAATAGAGGGTCCAATCACATAGACTACAAATTATATTCCAATAAAACAGCTACTCTATAAACAAGATAGTGTACATTTATGTGCGGGATGTGGTAATTTTTATCTCATAGTATTCATCTAATCATGCATACATATAATTTACTAACCAATCAAATAAATGTTCACACCCCAAGTATAGGGTTGTGATGTAGTAATAAACTCGGTCAGACCGAGGTCGAATCCACAGGGACTTAAACCTGTACGTAATCTGAAATTAAATAGAACTAGAACTAGACTAAGATGAAATATAAATCAAGTGAATATGAGGGAATAATGGTGAAAATATTAATCTAAGATTTGTAGAAATCAAGGTGAGAAACTAGGGATTCAAAGGATCCACTTGTAGAGATCGGGGAGATCTTTATGCTCAATTCAAGAACTCAACTGGACTTCGAGTCCCATCTTCATCCAGTTGGAAAATATACTACTAAAGCTCAATCTAAACTTCCTTTGATCTAGTTTTCAAAGAGATAAAAGGTATATGAATTAGAGTGGATTCCATCGCAAAACCATGCCCATGAGACAAAATAAACAATAGAATTAAACCAATCCACAACCAATCTGAAGATGTATGAATGTTAGGAGGGATTCCATCATCCAACCATGTCCAAGGGGCAATGGTGAATAATAGAGCTTCCTATCTTCACAATCAAAATAACGGAAAGGAAATACTTAAAGCCATCGCAAATCTAATGTAATTTCAGTCACAATAAACCATTAAAAACTAGAGGTATTCCTTATAATTAAACTAAAATCAAAATTAGTTCAGTCTAACATGAATCAAAGCCGTAGAGTCATTCCCATCACGCCACAAACTTCACCTCTTAGCCCTAGCTAAGAGGTTTAGCCAGACATGATTAAGCAACAAATCTTAACGAAAGGATTAAAAGAAGAAGAAAAACTAAAAGGAAAGAAGGAAAACTCTATGAAGAGGCCCACGCTCCAAGATCTCTTCTCTTCTTCACATGCCCAAAAAGATATCTCTCACGTTCTCTCTCTCTCTCTCTTTCTTATAGGCAGTAGGCTAGGTCGGTCGAATGACATCTACGCACAAGAGGCGGTGACTGGAGTCGATGGAGAACCGACTCTAGTTACACAGCAGAAACCGGATGCCATTACTCTGTTTGTACGGAAGAGGTTCTTGCGCTTGACCCATGTTTGACGCAGATTGGCCAACTGATTTGGCTAACTAACTTTATGGTGGGGTTTAAGACCCCCTCTTACAACTTCTGGATGGTTCAGATCATGTATCCGACCATGATCTCGATCATAGAATGGCCCACAGTGGCCGTTTTTCACGGACGCACGTTCCTGTGTAAACAGAGTACGCCATGATGCTTAAGTGGGCCCCTGATCAACTCTGGAAGAAAAATCCACTCTGTTCATTGAATTCCTGGCGAAAAACCAATCGGGAATGAGTGGTTTTTATCAGGTTTTGGTGCGATCTACTGTATCAAACCAACTCACCGTTAATTTTATGTTTTTCGACGATCCACATGCATACACATATATGGGGCCAAAAGAGTCCACTTAGGCAAGGGTTATGCCCCCCTCTGAACACAATGGACGGTTCAGATCTGTCAAAGTGATGATGTGTGGGATCAACTAGCCAAAAACGGATAGTCAGCCTGCAGATGTCGTGGAAAATCCGCTTTTGTGAGAAATCCTCGATCAGCAGGCACTGACCGAGTTCTTGAATTGTGATGCATGGCTGGACCACGTGCATTGTGTACACACACTTCAAGCTTGGGGTCCACTGAGATGTATTCAAAAAATCTGCTCCGTCCAACCTGGTTACCATATAATTTAAAGGGTTGAGACCAAAATTGAAGCATTTTCAGATACCAGGCGGGCCCCCCAGATCGATAATTCATAGACTGATCTGACCGTTGGACCACTTCCACAAGGATCCAATGGCTGAAACTTGACTTGTACAATTAATTTATGGTCCTCAGGCCAGATATAAAGTTTTAAGCCGAACAGATGATAGGAACCCTGTGATCTTGCATTCTGGACAATTTTTCGGTTCTTTTAACGTCGATTTCTTGATTTTCTCTGATCTCTGACGTGTAAATCCTTCGATCTTGGTCCCCTGGGGTCTGTCCGTCCGTGGTCCCACAGAGACTAACACAAACACACCCGCATAAGAACCTAATAGAGTTTGTCAATCAAACTCTTACACTCAATCCTACATAAGGAATGAGTGTATATAGACTCTATAAATGATAACTTTACTTGTCGGATTGAACCATGTTGATGCATTGATCGTGAGTCGCTTCTTCAAATCTCTCATGTTCTTGAATCCACTCCTCAAATGCCCCCTCAATTGTTGATGTCGATGTGTTGCCAATGCTTTAGTTCATACGGTCATTTTCCTTGCATATGAAGTGTCAATGAGGTGACTAAGGCAAGAGAGGTTGGGTGAATCTCTTACAACTCATGGGAATGTTGTAATCCTAGGGGATTCATTAGAATAGTCTTCAAAAGAATTTAGACATGAATTTGACTATAGGCATAGTGTCTAATCTCTAGAAAAGTGAGAGTTCATCCAAATCTTTAAATATGAGTATGAAATACTTATTAAAGTAAAGGATCAGGAAGATTGGCATGAAGCTCTTTGGATGGAGGTTTAGGATGTGTAGTATGAGTGGGAAAATACCTAGCCTCTATTTGCACAAAAAACCCCTCCCCGTGCCAAAATATCCAAAGCAATATTTATAATAAAATACTTCAACGGCTAGGCTCGATTGATTGAGCTAGGCAAAAAATGGTCCAGTGAACTTGCTAGAATGTTTTTACCATGTTCGATAGATTGAGCTCAATCACTTAAGAGGAATCAAAGATTCATCGATCGATCGAGCTCATGCTTAGAGCGTTCGAACTAAATCATATTTAGGCCAGATCTTATTTGACATTTTTCGCTATGTTCAGTTAATTGACTCGATCGATCAAGCATTTCTCAAGCACACCCATGAGTCTACTAGTTTGGCAAGTTTGTTGTCTAGCAGCTTGGGACCTCTTTTAGCCTACCTTATCATATTTAATTGAGACTCCTGAGGCTTGTGAATGATTAACAAGGTATACCTATTAAGGTTGAGATCATCCAAAGGTTCAAAAGTTGTTTTGAGTCGCCAAGGCACCTCATGTATTTGTTATTTGCTCCTTGATGCTTCACGTTCTCTTGTGTCTTTGGACTTTATTTTTCAAGGGCTCAATTGACTACATGACACAAACTCATGTGATTGACAAATAAGTACACAAATTAGTGCACTAATAGATCGTGATTATTGGATCGTGAAACAATGGAGCAAGTCATATCTTGAAAACAAAAACAAAATTTTAAAAACAAAAACAAAAAAAAAAAGAAAAAAAAGATGAGGGTGAAATAAAAACCACCCGACCACACTTCCTCGTGAAAATTGGATAAATATTTTCAACGTAAAACAACATAAAAAAATCTTCAAAAACCATTGCAATAAAATCCCCACAAAACATTGTTCCACATGTAGGACTTTTTGAAAAAATCCAAAATTCAAATTTTTTAAAAAACAAATGTGAAAGTGTACGATGTACGAGGCATAAAGAAGTCTTCTTTACCACTCGGTAGGTTCCAATATAATAGATAACTAAATTTTAGCTTATCATAACTTTTTCAACTTTGTCAAATCCATATGCTAAATAAGCAATGTTGGCCCGAATGCCCAGTTTCATGACACCCCTGTTACTATAAGTGAAATAATGGAAGCAGTTTTTTAGCAAACTTTTGATCAAGGCAACTGCGTCACATTAGTGCAAAAGATTAATTATAACATGACTGACTAAATTCAGAAGATTGCATGAAGAAGAGGTCACCCACTGTAACACCCCAACTTTCAAAACCTGAGTATAGTGCTCGCTTCCTAAAAATTCGAGCATTAACCTTTAAAATTCGAGTCTAAATTTAAACAGTTTTGTCATCAATCAGAATTAGCAGCAAATATTAGCAGAGTAAACCATGCATTGAATAAAAAATTTCAATCACTATAAGAAGGCTAAATGTAATGCCTATACAGGACTTATACAATCCAAATACCAAAAGTATATTAAACTAAAACAGAAATCTATCAACTAATGATGTAGCTCAATATGGGCGAAAGGGGTCTCGTCTAACTCCTTAATTGCCCGGTTTGCTCCAGCAAGAAAGTAAACAACACTGTCTCACTCTACACCTGCATCAAGTAATATGTTTTGATAGCATCAATATCTATCGTAGTGGGGAATACCATCTTACACACTCATCATTTATAATCTAGTATAGTTCGCAAGACACAAAAAAAGAGATATTAAACAATACAATTCTAAATCATAATCATATACTTAGATGTATGGGTAATCAATATAATTTCACCATTAGGAACATGTACAAGTAATTGCAATACAAGTGAATGTGTCCAGATAGTTCAATAATCAACGTATGACCTTCTATTACACCTAAAAATTACATTGTATGTGAACTTCACAAGATGACTAGAATATCAATAAGTGAACTTTCACTTCACCTGAAAATCATATAGAACTCCATATGGTGACTAGAAAATCAATAAATGAACTTCCGCTTCACTCAAAAATTGTATGAACTTCGCAAGGAAACTAGAAAATCAACATATGAACTTAAACTTCACCCGAAAATCACAATATAAATGAATTAACTTCGTAAGATGAATAGAAAATAAAATGAATATCGGCTTACACAGTGGTCATTTTCAGTTCTGTTATGTGGTTTATCAGGGAGTGGTAGAGGCCCAACCCATGGATGGTTACGATCATTCAATTAGGTTCTTAGAGTTCAAATAGGAAATGGAAATAAAAGTGGAAGCTTATTATTGTTCTTTAATACGTGTGCACAACATGGATTTCTTAGACATAAGTCTTCTATTGGTTCCAGGTGGGGTCCACCATGACGAGTTGTTGAGAACTCCACTCCCTTCATAAGTTTTGTAAAGTGATGCTAGACCATGGGCCCAAATATGAAGCAATTCTAAATCTTAGGTGGGCCATATTATCAAAAAGTTTATGAGTAACATTCATAGTTAAAACCTCCTTATAACGCACCTCAACATATGCAAATGTTATGATCTATTTACAATTCTACATTTTTCAATTGTCGGGACTTCCGTTGTCCACAACTCCTAATTGCACTGTCCAAATGAGACGAAACTTCACTACTGTTAGTTATTTTTCACGCTCTTTCTAACACCCTAGTCTAGACCTTGATCACTTACAGATGACTAAGGTGTCATTTAAATGGATTATACCACTCTTTGGTCTAAAACAACGCCTGTAAGCATCTGATAGAAAAGTTATCTGATAGTCTTGTCATATACCTTACTATCTTTAAAATGATTAATTTATTTCAATATTTAGATGGTTCATTTAGTGAATCTAAATATGATGGATAGTAAAATGACATGCTAAAAATAAGAAAAATTGATGGTTAGTACTCTGACCATATATATATAGGTGGATGTACGAACAGTTTCATAAACAGATGAACACAAAATGGGATTTTTTAGTGATCAAGAGGTAGAACATGTATTCTGTTATATTTAAGTGACTTGTTCACACATGTAAGTTCCTCATATTATAGTTTTGATGGTGGGTTAAGCATATTCATAAGTGTCATGCCCCGAACTCGGAGACCGGGCTCACAAAATTCCCGATCGCCGAATCCAGCGCCGAAAGCCTCCGTAGTACCCCATTCTCGGCACCCGGCACCCATATACTAGGTTCCGATCCTGGGACCGCTACAAGGAGGATTTCTAATAATCAATTTGATTCATAATGAGCATAACCACAAGCATAACCCATGAACAATAATCACAAGTACACCATCACAAATTTCACTATGATAAAAAACTTTAAGTACAATGCGTAGAAAAGGGAAATACAAGATAGTGCTAATAACAAAACTCCAAAAGCTCGACTGCACGCTCCAACTGCGGCGAAGCTACGGCTGCGACCTGGCGTCACCTACACGCATCAATCGTGCATAAGCTTATGGAAAGCTTAGAGGGTGGTGTAAGTGTGTGCGCAATATGCTCGTGCTCAGAAGCAGGGTCAGAGTAATGCGGAATTGTGCTGATGAGTATATGAATGTAGTCAGCCGTACCAAGGCTATGTGGTGCAAGATATGAATACTATCGGCCATAACAAGGCCATACGATGCAAGATGCAGCTCAAGCATGCCAATCCTCATCCAAATTCTCATGTCAATATATTTCTCAGTCTGGATAATCACCGGGGTCTAGTACACTCTACGCCAGCTTGCCGTCCCTATCCGGACGCACAACTGGGAAGCAGAAGAGACCTCGCTATCCGCCTGCCAATATCGGGCCCGGCTCGTCGATAGCGGACCGATTCCTCAAGCTGGTCTGCCATATAATGCCTCAAAAGGAGTCATGCCAATGGTCGCCTGATAGCTGTTGTTGTATGCGAACTCAGCTAATCGCAGATGCTCATCCCAGCTACCCCCGAAATCAATCGCACAGGCTCGAAGCATATCTTCAAGGATCTGGTTGATCCTCTCGGTCTAGCCATCGGTCTGCGGATGGTATGCGGTGCTGAGCTGTAAATCAGTCTTCATCGCTCTCTGGAAGCTCCCCCAAAACTGAGACTTAAACCTCGAATCGCTGTCAGAAATGATCGAGACTGGAACGCCATGCAGTCTCACAACCTCCTCGATAAATAACCTCGCAAACCAGTCCATAGACCAAGTCGCACACATCGTGAGAAAATGTGCCGACTTCGTCAGATGATCCACAACAACCCAAATGGCGTCATGATCGCACTGAGTCCTCAACAAGCTCATAATGAAATCTGTCGACACGTGCTCCCACTTCCACATCGGGACGCTCAACGGCTGCAATAGACCAAGAGGTCTCTGATGATAGGCCTTGACACGCTGGAATGTGTCACACTCGGCCACAAAACTGGCAATCTGGTGCTTCATCCCCGCCCAGAAATACTGTCCCCTCATATCACGATACATCTTCATCGAGCCAGGATGGATAGAAAACCGCGATCGATGTACCTCGGTGATAAGATCTCTGCGCAACTCTAGAATATCCGGGACACATAATGGGCCTCTGAAGTGAAGTCTACCATCAGAACCAATTTGTCAATCTGTCTGACTCTCAGATGCTGCCTCTGCTCGGTAATCCTTTAACAACTCATCTGCCTGCTGAGCCTCGATCACCTTTACGACAAGAGAGGGTTGAATTGACAGGCTCGATAGCTGCACTATAGAAGACTGCAGACCAAAATCAAAGTTGTACTCTGCTATATCCTCGAGCATCCTCCACTCTTGCATCATCATGTGTGCCACCAGGCCTCGTAGCTGACGGCTGAGGGCATTCGCCACCACGTTTGCCTTTCCTGGGTGGTACTGGAGGTCAAAATCATAGTCTTTCAGAAGCTCCATCCAGCGTCTCTGTCTCATGTTCAGCTCAGACTGAGAGAATAGATACTTTAAGTTCTTGTGGTCAGAGAAGAACTCGAACCTGACCCCATAGAGATAGTGTCTCCACACCTTCAGTGCGAAGATGACTACTGCCAGCTCTAGATCATGCGTGGGGTAGTTCAGCTCATGGACCTTAAGCTGACGAGACACGAAAGCTACAGGTCTGTCGTGCTGCATCAGGACAGCACCTAAACCAATACGTGAGGCATCGGTAAATACAACAAATCCATCACTCCCAGAGGGAAGAGTGAGGACAGGAGCGAACGTCAGACGGTCCTTCAGCTCCACGAATGCCAGCTCACATGCGTCAGTCCAAACAAAATCTACGCCCTTCCAAGTCAACCTAGTCATCGGGGCTGCGATACGAGAGAAGCCCTCTATGAAACGTCGATAATATCCCGCTAAACCAAGGAAACTGCGGATCTCGGACGCAGTCGTGGGCTGGTTCCACTGGTGCACTGCCTCAAACTTCAAGGGGTCCACTACAACACCCTCCCTCGTCACCACATGACCGAGGAACTTCACCTCATCCTGCCAGAACTCGCACTTCTCCAGCTTCGCATACAGCTGGTGGGCACGGAGTGTCTGCAATGCGATCTCCAGATGCTGCATATGATCCTCACCGGTCCTCGAATATATCAGAATGTCGTCAATGAAGACTACAACAAAGTGATCGAGATATGGACGGAAGACCTCGTTCATCAACTGCATGAAGACCGCAGGTGCATTGGTCAGTCCAAAAGACAACCTGAAACTCAAAATGACCGTAACGCGTCCTGAAAGCCGTCTTCGGGATGTCCTCCTCTCGGACACGAATCTGATGATAACTGGAACGCAGGTCAATCTTCGAAAAGAACTGTGCACCCTGCAACTGATCAAATAAATCGTCTATCCTCGGGAGAGGGTACTTGTTCTTAATCGTGACCCGGTTGAGCTCGCGGTAGTCGACACAGCGCCTCAACGAGCCATCTTTCTTCCTGACGAAGAGTACTAGCGCTCCCCAAGGTGAACTGCTCCGACATATGAATCCCAACTCGTGCAACTCGTCCAATTGCCGCTGCAGCTCATGCAACTCCATCGGTGCCATACGATACGAGGCCTTAGAGAAAGGCGCGGTACCAGGCATAAGGTCAATCTGGAACTCAATATGACGGCGCGACGGCAACCCCGGAATCTCCTAGAACACGTCGGAGAAATCACAGACCACCGGCAACTGATCGATACACAAGGCAACGGGCTCCTCGACTGTGCAGGTCATCAAATGAGACAATGGCTCTCCTCGGGGCTCTGCAACAAACTGAAACTGTGGCAAGCCAGGTATGCAGAACATGACTATCCTCGTGGAATAGTCTAAGATGGCGTGGTACTCGGTAAGCCAATCCATACCCACGATAGCGTCAAAGTCCATCATCGGTAGCACAAACAAGTCAGCGGGTAAAAGATATCACCGACCAGAACGGGGCAAGACGAACAGAAACAACCCAATACTGTGGTCTTCCCCAAGGGCGTCGATACGGTCAATCCCTCACTAGCAGACTCTATCGGCAATCCAGTCGATCGGCAAAAATCCTCAGACATGAATGAGTACGAAGCGCCGGAATCAAACAATACTCGGGCGATGTATGAAGAGACAGGAAGTATACCCTCAACGACTCCTCCTGAGGTCTCTGGATCCTGTTGAGTAGCATAAAACCTAGCCTGAGCTAGCTGGGGAGGTGTCTGTCCCCTCTGAGGTCCCTGGTGTTGCTGCTGATGTCGCTGAGGCGCTCAAAACTGCTGCCTCTGCTGCTGCAATCTCGGAAGCTGGTGCTGGTGCTGCTGCTGAGGAGGCCTCGGTGGTGGAATCTACTGTCGCTGCTGCTGCGGAGGCTGCTGCGGTGCTCTCGGCTGTTGTGGTGCTCTCGGCTGCTGTGAAGGCTGCTGAGGTGCTCTCGGCTGCTGCTGTTGAGGTCGGGGACACTCCCACCTACGATGTCCTATCCCACCGCAACCATAGCAGGTATCAGAAAGCTGCCTCTGAGGTAGTGCTGCTAGGAGTGCCGACGGTGCTACCGGTGCTCTGGTGGATGGGTGGATCCTGTATCTCTGCGGTCGTCGGTGCTGTTGGGAGCTACTGGAGGGGGCCTGCCTCTTCTGACCCCTCCTCTGATCTCGATCGCTCTGTCCGCTGGCCTACTCTACCTCAAAAATCTGAGCCCTCCGCACTACCGCCTGGAAGTCGGGAGCTCATGCCCAATAACACGGCCTCGAAGACCGTAACGTAAGCCATTCTCGAAACGACGGGCCTTTCGCCCCTCATCATCAACCATATATGGCGCAAACCTCAATAGCGCCACAAAATAGGCCGCGTACTGTGCCGCGGTCATGTCCCCCTGTACCAAAGTCTCGAACTCCAGTGCTCTCTGACATCGAATGTGGTCAGGGAAGTACTGTTCCTCGAATCTGTCAATAAAGTCATCCCATGTCCAAACGTAATCGGGTCCTGCAACACGGGTAACGGAGGTCCACTAATGCTCGGCCTCACCCTGGAAGAGAAATACTGCTAATCGAACTCGCTGCTGGGTCATGCATGACATAGTATCGAAGATCTTCTCCACATTAAAGCGTCATCTCTCAGCTGCTGTCGGATCTGGCTCGCCCTGGAATCGTGGAGGATCAAGCCGTCTGAACTCTCGAAGAAGAGCACTTGCGCACTCCTGCTCTGCCTGCTCTGGCGAAACAACTGGGCGCCTACCCTGCCCCTGAAGTGCGGCAGTCACAGCCTGTAACATCTGTTGTAACTGCGAGGCACTCACAGGTACGGTCGGATCCATACCGACATCAGGTGGAGGAACGTCATCCTCAGGAAAGGGAGCAGGGATCTCTGGCGGTAGAATAGGAGGCGCCGGTGGTAAAGCTGGAGCCTCAAGTGGTGGAGCGGGGGTCGAACGGGTCGCTCTCCTCGGCGGCATGTCCTATGAAAAAGATAAGGCGACAATCAATCTTGAGAATCGCGCGCTAATGAACTCAATCGAAAGGTTACGCACACGGAACCTAATTGTCCTAAGCTCATAGTAAACATGTGATGTTGTTCTCGGTTATTCCTAAGTTATACTCTGATACCAACTTCTGTCACGCCCCGAAATCGGAGACCGGGCTCACAAAATTCCCGATCGCCGAATCTGGCGCCGTCAGCCTCCATAGTACCCCATTCTCGGCACCCGGCACCCATATACCAAGTTCCGATCCTGAGACCGCTATAAGGAGGATTTATAATAATCAATTTGATTCGTAATGAGCATAACCACAAGCATAACCCACGAACAATAACCACAAGAACACCATCACAAATTCCATTATGATCAAAAACTTTAAGTACAATGCGTAGGAAAGGAAAATATAAGATAATGCTAATAACAAACCTCCAAAAGCTCGACTGCACGCTCCAACTGCAGCGAAGCTACGGCTGCGACCTGGCGTCACCTACACGCATCAATCGTGTATAAGCTTATGGAAAGCTTAGAGGGTGGTGTAAGTGTGTGCGCAATATGAGCGTGCTTAGAATGCAGGGTCAGAGTAATACGAAATCATGCTGATGAGTACATGAATGCAGTCAGCCATACCAAGGCTATGTGGTGCAAGATATGAATACTGTCGGCCATAACAAGGCCATGCGATGTAAGATGCAGCTCAAGCATACCAATCCTCATCCAAATCCTCATGTCAATACAGTTCTCAGTCTGGATAATCACCGGGGTCTAGTACACTCTACGCTAGCTTGTCGTCTCTATCCGGACGCACAACTGGGAGAGCGGAAGAGACCTCGCTATCCGCCTAGTAATATCGGGCCCGGCTCGTCGATAGCGAACCGATTCCTCAAGCTGGTCAAACTCAACCTAGAAATTGCCCCTTCACTCAGGCGGGTAAGGTCACACCCCTTTCCAACCGACCACGACACAGTGGGAGACGCGGCCTCCTGGTATTCGGCCCTCAAGCGCTCGTATATTCACTCGGTCTCGACGTTGGAGTCATCCTCTGGTACCATCAGGTTGAGGGATTTTCACCCAGGGACATCTATGGCGCCCGTATGCTAGAACCAAATACTTTCGGTATCCAATCCAGCCACACAAGGTGTGTCTGTGGAGGCTTTGGCCCTGATGTCGCTAGGGCATATCACAATCACACAAATGCAAGTGCATGTATCACACTACCAGTCATGCAATCATCCTGTGTGAAGTACGCGCTCATGTAGGGCAACTCCGCCTATCAGGGAGCCCGTGACAGTCTGCCCGAAGGCATATGCTATGATCAGTCACCCCTCATCTCAAGCATGCATATGATGCGTATGATCATGAATCATGGGGCAGCACTATACTTATGGTATGATAATGGGCGTTGCTTAAAGTGAAGATGGGCCTAAACGGACTGTAGAGTACAAGTATGGGCCTATCAGTGGGCCTTAGGAAGAGTGACAATGCGGACATTTAACCGTCATCACCTACAATGTGGATGTCAAACCAACATTGTCCCCAAGGCCCGGCTCGCCTTAAATACTATTAAATAAATCATGGTGGAATCACACATTGCAATGTGCCTTAGGTACATCCCACTGGGCCTCAAATGCATCAAATGGGCCGTATCTCATGGGCCTTATATTCATCAAGTGGGCCACCTCAATGAGCCTCACCAATGGGCCTTAGGTACATTGCAATGGGCCATCACCCATGGGCCTTAGAATGCATTAAAATGAGCCCAATCACATAAGTTTTATGTGTACCAAATGGGCCTAATCACATAGGTCTTATACATATATCAAAGTGAGCCTCAACAATGGACCACAAATACCTCTGATAGGCCTCATAACGTGGGCCTATACATATCAAGGTAGGCCCCAACAACGGGCCCATAAACACATCAAGATGGCCTACATACATGGGCCATATATATACCAAAGTGGGCCTCAATAATGGGCCTATATACATGTCAAGATGGGCCTAAATACATGAGCCCATAAATATCCAAGCGGGCCTTAATAATGGACCCAAAAAAAATATATCAAGATGGGCCTAAGTACATGGGCCCATATGCATCCAAGTGGGCCACATGTGAAGCCCACCATAATGTTTATTTTACTATCCAATCTGTTGATAAGGCCACATGAATAGGGGGCCCACTAAAATGTCTATTTTTCAGCCAACCTATTGATATGGTCACATGGACCAAGGGCCCACTGTAACATTTATTTGCCATTCAAACTGTTCATAAGAACATGTGGGACAGGGCCCACCATAATATTTACTTGCCACCCAATCCTGTTCATAAGGTCATACGTGACCTAGGCCCACGGTCAGGGAGCCCACCGTAATGTCCATTGGCCACCCAATCCGTTCATTGGGTCATGCGGCCAGGCCCACCATAATGTTTATTTGTCATTCAACCTTTTTATAAGGTCTCGTGGACCACGGTAGGGCCCATCGTGATATTTATTTGCAATCCAATCCATTCATAAGGTCACGTGGGCCTTGGGCCCACTGGAACATTTATTTGAAATCCAACCTACTCATAAGGTCGCGGGACCAGGGCCCACTGCAACGTTTATTTGTCATTCAACCGTTCATAAGGTCACACTGACCTGGGGCCCACTGGAAGGTGGCTCACAAATCCAGCCCGCACATTATATGTGTCCCCCCAGACTGACGGTCCATACCAAGTTTCAGCCTTATCCAAACTTCGTGTAGGCCCCACCAAGTGGTTTTATATGTTTTAGGCATGTCTTCACATGGTTTAAGATGGTATGGCCCACCTGAGATCCGTATACGACTGATTTTTGGGATACCCCATAATTTAAAGGGGAACCATCAAATGCACCGTGCTGATTCGAAACGCACCATGGTGGGGCCCACAGCTGGGGCCGTGAGGCCCCCAGCCGGTCCGCCCATCAGCAGCCAGCGCAGGCGCTGCTTACATCTGCAGCAGCAGCGTCAACCGCTGCACTCTTTTTTTTCTAGGTGGGACCCACATTAACTAGATCCGCTCCGTCCATTATTTGAGTCCCACAAAAGTAGGGGTCCAAACCAAGTTTCAGATGTGTCCAAGCTCCTTGTGGGCCCCAGCAGTCATTTTCCCAAAATTTAACGAAGAAAACTAGTATTCTCAATGCCACGGCCCACCAGAAAATGGGATCAGCTTCATTTTTCGGCTCAACGCCTAAAATGAGCTAGAGAACGGAATGGACGGCATGGATCACATACATACATCAAGGTGGGGGCCTGCATGAGCAGCCCACCCCATAAAGTATTTTTTTTTTTTTTGCTTAGCATGCAAGTACACACCCATGCAGTACACGCACTCCTTGTTAGCCATCCCTGCTCGTCCAGCGTCCAGGGACGCTGGACGACATGGATAAACGCAAACATCAGTGTGGGCCCCACGTGTTCGTGGCCCACACATCAAGGTGGGTTCCACATGAACGTGGCCTACCCTTTGGATCAACAAGGTATTTGTGTTTTCCTTCATCTTGACTGTCTAATTGACCCATTACAAGGTGGGCCTCACAATCGGACGGTTAAGATTCTCTTGCACATAGTGGCCACATCACACCAAAGAGAGAGAGAGAGAGAGAGAGAGAGAGAGAGAGAGAGAGAGAGAGAGAGAGAGAAAACCGGTGAGATAGAGGGGAGGGTCCCCGCCACTATGGGCCCTCCATAGTTACAACACATACATTAAGTGCGTTCCACAACAAGTGGGCCCTTAAGAATTGAAATGAAGGATGATCACCCACCTCTTGCACTCCTCCTTGCTTCCTTGCACTCCTATGCTCCTTTGCTTGACGTTTAATGGTGGATGATGGACTTTTGATGGTGTGGATGAGAGATGAGAGGGTGTAGGAAGGTGGGCCACACTTGTTGTTGTGGTTTGGGGAGAGAAGAGAGCTTGGACGTGGGTTTGCTTGGGAGATTTTGGGAAATGAGAGAGAGTGAGATGATATGGATGGGAAGATGGGTGATGGATGGAGTATGGGTTGAGTGATGGCTTGTAAGAAAGTGATGGGTGAAGGGATGTAAGAGTTGACTTTGGGTAGTTTATGTAAGAAAAGGGTAAGGGTAGATATAGGTTGTTGTACTTGACTTAATGTGTGATGTGAACTTGATTGATGGGATTGATTGATGGGACATCTCGTAGAGATTCCCTCGAAGTCCGCAACGCACGGTATTTTCTTTGAATCGAACGCAGGCCGACATCTTCTAGCCTGGGTATCGGGTCGGTGCGAGGGTCGCGGCGTTGGAACCGCGGCGACGGCGCGGTCGCTAGGATACAAGTTTCAGGTCGAGTCGACTCTGATATGCGGGACTCGGCTTAGGTTCGTGCGCAACGTCGAATACAACTCGAAGGTTGCCGGAATTCGACAGGTAGGATCGCGGAAGCCTGCGGAACAGTACAGACTAGGGTACGGGTCTTACAATAAGTGAATAATAAAATGAATGGATTAAAATATTAATTTGATATATGTACGAGCGGATATAAAGATCATGTAGTTAGTTTACTATGATTGATTGGTTTAAAATTAAAGTGGACGGTTAGATATATTTATCTAGTGGTGAATATTTGACTGAACAATTGATTCTGATGGACATGTGAGAATACTTAGATATATGATTGTCCTATCTTAAAAATTAATGGTTGGATGACTTTCTCTACGGATGAAGATTATTCCTAACTGTTAGATTTAGGTTAGAGAATGGGTGTAGGGTTAGGATAGGTTAAAGTGGTCACACACACACACACACACACACACACACACACACACACATATATATTAAATTAAATTTCATGGTAACACTCAATAACTTTCAATACTTGAGTATTAAAAAGTTCAGGGTGTTGCAATATACCCCATTTGAATAAAATTTCATCCCCAAAATTTAACTATTTCTACCATGTATATGGATTCATTATGTTTAAGTTTTCACTATATTTCATGAGGTAAATATATATATATGTCTAGGTGTGTATAATTGACTACACGAAATCGAGGCACTACAATCTACCGCCTTAAACGAAAATCTTGAGCCCGATATTTATATGCGTATCTCTATTGCCAATATCACAGTCAAATGTATCTCAATCGTGTATTCTGCTTTCTTCAATGAATTTGTCAAATACTTAAATTTAGAATTTCAATTTGAATCCAAAATTGGGCTTGAATGTAACCAAGGGTTGTTTCAATAATCCAATCAGATTGGAAGCCCATAAAATCATTAAGAGTTCTCATAACTTACCATCATCCCAAGTTTATAACAGTAACTACTACCTAGATGGAAAATTTATTTTAATATCCATCGAACATTAAAGATTTATTTATATGTCCATCAACAGTTGAGATTTTATCTCGATTTGATCAAAAGCTAAAAATTAAATCAGTGTCTTTCCATAAATAAAATCTTATATGCACGTCTTCCAAAAGTGAAATTATCCTTAAGGATTTGATTTTCTTACATAATAAGGGTCAATGCCAAGGATTAATTTATCCTTTTACATGTGGCATGGAAAATTCAACTAAAATTAAACTGATGGATAGATCGTTACTCTCGAAATTTTAATTTTCAAATCAAATATCAAAACAACCTAAAATTTGGAATTAGGTCCTTGTCTATATGATGGATCTCGAGAAAATTTTCAAAGTACGATTTTATAGTTAGATCAATGTTTCATCCTTATAAGTTCCAAAAAGCTTGTTGTCCAGTAGTATTTTTCGCAAAATTTTGTCACTTCTAGATTTTTCTAGAATTTTTTGCAAATCCAATCAAGTTGAAATTTTAGAGAGGTTTTTTGAGACATAATTGAGTTATCAAAAAAGTTTCAAATTTTTTTGATAAGTCCACCAACTGCAACCAGTGGAGGTTTTCTAATGTGTCAGGTTTCCACCGAAATAACCAAATATTTTGGAAAAATTAGAAAAGTTCCAATTCCGGTTTAGAGAACTTGTCTTTCTTGCTTGTAACTCCATTCTAAGCTAAATTTTCATCTACATAAATTTATTTAGAGTTTTCAGAATATATTCCCAATGTATTTAGATTCTAAGTCTCTAAATTTTACTTTTAGCTTAACAATTTGAACAAGGAACCTGAATATTGGTTTCTAATTCCTTGACTTCCTAATTCCTTTGAGACTTCACCTAAGTATATATATATATATATATATATATCTAATTCATGAACATATCCTAGTCGCGTAAGGCTTATGATGGTCCAGTGCCCTCAGACCCAGTTAGTCTCATTCTCATTCTCTGATACCAACTACAACTCTTTAAATTTTCATGGCCCAAGTATACACTGGTGCTTGAGAATTCTAGGTGTTCATAATGTAATAACTAAATACTTCAAAATTGCACCTTATTTTTTTTAGATTATATTAATGAAAGCAACCATTCATGAGAATAAAACTAACCATATTAAAATTCTTATTCCCTTAAACATAAAAGTTCAACTAATAATTTAATGCTCACTCTAGTGGGAGCTTAATACAAATATCCAGATTCCCAACATGAAACATAAATAAAGTTAAACTAAAATGAAAGCATCATCAACATAATCTCATGCCATTCGTAGTCTTTCATAGGGAGATCATGCATTACCCATATCTTCAACATGTGTATCACATGCATCATCTATATGGTTGAAGAGGGTTAATGACTTACTCATAATGATGCTTATTATTCAAGATTAAGACAATTCAGGTAATTTCTCAAAGAAGACAATATAAGAGTTATAATACTTTTCGTACTCCACCATTACGAATGGTATTGATATGCGAAACCAATATACATAAATGCATGCCTAGCATAGTGTGTGTAGCTCAATATATATAGTAACCACCATATTGTGGAATATAATTCATAAAAATCAAGCTCGCTCTGCATCCCATAACTACAAAGATCCGTCAGTGTCTCCGACACTATCATGGATTTATGTGAACACCTTGAGACGGTATAACACAGATTAGAAGAATTACGCAATACAATTTGTTCATGGAGCAACTAATTGCGAGATCCAATCATAGGAAAATAATATAACACACGCACACGGATTACTTAATATTGATGTGTGCACCACTAACCAAATACAATGATTTATGCATTGACCAAGAAGGCTACTGCCTAAAGCACATTACGTTCATGATAAATGTATACAAGTCATTAGTTGTGAATTTTTCAACACATCACTTGCATTAATAGAGAAATAAGTTGAACCACTAGATTTTTATAATTTCAAGACACATGCTCAAGCCATGAAATTATGAAGGTAACACAAGGCTAACCTAATAAAGGAGAAAAGTATTAATAAGCTAACTCAATAAAATAGAAGAGTAGCATTAGGCTAAATCAATTTATTTTTTTTTAAAGTAACATTAGACTAACTCAACAAAAATAAGGTGAGGGGACCAAAAGATAACTCAATATAGAGTGGAAACATGCATCGCTCTCAAAATCGACAAAGGGCGAGGCTTCTATCCATCATTCCACACAAATTCATAAAATCAAATATGATTAAAATCATATGTTATACATAATTATCACATGGACAAATAATTCATAACAGTACATCACATAATTGTATGAAAATCACAATAAAATTAAACTACCAAAAAATAAGATCAATTACATATAAATCAATTTAAATTGGTATAAGCTTAAAGGAATCCCTCACCTCATGATTTGAATCACCCTCAAAGGTTGTTAGACATTTATAGACCCACTTTAAATTCAATTTCTACCTTAAATCACAAAACTTGTACGGTTAAGTTTTAGTCTAGGGTTCGGTCGAAGATCTAGGTTTACATTTATACTAGTTATAAATAAAACTTAAACTATGGTATAGTTTACATGGGCAATTAATCTTGTCCAGTGTCTATTCTCAACCTAACCAAATCCTGAAACTTAGTGAATGCCTTCATTGAGTCAACTCAGTTCGATTCGCTTCATCTCGACTACTAATGAATCTAATTATGTAGAAGGAGCCAAAATTTAAAAGATAACTCCACATCTATTAAGGACTATAAAAGAGAATGATGTCAAGTGATTTGTCTCATTCGGCCCTTAACCTCAACCTAACAAAATGAAAGTTCATCGACTTCCTATGCCGAGTGACTTTATTTGACTCACTATGGAGCAATTTTACAAACGGTGTTTTAATTTAGAGTTAGATGGAATCTAACATTAGCTGAGGATCATCGAAAAACAATCTAGGCAATCAACTCACCTTTAAAAACACTGTATTTGGCTAGACACAGACCAACAACTCGGTGAGTTTCTTATTGACACCTGAGCAACGCTCGATCTCTCTCTCTCTCTCTCTCTCTCTCTCTCTCTATATATATATATATATATATATATATTCTTCTTTCGTTCTCTCTCTCTCTCTCTCAAATCTGTTGTGGACTTTCCAACAATGGAAGATTAAACGTTCCAACCCGTCCAATTTGATCATGACCGTCTAGTCACGAAACGATGGATCAGACTTTCATATATCACTAGGCTAGCTCAAACAACTTCCATCTCACCAATTCCCCAAGTGGAGTCATTCCCCCTAAAAAAAATATGGTCAAATAAAAACTATTTAACGATGCTCACCTGCGATATTGAATGGATCTTTTCAAAATAAATGGCCAAGAAAATCTTTCAAAAACACTCTACAATAAAAATCCCATGAAAGTATTTTATGAGTGAAGGCCTTCTTTCAAAATCTTTATAAAAAAAAAAAGTGAAAAAATCATTTCAAAAAATACAAATGTGTACAATACCGAATGCACTAGGCAGTCATTCATACTCAGTAGACACCAAAATGAAAGCAATAATTGATTTTGATGCTCTCCCAATCTTCAAATTTTCTCGAACTCATGTGAAACATGGGATAACCGGTTTGGATTCCCAATGTCAGCTTAGATGTCTTAGATTGTGAATGAAGCTTAATAAAGACGTCACACCGCACTTCCAATGACAAAAAGATCCTAACTCAGTTAAGGTATTGAGCTCGAACTCTGTGTGATGGAAGAATAACTCGAAAATACCCTAGTCAAAGATACTTGCCAAAACTGATGCGTTCATAACGTGGGAGATCCATAAAGCTGTAAAATGCGCAGGCAACTACTCATTACCCACACCGCACCTTCAAGTAATACTATAAGACCATACATGAATCATAAACAACTTCTCTAGATTCAAAAGGTTACCCTTGTAAGGCTGCAAAATGCACGAGGGACCTAACCATCTCAATTTACAACCTATCAATGCTTTCGATGCATTCGTATTGGTCACGTTGCAAAGGGGATACGATTTGATGACCCGTAAGGCTGCAAAAAGCACAAGGACAAATCAGAAAGTCTTTCTCAACCCTTATAAGACATCCATATTGGTCTTTAATCAAACAAGTATTTTAATCGAAGTACAATGGCCAATTATAATACAATTGTACTATCCTAAAAGGGTGGGGGTGTTCACTTTTTATGGCGTTTGCTTACCAATAAATTCTGCCAAAGAGGGGCATATATAGACACCCCACCTAGTCACGGATACACTGCTCTTGGATCGACTAGTTGAACATTGATAAAACCGTACTTGGAATCCTAAACCACCATCCAACGACCAGAAAAATTCAAAGGTAGAACCGTTGACTCGTCCTAAACAAAATTACCAGAGTCGATCCAAATATTTCTAATTCCCTTTCCCACAATTGGAGCCATTAGCCGACCATGAAAAAAAAACAAGCACTATCCTGACAATATTTCAATAAAACCGCACTTATGTTGCAAAAGAACCCTTAAAAGGAAATTGTAAAAAGAGACTTTAGAGCCAAACCTCCTTCTGGAAAGGATGAATGACTTGGATTCCCTAACCCTTAACCCTTAAAAGCTAAAAATTAAGGCCATGGAAAACCAAAGAAAATGGAAATGGACGTTGTTTCTGGCATGAAAGTGAGTGAAGGAAACCAGTGGTCCCTTATTAGCCGATGGATAGCTGGCATCATTTCATACTAGCCATCAATCTAAATACCCTTGATAAATCTTACATGACAATTTTTTGTCAAGTGTTCACCATTGGCTCACCAGGAGCCGACAATTTTCATCCATAAACTTGGCCCCCTAGAAACTATTCAGGGAGGAGCAAAGACAATAGAAATCTCCTATAAACCAAAAGTTGGTCCAGTCCAATCCATAAAATAATAATAATAATAATAATAAATAAATAAATAATAAATAATAAAAAAAAGATTTTGCCTTCTAAAAAGTCTAAAAAATGCCACACGTGCTTAGATTCTGCTCCATACAAGCCAACAAAAGAAAAGCCAACTTGTCAGGAAAAGTCAACTAGTTCAAAAGTAACTTATAAACACCTAGCTATCTCTTTTGACTAAAAAGGGTGCTTGACTTCTCTTTTTCTTTCTCACATCTCCATCAAGCTTAGAAGGTGGTCTATTCTGTACATCCCAACATATCATACGCCATTTCATTCATATTGCTTTACTTTTATTTATTTGCTTATTTACTTTGCTTGATTGCCCATGATTGCTTGACTCTATGTAGCAAGGCTAACAAATATTTATTTTTGCCTACCCCCTTACGAGGCTATACAAAGCATGCCTAGACATGCTTTATCATCGTAGGTTTGAAATTTCCTTAAAAGTCTCATACCTCTTGAAGTAGAGACCATACAAAGTATGGATAGGAGAGGGTGCCTAGCTTCTTCCTCCCCTGACACCAAGACCCTTACCCACACCTCTATGATTGTAGGTCAATCACAAAAGTCTTTTTCAAGTTAGGTGATTTCGGAATCTCCTGACCCCATATGTCTTTATGGACACTACGCCAAAAGGGTGATTTTGCGACGTATTTTTGCAACGGACTTAGTCCGTCGCTAAATCCTCTTGGTTTAACGACGGATTTAATCCGTCGCTAATGGAAAAGGTCCGTCGCTTTCTCGAAAATCTGTAGTCAGAACGTCGCTGAATTTAGCGACGGACCAAAATCCGTCGCTAAAATCTGATTTACGACGTATGTACGACGGATTGTGGTCCGTCGTTAGTAGGCGACGGACAAAATCCGTCGGAAAACTTGATTTTGTCGCCGTCGTAATTTCCCGCCTAAAACACCAAAATGGCGTGCTTTTCGGTTGCCTTTGCGACGGATCAAGATCCGTCGTAAAAGTCCTTTTGCGACGAACCTTGTCCGTCGTAAAAGGACTGTTGCCTTATTATTAATTTTTTTTCATTTTTATCGAAATATGGTGGAAAATGAAGTTTTTTTTTTGTAGTCAAATAATTGTTTTTTAATAGAATTTCAGGGGTTTAATTGTACATATTTGTATCTAAGATTATTTTTTAACAATTGATTGAATGCAAAAAGAAAATTTATTTTGTTTTTATATCAAATGAGTGAAATTTTTATTTTTATTTTTTAATTTAAAATTAATATTTAAATGATTTGTAATATCACATGAAAAAGAATATTGAGAAGTTTAAAAAATTTAACAATGTTTGAGAAAACAAATTAGATTTTGACAAAATAAAAATAGTGATTTAATAAAAATCTATTTTGTGGGAAAAAAAGAAATTTGAATAAAGTTGATAAATTTGAAAAAAAAAAAAAAGCATTTGATTTTGAGAAAAAAAAATATCTTGAAAAAGAAAATTAAAAAAAAATTAAAATGTGAAAATTTTCACAATGTGGGCCCCACCATAATATTTTATAAAAACAATGAGATTTTGAAAAAAAAAAATATATCATTTTAAAAAAGAAAATTGAAAAGTTGAAAACCAAATAATGCTTTTAAAGAAAAAAATCAGCATTTTGTAATTTTTGGGGAAAAAAATTTAAAATTTGGGAAATTTTTTGAGATTTTGAAAATAAAAATTCTGAATTTATATTTTAATTTTTTTGAAATATTTTATAATAAAAATGATATTTTGTTAAAAGTTTTCAAAGAAAAATTAAGAGTAAAAAAAATATATTTTAAAAAAAAATTGTTATTTTTAAATAGAAATTGAAATTTATCTGTAAAATAAAAAATATTTGTTAATAAATTATTAGGTACATCCACTAATTGAACCTTTAAATGTTAAAATCAAATTTCACTCAAATTGTTGATCAATCTTGTATGCCCAATATCTTCCTCATATGTAGCTTGATCGAGGCGAATAACTAGTCAAATTGTGGGTATTGATCAGTAAAGTAGAGTGAATGGACCAGACATATAAAATGGGCCAAATATTCTAGTCAAAATTATAACCCAACTTAGTAACATCATGAGAACCTAAAATTTGATGTTAGTATGTTTTGTGGGGCCTATCATGATGTGTGTCGAACATCAACACCATGCATTTGATGTGTCCCTTTTAGGTTATGAGATATCTCAAAAATCATCCGTATACGAAACTTAGGTGGGCCATACCATCTAAAACCATATGAAGACATCCTAAAAAATATAAAAGCACTTGGTGGGGCCCACATGAGTTTTGGATGTGACTGAAACTTGGTTTGACCCCTCATCCAAGTGGGACACACATAATGAGTGGGTTGGATATGTGAATCACATTTAGGCAAGTCCAATATATGATTATGAATGTTTCAAGGAAACCCCTCTCTACTATATTTACTATATTTAGGTTACTCATTACCCTTACCAGAGTAAACTCTGTGGGGTCCACCGTTATTTATTTATTTTATCCACTCCGTTCATCCATGTTAACAGATAATTTGAGGTCTAAAGAACAAAAAGGAAGCATATCCAAAGCTCAAGTGGACCAAACCACAAGAAAAAATGTGATTGAACCTCTACCATTGAAAAATTCTTGGAGGCCATGGAAGTTTTGGATCAAGCTGATGTTTGTGTTTTATCTTCATTCACATTTTTTTTATATTATGAACAGGTTGGATGAGAAATAAACATTATTGTGGGCTCAAGGAAGGTATCAACGTGGAAATCATTATTCCACACCGTTCCATGTGGCATGGTCCACTTGAGTTTTGGATTTACTGAAAATTTGGAATCAATCCACATTATTCATCTATTTTTTGAGATCATTTTAGAGAATTATCCAAAAAATGAATTATATTCAAAGATTAAATGGACCACGCTACAAATAAGGGGAACGGATTGGCTACTCCCCTTGGCACCCGCCAATGGTTGGTGGTCGGTGCTCTGTGGGCCCCACCATGATGTATGTGTTTCATCCATGCCTTCCATCTATTTTGAAAGATTATCTTACGGCATGAGACCAAAAATGAAGTATATCCCAATCTGAAATAGACCATATTACAGGATACAATGTTGAATGAGCGTCAACCATTAAAAACGTTTTAGGGGCCATAAAAGTTTTGGATCTAAATGATTTTTGTTTTTCCCCTTCATCTAGGCCTATATGACCTAATAAATAGATTGGATGTCAAATAAACAGTACAGTGGGCCTCATGAGGATTTTAATGATGGATATCCAATCACTATTATTTTCATGTGGTATGGTCCACCCGAGATTTATATACCTCTCATTTTTGGAATAAATTCCTAAAACGATATTTTAAAATGGATGGAATACATGCATTATGGTGGGGCCCACAGAGCACTGACCACCAGCCAAGGGGTTGGTGCTGGGGAGACTAGGGACGCGAATTTCCAGTGAAAGCATTTCGCAGCAATTTCCTGTGCAAGGATGCTGGGTGGGGCCCCACCGCGATGTTTTTTTATCAATCCACCCCATTCATACGTTTTTATAGGTCATTGTAGGATGTGAAAAAAAATGAGTTGATCCACAACTCAATTGAGTCACACGAGAGGGAAAATTGGGGAAAGAAATTTGTACGGTTGAAACCTTCCTGGGCTCCATTCTGATGTCTTTGGGCCACCCAAACCGTTCATAACGTCACTCTCAATGGGATAAAGTAAAAGAACTGAAAAATATCCTGATACAAAACTTTCATGTCCATAAGAATGTTTCAACGGTGCTCACCGAATCCCCATTGTTTCCTCTCTTGTGGCTCACTTGAGCTTTAGATCCACCTAATTTTTGGTCACGTGTCCTAAAATGATCTCCTAAAACTGATGAACGGAGTGTATTTCTCTAAAATATCTCAGTGGGCCCCACCCAGCATTCAAGTTCCTGCGAAAGCTAGCGTCCCAGGAGACCATGTACTAAAGTGACGTCACCAAACTCCGTAGGCCCCACCATGATGTACGTTTTGTATCCACACCTTCCATCCATTTGGAGAGATCATTTTAAGGCAATATCCAAAGAACGAGTTAAATCTAAAGATTGTGTGGTCCACTCAAGATTTAAATCCAAAGCTCCAGTTGACCCACATACGTCCAACCAATAATATTTTCAGATTGTGTGGTCCACCCAAGATTTATTTCAATATAATTTTTGGGGATCTCATACAAAATGATGTCGTGAAATGGATGGACGGCGTGGATGAAACAAATCTATCATGGTGGGGCCCATAGAGCGATGCCAGGTCCAAACGTCAAATTACCGTTTTGAATCATGGTTTTGCAATGTGAGTTTTGTATTTTATGTAAAATAGTGGTGACTCATACATAACAATAGTGGCTATGATTCAGAGTAATCCAAACCATCCAAATAATCAGTCTAGGTGCAAATAGTAAATATTTATAATTTAATTATGTAAAATAATCTTAACCATGCAGAAAATGGTCCCACGCATGTACGACCGTTAATAGAGCTTGTGTTATAAATTAGGGTAAACTCACAATATATGGATTTAAAAATTTTATCATATTCCCAATAGGAAAACCTTCCCACGCCCGCTCCTCTTCTCCCTCTCTTCCACTTTTCCCTCATCTTCCATCGAGAAATCCTCCCCGGGCCGCTGGAGCGTCATCGTCAGCGTCATCGTCCATCGACCATCACCCTTAAACGGAAGGCCCTGCGTTCCGTTTCACCTCCACTGAAGTACAACTAATTTCTCTAATCCATCTCTTCCTTTTCTTCTCCTTACTATCCTTACCAAATCTCTTGCATGCATTTCCATCGGAACGTTCATTCATCCTTTTTTTTTTTTCCTTTTCATTCATCTCTCAATCTCTCTCTCCCAGCACCATGATTGGAAACCCCTAGATTCGGAACCCCCATGATTGGAAACCCCCCTTTTTTTTTGGGTGTTGGGTTTATGTGTAATTGTTATGGGAAATGATATTTTCAGCCCCTTGGTCATGATAGATACACCCCCTTTTTGAACTCATTGTGATTGTAATGTTTTCACCGTACATCCAAATAATAATACTGATCCAAAACTCAGATAGGACATGAATAGAGCAATGTAAAATCACGCCTAATACCTATATATTCACATGGTTTGGCCTACCAGAGTTCTTCAATGGCACACCTTTGGTCTGTGCCTTCATCCTGGTGGGGTTCTCCTGATGAATGGGTTTGATGGCCTATACACTGAGTTCTTCAAGGGCACACCTTTTCAAGTTTTTGAACAATGCCAAGGACAAAAATCACCATCAGGTGGGCCATGTTGGTTAGATGTGCTGTCCAAAACAACTAAAAGCCGTCCGTTTCATTTAATGCACTAAATAAATGGACTGCCAAAACAAGCTTCCAAAAAGCTGTGGGCCGGCCTTATTAGGGAGTGGATTAGGTATTTTTTGGATAACACCAAATTCCATAAGACAAAGACATGGCATTATTTTATTGGATTACATATGCTTGTTAGAGAGTGGACCACCAACTTTCAAAAGATTGTCAATGATTCTTTTTTGACAAACATATGCATGCTAATGAAATAAAGCCAAGTTGTTAGACTATGATAGAATTTTATTATTATTATTATTATTATTATTTTTTTAAAAAAAGAAATATATGCTTGTGAAGGTTCATACAATAGTGTATGGATGTGCGTGCATACCTTAACAGAAGCCATTCAATTCATGGGCCTTTGATCAGATTGACCAGACCATTCCCTCTGACAAATAGAGCTTTGTTCACACAGTTTGGACTGCTCTACATTTTAAACCGTTGATTTGATGGCTGCCATTGAAAATTTAAAATCAGCAGTCCTGCAATACGATTTTTGTCATATGAACCATCTGCATTTGGCCCCACTATTTGAACAGTGTTGATAGAGATACATGTATGCCACGTGTACAGTGGATATGTCCAGGTATTTGGATCATGAAAGGACACGTACCCAAGAGACCAGATTCTCAATGAAAGTAGAGATTTTGATCTGCTTAATTTTTATGATTGTCTCTTAAAATGAGCTGAAAAAATTGATGAACAGCATGGATATATACCAATGGCCCCCAAAATGAAGCAGATACAAATCTATAGGTGATTACACCATTGAGGGCCTTAGGAAGTTTTTTATGGTGGTAGTACAATTACCACTATTTCCTATGGTGTAGTCCACTTAAAATTTTGATTTTTATAACACATACATTAAGGTGGGCCCCACAGTCCGGGAAACACCCACTATGGTGTTACGCAGGTAACACCTAATCCATTCTCACGTTGAATGGGTCGGCACCACATTTATTGTGCAAGTGGTATACATTTACATCAGGCTGCGTTTGTGGATAAACCATTATCACACTGGTAAGATGATAACAACCGTCTAATTTCTCCTGTTGATGGCCACCAACTGGACGGCAAGGATCATCGGATCAATGTAATTCTTTTGGTTATGCTCATTCACAATGGGACCTATACCATTTGGTGGCCCTATATATGTGGGGTGGACCATTTGAATGAACAATGGATGAAATTAAATACAGGTCCGAATAATCTATGCTTAGAAAAAGAAAGGAGGATAAACCTGTTACACTTGTATTGAGCATTTTCTTTTTGTTACTACTGGTGAAAGGAGGATTCAATGTTATTTGATGTCACGCTCTGAGTTTTGTTTATCTGTTTATGTATGGAGAACAGGTGGTGCTGGCATCTGGTGAGACTGGTTGCAGGAAAACAACTCAGGTTACCAGTTCTTTTTCTTTGATTCTACATTTAGAAATGAGTTGTATTTTGAATCATGTTCATTTAGATTACAAATTAGATAGACATACTCATTCGTAATCTGACTTAAACACATCATGTACATGTTATCAGAGATGGCTTCCATGACACCATGCAAGAACTGGATGAGGGCAGGAAGGTTAACTGTTGAATACATGGAAGGTGTTGCAACGTTTCTAAAGTACGTGAAATAAAATTCAAATGGGGAAGACTGGCACAGCTGTCCTTGTGCCAAGTGTTGTAATATACGTGGGAAGATGACATTAAAAACCATTTCCGAACACTTGGTTTTTAATGGCATAGATCAAACGTACACGATGTGGTTTCTCCATGGGGAACAACGTCTTGAAACAGGTGTGAGTACATCTGTTGATAATCGTAATGAAGATGTGTTGCCTAGAATGGTCGATTTGGTGAATGATGCTTTCAGTCATTTTCAACCCATTGAGTTAGATGCATGTATGGATGAGGTTAACAATGAAGATGATATTGAACCTCATGATGACTTAAGCGATGAGGCTCGGTATAGGAAGTTAATGGAGGATGCAAAACAACCTCTATATCCATCGTGTAAACCGGAGCATACAAAGTTGTCTGTGACAGTGGAGTTGCTGAGTATGAAAGCTAGGTTTCGTTGGTCAGACAATAGCTTTACAAGTTGTTAAACTTGCTCAAGAAAATTTTGCCCAACGAGAACTCTTTGCCAGATAGTACTTATAATGCAAAGAGGCTGATCAGTTCATTGGGTATGAACTATGAGACAATACATGCATGCCCTAACGATTGTATTTTGTACTGGAAGGACCATGTTGATAAGCAGTGTTGTCCAAAATGTGGAGCAAGCAGATGGAAATTTAAAAGTGTTGTAAGGTCAACCGCCCCACGTGTACCTTGTAAGGTGCTGAGGTACTTCCCATTAACACCGAGGTTAAAAAGACTCTACACTATACCAGAGATTGCAGAGAATATGATATGGCATTCAAAGTCGGCTCAAGATGATATTTGCATGCGTCATCCAGTGGATTCGTCTATGTGGAAGATTGTAGATGAAAAGTATGCTGATTTTGCTGCGGAGCCACGTAACGTTCGTTTGGGACTTGCAACGGATGGATTCAATCCTTTTGGGAATATGAGCAATTCATATAGTTGCTGGCCTGTTATGATTGTTACGTATAATCTCCCGCCTCATTTATGCATGCGGAAGGAGTTTACCATGTTAACACTTTTGATCCCCGGAAAAAAAGGTCCAGGACATGACATTGACGTTTACTTGCAACCGTTGATTGCAGAGTTGCTTGAATTGTGGGAAGGATCTGTGACATATGACTCGCACAGTAAGAATATGTTCACAATGAGGGCAATTTTACTATGGGCAATACATGATTTTCCAGCATATGGACATCTTTCTGGTTGTAGGACAGGAGGAAAGTACGCATGCCCTGTTTGTAGTGAGGAGACAGAATCAGTTTGGCTTGGACATGGAAAGAAGTTTACATATATGGGACATAGAAGATTCCTGCCATCAGGTCATAACTTTAGGACTGACAGAACCAGATTTAATGGGAAAGAGGAAAAAAGGAAGGCTCCGAAGCGTATGAAGGGTTCAGATGTACTACGTAAAATGAATAATATTGAAACCGTTTTTGGAAAGCAAGTGGGAAAGACTAAGAAAAAGTCTAACAATGACCCGAACAACATTACTGCCTGGACGAAGAGATCAATCCTTTTTGACTTGCCATACTGGGAGCATTTGCCCATTCGTCACAATCTGGATGTGATGCATGTTGAGAAAAATGTCACCGAGAACCTCATTGCAACAATCATGGATACAAAAGATAAGACTAAGGATGGTTTACAAGCCCGTCAGGATCTTCAGGCTATGAAGATAAGAAAGTCTATGTGGCCTGAAGAAAGAAACGGCAGGTTATTCTTACCCAAAGCTCCTTTCACGTTGTCCACATCTGAAAGAAACATGTTTTGTCTGACACTGAGCAATTTGAAAGTTCCAAGAGGATATTGTGCAAACTGGACACATCGTGTCAATTTAGAGGATTATCAGCTAAAGGCCCTCAAGTCGCATGATTATCACATTGTGATGCAGCAATTGCTACCAGTTTTGTTGATGCACTCGTTTTTAGGAAAGAAGAAGACATTGCGCACCGCCATTTGTGAAATGTCAAGATTCTTCAACGTCATATGTTCGAAAGTTATTAATCGTGAAGAGCTTCAAAATATAAAACATAAAATAGTGAAAACATTATGTGTATTCGAAAAATATTTTCCCCCATCCTTTTTTGTTCCTATGACACACCTAGTGGTGCACTTAGCAGAGGAAGCACAACTTTGTGGACCAGTCAGATATCGGTGGATGTATCCTTTTGAGAGGTAACATTAATTATCAGAATTTATCAACTTTCTTTTTCCTTATTATTATTATTATTATTATTATTATTATTATTATTATTATTATTTATATCTATATCTGATTTTAATGTGTATAGGATGATGAGAACATACAAAAAGTATGTGATGAATCAAAGTTATCCAGAGGGTTGTATTGCTGAACGCTACATACTGGAAGAGTCCATGATGTACTGCATGGACTACATGCCTGATAAGATGTTAGGAAGCCATAAGAGAGTGAAAAAGATATTCTATGATGAGGGTGATGATAATGCCAATAATTTCCAAATCGATAAAAAAGGGAAAAGTTATCTTCTTACTAATGTGCAATATCAACAAGCACGCAGATGGGTATTACAACATCATGCTGAAAATGCTCAATGGCTGGGGTATGTTGATAAAAGTCTATGTTTCTATCCTTAAGGTTTTTAAATTGTACCATGCAAAGTAAAATTTTAATTCATATATTATATTGTATGTGAATTGTAGGAAGTACAATGAATATATTCATGGCCAAACACGTAAGGGACAAAACAGGAGGGGCAATCCGTCGGTGCAAAAAGAAGTAAACTACAATGCTTGGTTAAGGGAACAATTAGAGAATGAAGAAATGTCACAATTTAAGAGAATCGCTATTGGTCCTAGCTATGATGCCACATCATACAGTACATACTCAGTAAATGGATATTTTTTTTGCACATCAGACTCTGAAAAAAACTTGACAACACAAAATAGCGGGGTCTCTATGAAAGCCTTAACTATGTTCAGGGCGAGTGCCAGGGATAAGAATTTGGTAGAACAGGAAGCCACCTACTATGGTATCATTAGACAAATTCTTGAATTAAACTACTTCAGCTTCAAGATAACATTGTTCTACTGTGATTGGGTGCATATCGAAGATACTTCAAATGGATGTTATGTAGATCCTGAAACAAATCTGATATTTGTAAACCTAGGAAGGTTTAGAAGGAATATCAAGGAAGAGGATGAGCCATTTATCCATGCATCTCAGGCGGCTCAGGTCTTCTATTGCAAGGATCCGACAAGAGATGACTGGCATGTTGTCTTAGATGTTCCGAAGCGACTGACAAAAGATGCATATGCATTTGAGGATCCGCTAGTGTTTGAGGCCAGGTTGACTGCAGGTTCCTCGAGCCCTTCCTTAATAGATGATCCGTATGACCCAACTAGTGAAGATATACAAGAAGGGTCATATGTAGAAATTGTTGAATGTAACCCACGTATTCAGAAGCGGAAAAGAAACTGATCAAGTTTCATATCAGGTTGAAGTAAATTTAATTACATTTACCATATTAGATTATTTTCCTTTTCATTCAGCAAGAACATATGCATGTGTATAGTGTCATCTCTTTATAATGTATAGCAACATATTAAATGACTAATCATTTTAATTATTATTTTTTTTAGAAATTATGTCGTATGTAGGGCCTTCTAGTTCTGCCCCAGCAAGCACCACAAGGATTAAAGTTTCAATCAGTCCACTTGGAGAGATTACTGGAGTTAATAAAAATCAATTCATCTCATTTCTAGGAAATGTGGTCAGGACTCATTGTTCAATTGCATACAAAAATTGGCGGCTTGTGCCAGATACCATCAAGGATAATGTTTGGTCAACTGTTTTGGTAAGCATTTAAATACATGAGTTTTACTTTCTAATGTTTATAATATCATCGTTGTTGACTAATTGCCCTGTGTAATGAAATATGTAGGCTAAATATGATGTTGACGATAGTAACAACTGTAAAAGTGCCATAATTAAGCGTGCTAATGATATGTGGAAGGACTGGAAGAACCGATTACGAGGAAGTGTCCTGGATATGTATGATAATGATGGAGACAGAAAGAAAAATTGCCCAAATGGTGTCAAGCTAGAAGATTGGGTCAAATTCGTTGATTACGAATCTACAGAAGAGGCGAAGTCTCGTCGTGAAAAGGGAAAGGAATCCAGAAGAGAGATGAAGTTCCCTCACACGACTGGTCGACGGGGGTCTGCTAGGACGGCAGAGTTGATTGTAAGTTTTTAACATAACTTTAATTTCTTTTAATCCAATTTAAGAATATAGAATAATTAACATGATTTCTCATTGTAAATTACAGCAACAAAAAAATCCAGATACTCAAATCACGAGAACTGAATTGTTTCTGGCAACTCATACTAGATCCGATGGGTCTCTCCCTTCACAGGAGCTGAGCATCACAACGGAAAAAATAAAAGAAATAGTTGCCAATGACCCGGCTTGTATGCATAATGATTTAAATCACGATCTAGTTGCACATGTTTTTTATTCATTCTCTTCATTTTGACATACTTAGCTTTCTGAACATTTTTTGTTACTAATATACATGCATTACTAATAATGGCTGATTATCATTTAGGTTTGTGGTATTGATAAAAGAGGACGTGTAAGAGGGTTGGGTCATATTCCAAAAACTACCATTATTGCTTCAACCCCTTACATTAATGAAATTAGAGAAGGAAAGGGCGAAATTGCTGAGATTAAAGCATCGATGATTTTATTAGAAGAGAAAATGGAAAACAAGTTGGAAAACAAGTTCAACGAGTGCAAGAACATGATATTGAACATTGGAGAACGTTTGCTTGAAGTTAATAATAAAATAGATAATCTAGTTCAACCAATGCATAGCTCTCCTGGCACTGCTGGTTCTCGGGTATTTTAACAATTAATTAAAGAATAATGTATAGTTACTATTTTATCCATGAAAATAATTAAAATTATTTCTTGTAGGGGTTTTATCGATCTGGCGATACCTCAAGTCATCGTGATGAATCAACTCCACCTCCACCTCCACTTCCACGGGTGGAACAAATCTGTCATTTGGAAAATTTTTGTAGTCGAGTTGTTGCACGTGGGCGTCTGATTAGAGATAATGCAGGCATCCCTCCAGATTGCATCAAAGTTATATTGGATGTTGTTGAAGTTCACAGCGCGAATGTGTTTGGTGACATTGAGAAGACGTTAGCCGATTGCGATGTGGGTGATGTTCTCGTTTGGCCTAGAGTGCTGACGAAAACATAGATATTAAAGTAGTTTACTTAAAACTTTTCCTAAGTCAAGAACATATTTTTGTAATTTGGTCAGGACATATGGATTGTGTTTGAGGTTATTTTGGATATTATTTGACTAAATCTTTATCTTGAATTATTTAGTAGTTTTGTTTGACTAATCTAATGATTTGTTTCAGCTTTTCATCTTCTTATGCGTGACGGAAGGTACACATATTTCTATTAGGTTTTGTTTTGATTTTTTCTTTGCTTATGCATAAAATGTTCTGATTTAAATATTAAGAACTACGTAGTGGCTTGATCCCAATCTTCCAACATTGGGTACGTAGGCAGCCGTTCATACTAGACCATATCGGTGCAGCCACAATTTTTTATTTTTATTTTTTCCCTTTCTTGTAGTGTGGATGCATTTTCTTCAGGACTACTTGGCAATAAGAGTAAGGTGGATGTAAGTTTTCGAAACCCTTAATTAATCTTGAATGATTTATATCTTTATCGCTTCATTTATATGCTGTCGTCAGGGTCAACTTGTAACTTTTCAAAACCCGCTCTGCCATAAGACATTACGGTGCATTACGGTTCCTAGCAGGTTAAGTTGCAAATTATTATTAAGAGTTGGTTGGATATAATTTATTTTTTGTAAATATTGTTAATAGTATTTGTGAATGTAAATGAAAATAAAAAACTTATGGTGTGTGTGTGTGTATACATATATATATATATATATGTTATCAATGGAGGATGCCTTGTTTACGGGGACATGAAATTTTGTAGCTTATGGTATGGTGCCCCAATATTGATTGTATGCTACTAGTATATAGTAGATAATACTAGGATCAATAGTAAACATTTTGTTTTGAGTGGAGACCGAGTAAAAGAACTTGGAAGAGGCACTTTTTATGCCTTTCAGCTTCAAACTGGATACCTTTTAGATAAACCAAACATCCATTCACCACTAGTTCCTCTAATACATGGTACAATGGGGATGGGATAATGTCAATTGCTCCAAATTCCAATACATATACTAAGTGTATGTAATATAGTTTATATATATATATATATATAATATATATATATATATATATATATATATATATTCATATTGCAATTTATATATGAAATAATCGTCATCATCGTCATCATGTAAGCCATATCCTAATTAATTAGGGTCGCCTACATGAATCTATTCCACCGTTCCACTCTATCAAGGGCCATACCTTCAGTTAGACCATAGGTCATCGGGTTTTTTCTTACTACCTCCATCCACGTCTTTTTGTACCTTCCCCTTGCCCAACAATTTGTTCCCTAAAGTGTGGTTGGTCTTACAGTTATTCTATAAAACTTCCCTTTTTAGTTTGAATAGTACTCGATGATCATTTAAAACTCCCAAGGCACATCCTATAACAATTTTTGCCATCCTGCTGGCTTGAAACACTCTTGACGGTAGCAATGTGAAATGGCACCATGTTGCCATGGATTGGCAAAAGGACAACCTCATTCTTTTGGTCGATCTGTATCATTAATTCCCTCGACTGTGAGATATCATTGACATTCTTGTAGGCAATGAGATCGCTTGAAGCTTTTGCAGAACCACGGCCATCTCCTACTGCAGAACCGCCCATTATCCGACCTTAGAGTCGCTTTCGACAAGAATGCCTCAGCTCCATTGGATTCGGCTTTGACCTTTGGACGCTCTTCTTTCTCCTACCTCATCTTCCTCATTGAATGAGTATGCAACATCCTTAACTAACTTGGAGTTGATTGAAGTCACAACTTCTGCAGCTTTTTCATTGACAATAATAGTGTCTGCAAGCAACAACGAGAACATCTTAGTCTTTGGATTGTTGGTTTCTGATTGTAAGTTCTAGAACCCAAGAGATACATTAAAAACCATTCCAAGCTTCAACACCCGATCATTCCTGGCATTTAAACTCAAGCTCGACTCACAGAACTCGAGACCGATTCACTGAATTGGTTCGATTTGAGTTGGGTCCGATCCGAGTCAAGTCGAGCTCGGGCAGCCTTGAACTCGGTTTGAAATTTTGTCCAGCTCAAAAACTCAGCTGGACTCAACTCGAGTCGAGCTTTTTCGAGTCGAGTCGAGTGAGCTAACCGTGCTAACTCAGTTCGTGTACAGTCCTAATGGTGGGTGTATACATCCTGGGCGCAGCTTATGTTGATCTATTGAGGTAGGTGGGGTCCACTGTGATGTATTTGCATCATATCCACCTGTCCATCCATCTTGAAAACTCATTTTTGGTCATGATTCCAAGAATGAAGTAGATCCAAATCTCAGGTGGACCATAATACAGAAACAGTGGTAATCGACCATTAAAAACTTTTGTGGGCCAACAAAGTTTTGAATCAAGCTAATATTCGCATGGTCTCTTCATCCAGGTCTTTGTGACCTTAACAATAAGTTGGATGGCAAATAAACATTCCGGTAGCCCCCATGAAGTTTTTAATGGTGTGGATTTAATCACGACTGATTCCTGTCATATAGTCCACCTAAGATTAGATATGCTTCATTTTAATCGTATGACCCAACTAGTGAAGATATACCACTATCTTTGCTGCACATAAAGCACATCTTAGGCAGCACCATGGACCGATGCCACGCGGAGTTCCTAAAGGGCTATTGGGGATGCCTTTCAATACAACAGTAAGGCGAATAACATGCTGATTAGCTCATTTGTTTCCATGTACCAATAAATTCCTACTCAACAAGTATCTCATTCACCCATGTTCCATTTTGGGAATTGAAATGGTGAACACCGCAGTGACAAATCTCGCTCTTGGAAATTTCCCGGCCTAGGAAATTTCTTGGCATATTTTCAAATTTTGAGGTTTTTCTTGGGATATTATTGGGGGAATCTCACTGAAAATAAAAAATATTTGAAATATTTATTGTAAATAAACAAATAAACTTAAAACTTAAATATATGTATATTTATATAACAATTCCTTTAGGTTTTTACTATTTTTTAAGTTAATATCATGATATTTTGAAATCTCGTGATAACGCCGTTTTGTATTTTTTTAGTGATATATTGGAAGAATTTCAAAATGTCAGCGATATTCGTCATTGGTGCGCACTCTTTCAATTTCCAAAATGGAGAATGGGTAAATCAGCTGGGGTGCGTGTAGGTATCAATTCCCAATGTATTAACTCCTTAACACTGGAATTGGCAGGCTATAGATGGGCTTTATTGTGTGGGGATAGCTGTTTCCCAGGGCAAGGTGTTATAGCTGTAGCATTTTCAGGAATTATGTGTGCACATCGAGTGGCTGCTGATATTGGTAAGCAAATTTTAGAAGCATAACTTGGAATTTGTACTTTTGTTCTTTTTTCTTTTTTCCAATTTTTTATTTGTACTTTCATTCTTTTTTCTTTTTTTTTTTTCCAATTTTTTTTTTGTACTTTGTCCAGAGTAGATGAATAGAGGTCACCTAATCTCTAAAAATAGGAGATTTTCCTCTTACCTCTTTCTATAGAATCTGACTTTAGATTGGTTCAAGCAAGAAGTTTTGTACATTTCATACACACCTCCAGTGATGATGAAGTATCATTTGACTTCATGTGTGCCATTGTGGCAAGTATGCACAATATGTGGGTTGTCATAGGTGACTCCAAAATCAGGCTGGTCCAGTTAACAGCTCGTCCGAACTTGTATGAAAAAAAATGTACACTTGCTAGACTGAACTATGAAAAAAAAAATGTAAACTTGCTAGATTGAACCAATTTTCGGGCCACAGCACTTTCATGGTGGGCTCACCTGATGAGTGGCCTGTATGTAACATGTGCTCTCGTGATAAGCATTCACATTTTTGTCCTTGTAATATTGATAGGACAAATTCTCAATGGACTTACCCCTCCCTTTTTATTTATTTATCCCCTTTAGTATCTCTTCATTTTCAGGGCTCGAAGCAAAAGCCCCAGTATTGGATTCTGCTCATCTCCAACTGCTTCGCTGGTTAAGGACAATTGCATGAAAAACATAGGTTTTATGTATGGCATAGACAGAAATTGTAAATAACACCAGCGGCTGTTGGCTTGCCTCCCAAAAGAAGGTTTAATGAAATAGCCTACATTAATGAAGGCTTAATGAAATAGCCTTAAATCTGAATTTGTTTCTTCCCTGAGTAAGTTTGCGGCTGTACCCAGGCATCAATCAAATCAATCATGTTTGCAAGTTGTCATAGGTTCTGCATTTAGGGCTGAGCAGTGATTATCCACGGCAGAATTCACGGAAGAAAAGCTTGCGGGGTGGTTCCACCTTTCAAACCAAACAAGAGTATGCAGCGCTGCTTTAGTCTCTTCTCTCATTTTTGGCTCAGTGAATTTGGGTCTGGGGTTCTGTTCTAGTCCTCAAAACTGTAACTGTATGTGTATAGTGGAGCCATGGAGTGTTGTTGTAACATAACATTGCATTTCTTCTTGCTTAATGTGTCTGTGATAAACGAAGTGGACCGCATAGCGCAGGAACATGCATCGCACTTCCCTTGTAGGAAGAGCGGGCCCACAAGATCGGCAACCATACAATGTCTGGTAATGGTGCAGTGCAGGGTCCTGCGCTGCATGATGCAATATAACCTCTTTTGTGTATGGTGAATTGTTCCTTGCATCAATGATAAACTCCTACACATACCTTCTCTGAGGATTAGCTGCAATTCCGTTAAGTTATATCCATTGTATCTCACAGTTATGGCACCATTCAGTGGCAGGGGAAGGTGTAGGGGCCATCTGATGTGCAGAGAACCTCTACATCCATGGCTGCAGGCTGACTTCATGAAAATGCCATTTTGCGATGATTCTTTTGACGCAATATATGCAATAGAAGCAACATGCCATGCACCAGATGTGGTATGTTTCTTTCAAACTCTCAGCATTTCTAGTAGTTATTTCCCATCAATACCAGCAGATAATGTTTCACATTTCAAATCCTAAGTTCCAATACTTCTGCATGATCTTTGTTGTCTGGTTGCAACAGCTTGGGTGCTATAAAGAGATTTATAGGGTGCTGAAGCCCGGTCAGTGTTTTGCTGCGTACAAATGGTGCATGACTGATTCCTTCGATCCCAATAACAAAAATCACCAAAAAATCAAGGTGATGCTCTCACAGAGCATATAGAACTGTAAAGCTCTTAGTGAAGGTTTTTATTAATTAAACAAGATTACTTTCATAGCATCCATCACCTCATGCGTATGTGCACAAGGTGTCTCTAACATATAAGCAAGCTACATCGTGCATGGAGTGTCCTAGCATACACATGCATGGGACATGCATGATCGTGCATATATAATAATGAGCAGAGTGCTGACAAAAACATAGATATTAAAGGAGTTTACTTAAAACTTTTCCTAAGTCAAGAACATATTTTGTAATTTGGTCAAGACATATGGATTGTGTTTGAGGTTATTTTGGATATTATTTGACTAAATCTTTATCTTGAATTATTTAGTAGTTTTGCTTGACTAATCTAGTGATTTGTTTCAGCTTTTCATCTTCTTATGCGTGACAGAAGGTACACATATTTCTATTATGTTTTGTTTTGATTTTTTCTTTGCTTATGCGTAAAATGTTCTGATTTAAATATTAAGAACTACGTAGTGGCTTGATCCCAATCTTCCAACATTGGGTACGTAGGCAGCCGTCCATACTAGACCGTATCGGTGCAGCCACAAATTTTTTATTTTTTTTCCCTTTCTTGTAGTGTGGATGCATTTTCATCAGGACTACTTGGCTATAAGAGTGAGGTGGATGTAAGTTCTCGAAACCTTTAAATCTTGAATTTAATTTTATTAATCTTTATTTTTCCGCTTCATTTATATGCGTCGTCAGGGTCAACTTATAACTCCTCAGAACCCGCTCTGCCGTAAGACATTACGGTGCATGACGGTTCCTAGCAGGTTAAGTTGCAAATTATTATTAAGAGTTGGTTGGATATAATTTATTTTTTGTAAATGTTGTTAATAATTGGATGGATGATGAATGTATTTGTGAATGTAAATGAAAAAAAAAAACTTATGATATATATATATATATATATATCTATATATATATATATATATATATATATATATATCTATCTATATATATATATATATGTTTATCAATGGAGGATGCCTTGTTTAGGGGGATATGAAATTTTGTAGCTTATGGTATGGTGCCCCAATATTGGTTGTATGCTACTAGTATGTAGTAGATAATACTAGGATCAATAGTAAACATTTTGTTTTGAGTGGAAGACCGAGTAAAAGAACTTGGAAGAGACACTTTTTATGCCTTTCAACTTCAAACTGGATACCTTTTGGATAAACCAAACATCCATTCACCACTAGTTCCTCTAATACATGGTACAATGGGGGTGGGATAATGTCGGTTGCTCCCAAATTCCAATACATATACTAAGTATATGTAATATATAATAATATATATATATATATATATATATATATATATATATATATATATATATATATATTATATATATATTTGCAATTTATATATGAAATAATGTCATCATCGTCATCATGTAAGCCATATCCTAATTAATTAGGGTCGCATACATAAATCCTATTCCACCATTCCACTCTATCAAGGGCCATACCTCCAGATAGTCCATAGGTCATCGGGTCTTTTCTTACTACCTCCATCCACGTCTTTTTGGGCCTTCCCCTTGCCCAACAATTTGTTCCCTAAAGCGTGGTTGGTCTTATAGCTATTCTATAAAACTTCCCTTTTAGTTTGAATGGTACTCGACGATTATTTAAAACTCCCAAGGCACATCCTATAGCAATTTTTACCATCCTGCTGGCTTGAAACACTCTTGATGGTAGCAATGTGAAATGGCACCATGCTGCCGTGGATTGGCAAAAGGACAGCCTCATTCTTTTGGTCGATCTGTATCATTAATTCCCTCGACTGTGGGATATCATTTACATTCTTGTAGGCAATGAGATCGCTTGAAGCTTTTGGAGAACCACGGCCATCTCCAGCTGCAGAACCGCCCATTATCCGACCTTAGAGTCGCTTTCGACAAGAATGCCTTAGCTCCATTGGATTCAGCTTTGACTTTTGGACGCTCTTCTTCCTCCTCCCTCCTCTTCCTCATTGAATGAGTATGTAACATCCTTAACTAACTTGGAGCTGATTGAAGTCACAATTTCTGCAGCTTTTTCATTGACAATAATGGTGTCTGCAAGCAACAACGAGAACATCTTAGTCTTTGGATTGTTGGTTTCTGATTGCAAGTTCTGGAACCCAAGAGATACATTAAAAACCATTCCAGGCTTCAACACCTGATCGTTCCTGGCATTTAAACTCAATACCGACTCAAGGAACTCGAGACCGATTCCCGTTCCTGCTGACTTTGTAAGATAAGAGGCAAATTCAAGAGCATCCTTCTCTACCACCGAGACTACTGCTTGGTAAACAACACTGACCTTATTCCCAGCCTTCAATGACCTAGCGTTGCCGCATGGGCCTTGAGGAGAACCTCATAAGCCTTACTTTGTGGTTTTTCCGGCCCATAAACCACGACGGTGGCAATGGTGATCCCAACTTTGGTCTGGTCAACTGGCCAGAATTGTCAGATCCAAATGGGCTCTGACCTAAATCGATCCAGAACGAGTTGTCCGATGATTCATCTTCACTGAAAACTGGGCTCTTCATGACCTCCCCAAGTGAAATGCTCTCCCCTTCTTCAAAGATGGTGCTCACCCCATCTCGATCCAAGCTGTTATCTTAATCCATCTCACTCTCGAATACATCCCTCACCTGAGCTGACGTGAACGCACCCGAGAAATCTGGCAGCTGAGATCCACGGCGAGCTTCGGGCATGAATTCTTCATTCCCATCGACACCCTCGTCTTCGATCCCAGCAAATCCATCCAGATCATCCACAGAGTCACTCAGATACTAAGGGAAAACTAGAACAATCCTCACCATTCCGGACCCTGCGCTAACACTCTGATTATGCAAGCTTCCCATCACAGACTTTTTTATAAGGAGGCATCCAAAACCAGTTGGGTCCGACCCAAAAACTTTGTAGAATGACGTGATGATGAAATCCGGCCTAAAAAGCGACAGCCCAAGTGAATCCATGTCCTTCGGACCCAAAGATCCCGCATCGAGCAAAACATGCCAATGGTTCTGCTGCGCCAATGCCATCCACTGATACGAATATTTCGCCCCTGTAACTCTTGATTGATTGCACGGGGAAGACAAAAAGTCCGATAGCTGAATCCTTCTTCCTTCGCTTCTTATTCGAGATCTGCTTCCTCGGCTCTGTCGAACAGAGTCTCAGAGTGGGCCATTTGAACCACGCACTGTTAATCTTCGCCCCTTTCTCTTTTGCACTCTTGGCCATCCAATTCACAGATTGGCTCTCATAATCGAACATCGTTAGCAGTTTCTTGTTCGTTTGGAATGGGTAGGATTCTGCGAGTAATCTGAAAGCGGACCCTCTACTGACGGTAAAAACAAGGCCATATTCGCTCTCTGGAATGTTCAGATAATCCATTATCCTAGCTTTTATGTCATGTTCGGCGGTGCCTTTCTCAGCCCCGCCATAGAGAGCGTGGTTGCTCAAATTCGCAGTTATTTCAGATAAGCTGAAAGCTGATGACTCCCCGCATTGAATGTTCTGAAAGTAAGAGAAAAGCCCGAAACCGCAGTAGTCGAGACATACCTTGGCGGCCATATCAGAGAGGTGGCTGTACTCACGGTCGCGTAACTGATCAATCTCCTCCGAAGATTGGAACTTTGGGTACATTGTGATGAACTTGGCGAATGATTCCTGGAGATTGGGGATGGCATCCTCGGCGTCGAATGTGCGGTCCGCAGCAAGTGCTGTAGCCCGGAGGAATTCCCCCGCTGGGCGTGGAGCCGGGCAAGAGATCTCGACCGCCCGAAGCTCCCGTCCAGATTGGCGAACGAGTCAGAGTCCATGTCTTGAGATTTCACAAGGGACCCATCTTCCGATGCCTCTTCAAGGGCCTCGCGCAGCTTGCTTTCTTGCAATTGCCGGAGGATCGAAGACTTCCTCTTGCCTTCCTCTTTCAAACCAGACCCATCTCTTTCTTCTGCTCTTTCTCTAAGATTAGAGCAGCACAATGAGATATAGGCTTCCATAGAGAAAGATGCATGAATGCTCTTCAATCTGACCCAAAAAACCCAGACAAGTAAAACAACCAAAAGCTCTGGTTTTAGCCCATGTAAGAGCCAAACACCACCACAAACAGTTCAAAATCCACACTCCCGCAGAAAGCAGAAGAATCTGAACTTTCCCAAATCAAGACACTGATTTTCAAAAATCAAAACCCCAACTGCAGGAGGTAAAAACAACACATCCAACAGAGAGAAAAAGGAAAAGGAGAAAAAACAGAGGTCTGATTCCAGTCCAACCTTTACCATATTTTTTAAAAAATAAAAAAATCCTGACTTTTAGCCTCACCTCAAGAGCTAAAAACCACATATCCAATTCAAATCCTAACAAATCATCAAAAACAAAGAAAATAACAAAACTCCAAATCAAACACCATAAATATCCCCCATTAAACTACAAATTTTCAGATATCCATCACATAAACCCAAATTACATAGAAATCCAACACCCCATTAAAAACCCACCCACATCCCAAAACACCCCAAAATCAACATAACAAGTAATAACCAAAGTCTAATAACCCCAAATCCCCAACAAAACTCAAAATTTTCAGATATTCATCACCAATAGCAAAAACCCACCTCAAAAACCAGTAATTCCATACAAATGCAAAACCCAATTAAAAAACCCATCCATACCCACATCCCAAAACCCCCAAATAAATTCAAACAAAGCTCAAATGCATTCCCAACACAACACCCAGAACCCAACTTCTCAAAATGAAAAAAAAAAAAAAAGAAAAGAAAAGAGCCCAAAACCTTCTAACCACCTCTACCCAACACCCCAAATTTTTTTTAAAAATTTTAAAATAAAAAACTTAAATTTTCTTATTCTCTTGCAGAGAGAAGAAAAGAAAGCTCTAATCACAGCCCAAACCCCATAAAAAACCCTGATTGAAAACAACAAGAACAAAAGAAAAGAAGTCCTAACCACCACCTTTTCTCTCTTCACCAACCCAACTATCAAAGTTCTTCACTTGTCTCTTGTAAAATAAACTTATTTTACAAGAAACAAGTATCAAAGATCTTCACTTGAAATGATAATAATGACTTATTTACTTTGCATTACACATAAATTTGAAAAAATAAACACACCCTTAGTAATTTTGCGTGAAAAAAATACATTATTCCCATTAGTGTGACTATTCTATTTTCATAAGGTTGATCATTTGTATGTACATTCAAATAAGGGTTATGATCTCATAAGCGGAGTGATTTCAGGTATATATACAACATGGTGGCCTAAAAAAGCTAGGGTGTTTTAAGCATTGTGTTATAAACGATTGGGGTAATCCCATTCACTTAACATAGCACAATAAATTATATTGGTACACTTATGGGGTGAGTTGCACCATTGCAATGGATGGCTAAGAATCTCACTCAACATGCAGGCATGGCCACCTAATGAGTGGTGGATCAGCTTGATTTTCAAGACAGCCAAATTTTGCAAGGCTTAGATGTCCCACACATGCATGTAACACAGTAAGAAAACAGAGTTGTATGCTAAGTTATTGTACATCTGCTGCATGTGATCAATTTCCTTCATCTTTTCTCAATTGTTTTCATCTTCCCCTTCAGATGTCATGGATGACAAATACTTGAAAAACATTTTGACATCATGAAAATTACTTAGATATTGCATACCTCACATATAATTAATTGAAATTAATCTGCTCAAAGGGTCCCATTTTAATGTATCAAGATACAAAATTATGCTTATTTAATTATCTGAATTTTTTATTGGTGCACATTGATTGGGACATGAAAATTGAAAAATATACCATGGACCTCTTTCAACAACCATTAACCATAATAAGGGTTATGATTTGCTTAACCAATCTAATTCTAGGATTGTGAGTCAGCAATAATGGATTCCACAATTTAGTTAGACTAATATGAGTTAATGCAAGTTACGTGTAACACTCTAAGAGCCTACACAAAAAATGTTAGACTTGGGTGGCTCATTAAACTGATGTTGACATGTATGTATCCATTCGTTGGAGTCTTGAGGTTTTACTTTTGTGCCTATTGTAACGGATGTCATTGTTTTATAATGACATATATACATTGATGTGCCTGTCATTATAGTGATGCTGACATATATATTGATGTTTGGATTGGCTATCACGATAAGGTGTTCTCAATATTGTCTATTAAAAGGCTTAGTTCACTTCACAGCACGGAACATTGTACACTCTACAATCACGACCAAAAAAAAAAAAAAAGGAAGACAATACTCATTGTCATCAGTGATCTAGAATATCTCTGTTGGGCCCAACCATAGATGAACCAGCTCTGAAGAATATCACTGATTGGATATTCTAATATGATCATGTGTCACATTGGGGAAAGCTAAACATCAAACAAAAAAAGAAAAAACAACAGGGGAAAGCTACCCTAAAGAAAACAGAGCTTTAATAGTTTTATTAGTAATTGTGGTATTTATTTTTCTCAAGTTTTTTTTTTAAATCTTTTGTTGGCATTTATATATTATGAAGTTTGTACATATGTTAGCATATTGTTGCTGAATGTGGCAATCCAGTGCATCTGGAAGATTGAGAAAATTTGTATCTGAAAATGCTCTCTTTTCCCACTAGGATTTTCTAATCGACGGTTGTAACAGGCCTTACAAAGAAACATACCAATTGAAATGCTCTTACTTTAACATCTAATTGGTAGGATGAATTCTAATATTTTATTTTGTTAATTGGTTTCAGTTGATTAAACTATTCACTTTCCATGGATTTGAGCTGGTTATTTGAAATATATGAAGGGTTGACTAAACTAGTCTTTTCTTGGATTGAATTTGGTTGCTTGTAATATATGTAGGAAGGGCTCAAAAGAAGGTTGAACAGGAGCAGATACTAAGTAGCCAATACAAAACAATGCATAGCCAACAGTTGGAAGTTCCAGGTAATTTCTTTTGTATGGGTCCTAGTTTAGTAGGGGGAAGTCTTTAGTTAGGAGGTTGAAGTGAATTTTTGTTGCAGTGGGCCACTTGGGTCATTTCCTCTTTTATTGAATTGAGTTGTTACCAATTTTGTGAATAGGATCCTTATCAAACAATAGTGTGAATTATTTTTTTGAATGACTATCAGGTGCAAGATCTAAAAAATTTTATAATAATTTATTTAATATAATATATATATTTTTACCAATATTTTAGCGACGGACCAAATCCGTCGCTATGCTCTAAACATTGAACATAACGACGAATTGAGGTCCATCGCTTACTAATATTGGCGACGGACCTTATCCGTCGCTAATTCCTGACCGTTAAAATCAACGACGGATTTGGGGTCCGTCGCTTACTAATATTGGCGACGGACCTTATCCGTCGCTAATTTCTGACCGTTAAACTTAACGACGGATTTGAGGTCCGTCGCTTACTAATATTGGCGACGGACCTTATCCATCGCTAATTTCGGACCGTTAAAATTAACGACGGATTTGAGGTCCGTCGCTTACTAATTTAGCGACAGATCTTATCCGTCGCTAATGTTTTTATTGACGAATAATTTCTGAATTTCACCGACGGATTTTTTAATTTTTACGA